>OY986041.1:112162261-112773012 GCA_963920215.1 Nineta flava
ATTTTCTGTTTTGGAACAGAATTGCGCTCTTCGATGAAGTCTATGTTCTCCAAAATTTGTAATCCATTTTGAATTTAACTGGGTCTTGAAACAGGTTCTTCAATGTTTGGCTCTTGCTCACGCATGAGCTCTATAAGCTCATCGATTGCCAGCTCCTGATAATGTGAATTCAACAGTTATTTAACATATATACAGTGTTGCCAATCCAAATATTGGTTTAGTTTTGTCGTGAGGCGAAACGTGACAATACAGAGGACATTATAGTCTTGTCATATAGTACGTAAAACATATAGATTTCTCTTTCAGTATAGTTTTTTTCTCTTTGTGCATTGTATATTTTTCAACGGTTAACTTTTCCCGTTGAATATAAAGTGTCTGTATAAAGGGTATTGTACCTTAGCCCGGAGTAAATATTGTAAAATCACTCAATGCATTCCTTCGTATTATTTTTCGTTTGTATTAAATTTAGAACAGAAACACCCTCTCGTCCTAGTATGTATTTTCAGACGCGATGTCTAACAAAAGTAATTTTATTTACATTATCAATCAATTTAATATGTTTTTAAAGTATCACAAGAGTATAGTAATAAAGTTTGTATTATACCATCTTGTAAAATGACGACAACGAGAGACAGAGAAAGAGAGAGAGGAATCTTTTCATTTATATATTATTATATGAAAAATACTTTCAACTAATTTATGAAGACTGCGCACAAAGATAAAATACTGCACTCGGATGTCGCATTATTAAAACCTTATTACATAATATTGTAACTTACATCGACTTATATGATCCTTTTTTATTAATATCTATATTATTTTAATATGTAATTATTATACGAAGCGTATAAAATTCCTACTTGTTAAGGTTATTCGACTGGTACAAAATACATAAAGTCCACTGAAATAATATTAACCATATAGAGGAGAGAGTCCGTTACTTTATGGAATTTCATTTTATGATAAAGGAGAAAAAACAGTTTGAAAATAGCTATATTAGCTGAAACATGTCACTAATACAAATATAAATAAAATAGTGGAATAGCAAAATATAGTTTTTGAAAATTTATTTTTCTCTATGGAATAATATTTTCAATAATACACATTATTCAGAGTAAAAAGACAAATTTCATTTGATGTAACAATCATTATTTTATTTCATGTCGTTTTGCATCCTTTGTAACCGTATTATGAACAAATTCCCTATAATTTTGGGATGCGACTTGAATTTGTCACTGATCTTTTTACCTGTCTCTGGCTACAGAGCTCAGATTTGGTATTAGCTCTGACCACATGGTGTTTGTATGCACTCACTATTTAAACATTGAAATAACTGCCTGCTATGATGATTTGATTACTATATCAACCCATCATAATGGAACATGTCACTGGCGGGAGTACTTTTTTTTTCTATTTTATACCGATTACTAATAGTTTAGGTAATATTAACTTACCATCTCCACTACGTCGTGTAGTTCAGAGGTGAGCAGGAGTTGACTCGGCCAAGCTCTGAGTGAGAGGTAGGGAAGAGAGATAGAGTTACTACAGGGTAACCTACCAATTATTAATATTTTCTTTTTTTAATTAAAACATTTTCTGAAAAAAATATAATAATACCAAATCTTTTTTATGGTCACTATTATACAAAGTAAATAATACAATTCAATACATACTCATTCAATACATCATTCAATACATATCTTTTGAACCTTTAAGTTTACCGCTGGACCATTGTAATAAAACTAAAAGAGGGAAATTTTTGCAAAGGATAATTTAAATATAATTATAGTTTTGGAAATTCCAAATAATTTGTCTAAATATTTTACTATTCATATCCGAGAACTAATAAAGAATTATTTACCTGATTTAATTATTTTTTCTTCGTATGGAGTATGCTCAGTATAATATCATGGGAATTTGATGAATTAAGTTAAGTTTTACATAAAGTAGGAATTTGAGTTCTTCGAGTTAGTCTACTTTGAATTGAAAAAGTGAAAAGTACTATTTTTAGTAGTGGAAATTATTTTTCGCATAATTTGTTTTAAAAAAAAAATAAAAGTAGTGAATTTAATAATGGAGAAGACATCGCAAGCAGTCTTGGATAAGTTCAGCAGTGGAGGTGCGGCACCGTTTGCTAAGAAAAGGAGGATAGTTTTTGGCATCAACGAGTGGGAGCATCATTTTGGTATATACAAGAAAACTGATAAAGAGCTAATTTGCCTATTTTGTGGTAAAACTTTTATTTATATAAAAAAAAGTAATTTCCAACGTCATTATACCGTGAAACATTCTGCCGAGTTTGATAAATTCGAAATAGGTACAGCAGAACGCGATCGCGTAATTTCTGTTTTAAAAAAAAATTATTTTGAACCATCGTCCGCCAAAAAATTATATATTAATAAGGATGAGTTTACAAAAACCGCGTTATCTTTCAAAACAGCGTATAGAATCGCGAAATCGCGAAAGCCATTTAGTGAATGTGACTTTATGCAGACGGTAGTGGAAGACTATGTGGACTCAATGTTCGGTGGGACCGAACTTGAAGAAGAATGTGAACAATTCGTTAAAGAAGTCCCAATTTCTCGTCGACCAATAACACGGCGAGTAGAAGCAATTGATGATAACATGACAAGTCAATTAAATGAAGACATTAAGTTTTGTTATTGCTATTCATTGCAGTTGGATGAATCGACCGATGCAACAAATACTGCGCAAATGTTAATTTACATTCGTATGGTTTTCGATGATTTATTTGTTAAAGAAGAACTTTTTGCGATGATTTCCCTACATCGCGAAACGACCGCCGAAAATCTCTATGCCGGAGTACTTGCACGAATAAAATCATTACCTTTAGAAAAATTTGTTTCACTTACCGCGGATGGTGCAAGTAATATAACGGGTTGTAATAACGGTTTAATTGCACTTTTTAAAAAAATCCCTGAATTAAAAAATCTTTTATCATTTCATTGTATTATACATCAGCAGGCATTATGCATGAAAAGCCTTTCAGTTACGGAAATTGAAAATATTGTTATAAAAAAAATTAATTCGATTAAAACGCGCGCGTTGAAACATCGTTTATTTAACGAATTCGCGAAAAAAAACGATCCGGAATTTAGGGAATTAAAATATTATTCTCAAGTTAGGTGGCTTAGTAAGGGACAAATGTTTGCACGATTTTATGAAAATTTAGATGTAATTGTAAAATTTCATGAAGAAATCGGTGAGCCTTGCCCTGAACTAAGAGACTTTGATTTTACAGCAACTTTAGCTTTTCTCGTAGATTTAACTTCAATAGTTAATTTACATAATTTAAAATTACAGGGCAAAAATATTTATATTTGGGACGCGGTTAGAACTATTATAGAATTGAAAAAAATTTTAGAGATGGCGGTAAATTTTTTTGGTGGTTTAAAAATTCCAAATAATTTTCCTAAACTATTACACATTGCGAAACAATGTGTGAAGAGTGATTTTACTGAATTGTTTTTAAAATATAAATGTTTATTAGAAACGGTAATTTTACAATTTAATAATCGATTTAAAGATTTTGAAAATATAAATCTAATGAGTGATTTTTTAATGGCCCCTTTTAATAGACAATTTAAAATTTCAACTTTAATAGAAGTTTTTCTCAAATTTTTTCCGGATTCCAATGATTGCGCGTTATTAAACGAAATGATTACCCTTCCAACAAATTATAATTTATTAGGAGCCATGAACACAAGCACAAAAAGTATTTGGGAAATCGTCGCAGAAAACCCATCTTCGTTTAAATATCCGGAATTATTAAAAATTTATAAAAAACTTAGTAGTTGTTTCGCATCTTCTTATCTATGTGAATCGGGATTTTCACATATGAAACATATAAAATCAGATTCGCGAAATTCCCTTACGGATAAACATTTAGAAAATATAATGCGAATATCCCAAAATACATATATTCCTGATATTGAAAATTTATCAAAATTATTCAAAGAATAATAATAGAAAACGAATAATTTTTTGTTTGTTTCTTAATTATTTTATATTGTACTTATCCCTTTCCATTTTATCTCTTTATTTCATCTCCCTACCTATTCCTATCGTTCTCCTGATGGAAGACGCCTACCGTCTTCCCGTGGTTTCCATCAATTATTATGTTATTATTTATTAGTTATTATGTTATTATTATTGTTATTATGTTATTATTATTGTTATTGTTATTATTATTATTGTTATTATTATTATTGTTATTATTATTATTGTTATTATTATTATTGTTATTATTATTATTATTGTTATTATTATTATTATGTTTTTTGTGTATCTCTCCATACTGTAAAAAATATTTAAACAATAAACAATTTTATAAAACTATTTCTAAATTGATTGAATAAATTATTGGGTAGTAATCGGTAGGACAACCTGTATTGAAACATCGTTCCGTCTTGCTTCAAAACATACCTTCTTTACTTACTCTCACCCAGCTTATGGAGAGCCCGTAAGGCTCAGACGAGCTGTCTGAGCCCACCTCTGGTGTAGTTAGTTGAACATAAATAGTTTTATTATTATTAGGTATTTAGCGCTAAAGTGCTATTCATTTACCTGTAGGTATCCACCTACCTGGTGTTGTTGGGTCCACTATTTTATTTTTTACAGCGTTACCACTCCAGTATGTAAAAATAATTTTTTTTGCTAAACTCACTAAAGCGAAAATAACTTTTAATAGTTTAATTTTCTTGAAAATGAATCAATTAATCCATGTGAGTGTATTTCACTTCCTGCAGTATACAGAATGTTCTGAAATTCATTCAGGAAAACTATACCACGGTGTCGAGCTGCAAAAAACAAACAAAAAAGTTTAACAAAGTTTTTCGATTTGAAGATTAGTTTTTGAGATATAATCAGTTAAGCATTAATAAATTCAACCAATCACATTTGCATTTTAGAATTCATACGGGTGTGTGTCGCTACATTTATTGAGAACTCTGATTATCGCTGCTCTAGCATGCTCTACAGTGGCCGCCCTACTCCACATATCACAGAGCGCATAGTGTAAGGAGGCGGGGCCACAGTAGTGGACTTGGTCAGGCACAGTAGAGCATGCTAAAGTAGCGACAATCAGAGTTTTCAATAAGTGTAGCGACACCCGCAAAAATTCAAAAATGCAAATGTAATTGGTTGAATTTATTAATGTTTAATTAATTATATCTCAAAAACTAAGCGTCAAATCCAAAAACTTTATTAAAATTTTTTGTTTGTTTTTTTTACAGATCTACACCGTGGTATAGTTTTCCTGAATGAATTTCCACCCTGTATATTGAGCCTTAAAAAATATTATTTGCTACGCAACCTACGTATATAGAGGTTGTATGGCGTTCCCACCATTTGCTACGTTCTATGACTTCAGTAAAAATCGACCCTAATGTAGCCCCATTAACATATAAATTAGTACCTTTACGAAACTTAAATATCCAAGACTGCCTAATAAATAGAGTCGTGGAAAATGGTTTTTTGTTGGATGAGGAATTGAGAAAAAACTAAATTCCCCGAAAATAAAAGTGTCATGTTTCAATTTATATGTTTTTTTTGCATGCAAAATCGGAAAAAATTATCCTTCTAGGTGTTAGTGTGCGAATAACCTTAAGTTATATTATATTTATAATGTAAGAATTTATAAACTTAAAACTTTTAAATGTTATGTACTTTTCTTTATGTTCGGTTGATAATCGATTAAAACCCTCTTATTATTTCTTTAAATTATTTGAAAAAGGTATTCATAACAATTTGAGTAGAAATATTTGTATAGACTCTATACAAATATTACACACCCTCTATATACTATAGAGGGTGTGTAGTTGTGTACACCTGTTTGTGTTTTTAACAAAAATTTAGTATTTAATATAAACCGTTTATTATCGAAAATTTATTTAATAACATTTTTTTTCAATACTTTTACTTATAAAAAGATAGTTAAAATTGCTTTTAAGATCGTTGTATCCATACAGTCATGTACAGGTTTATTAATTTGGCAACGTTGTATTCAATATGTATATGAAAGTGGGGCTTAGAGAGAGATAGAAACACAAAAGGTGGTATATCTCTCTCCTAATATGAGTTAATTCGAAACATTTATAATGAAAGGAAAGTACAATTTATCTTCTGTCCATATTTTCAGCAAATTTAATTATTAACAGAAATAATTATATCCGGTATATATAATACATATATACAAGTTTAGTTCCGACTTTGTAACAGCTGATAAGATGGATCGCAGAAAAATATTCTTGGTATAAAATGAACTAATTAGTCCATTTAGGCATTCGTCCGTCCGTCTGCCTGTCCGTGTCCTATCCAGAGATAACGAGTTGAAACTTGGTGTGTGTTTTAGAGTGAAAAACTGAGGTAAAGTTCGTGAATGGACAAAAAATGTTTCTTTTATTTTTAAATAAACAACTTTTGTTTGAAACTTTTTTTTTCATAAACTTAGCATATACCAGATATTTAAGCAATTAACTCAGTTAGTTGTTATTTTCACTTGTTTACTTGAAAGATGTATCGCCATGGTTACTTAAGTTTTATGATTCTATCCAGTAAATTCGCGTTGTCTACGTAGCTCCTACGTGGTTAGTTTTTATTATTAAATTTAATAATTAAAAATATTTCATCGGGTTGAAACAATTTTTATCATTTTTGACGAAGTTTTCCAACATCCTTAAGGACGTTCCAGCACTTTGTTTTATAATCAGGACAAAAAACTGGTTTGATTATATTATAGAAACAATACATAAACACACATACGCAACACATAGACAAATTCACTGTGCATATATACAAAATAATGTTATTTTGAAAGAAATAATAATAATTTTAAACTTTTATATTTCGAAAACAAAACGGTAAATTGCGACTTTTTTTTAAAATTTATTTAATAAATATTTATCTTCACTATTCTTTTTTTTTTTTAAAGTCTGTCGAGAATTTTTTTAATACAACAGATAATAAAGTTGGACGGGTATGAAGTTTTACATGAGTCTAACGAGAGAGAGTGAGAGAGAATGATAACTTTGCTATTAATTTTCTCGCGTTCTAAACGGTCAAAAATTCTGAAACTTCGGGATTTATTAGAAAACGTTATTTTTAATCTGTGAAAAAAAAGATCAAAATCTGTCGAAAAGTGGTGGTATGCTGGAACATCCTTAAACAGAATCGTTTAGAAAACAGTACTCTTACTCTCTCACTCTTTCTACCTACCTAAATGTCCATGATAATAATGTTATGTGTTGAAATGATCAATATAAAATAAACAGTTGCATAATCAATTTACAGACATAAACAAATAGGATAGGTAGTTAATAATACAAATGATAGATGGATATACCATACATACAAACATTCATATATACCGCATACACACACACATATATACACACATGTACATGATTAGTTGCTCCATCGAATAATATGATCATATGATACACGATGGTAATGAGAATCACGCATCATCAAATTGTAAAGTCGCATGTAGGTACAAAGTGTCCACTAAAAATATTATATTTAAAAAAAAAAACAAGTGAAAATAACTTAGTTAATTGCTTAAATACACGGTATATACTGAATTTATGAAAAATAGTTTTAAACAAAAGTTGTTTTTTAAAAAGGAACATTATTTGTTCTTAAATTTTTGTTCAATCTCTTACGGTTTCAAACCAGTCCAAGTGGCCGAGCGGTCTAAGGTGTTATGTCTGTGCAGTATGCCTACTTGGAAACTGGGAGGTTTTAGGTTCGAATCCCGACATCGGCAGTTTGTCAATTATTAAGAAAAAAAAAGGGGCGCGGTTCATTGAATAAACTGTCGGCGTATGGACAAGAACGAAGTAACCGGCTATGCTTGAGAAGGTTTTCTGCAGTTTCCTTCACGAACTCCAGATGAATATCGGGATAGTTTCTATCATAGTCGGCTGCGGCCGCATATCCTACCAATTCCTAGTCTATATGGACCTTATGGTCGAAGTGTAGCCCATACAATCGAAGTGAAGGGCAGCCTCTACAATCTATCTATCTATCTAAAACGATGATAAAGTTTAAAATTATCTCGTAAACAGTGTGTCTTGGAGAACAAATCGTTCAATGGTTTTCATTTTTCGTGGACCATCCTGTATTGTGTACGTATACTACTTGTATTATACCTATACCTATACCCATAACTGCGTTCCGCCCTTGCGACGAGACGTTTTACCACGACCTACCCCTGCGTCTATTTGTGTGTATATGATGCTGCTGCCTTGCTGTACTTTGTAAAATAGTAAGTAGCAGCCGTCAAATCGACTGTTCGACTAGTGTTATCTCTGTTCATTAACGATGTGCGACGATGGTGGATAACGACGATCAACGGCGACGTCGACAACACATATACTCCTGGTGGTGGTGGTATAGATGGTGTTGTTGTTGCTACAGCAGCAGCAGTAGCAGTTAGGGCCAAACACCACCATCGTCATGATAATAATAATCATCATCATCACGACCCTGGCTAGACAGACGCTCTGCACCAGGTCAATGCCCTAAACCGTCCTTTTTACAATCAAATCATCATATCCAAATCATCCCTATATATTTATATATATATATATATATATATATATATATATATATATATATATATATATATATATATATAATATCGTCATAAAGTTTGGTAACTATTGTAAACATTTTTTATTTTGGTGTATGGTGTTCTTTTAAAAAGAGACCACTTTCCATATCAGAGGCTGTACTTTTCCAGGAGCTTTTCGCTGTAAGACTTCAATACATAATAGTGAATTGCTATTACAAGTGGTATATTTTTCCAATCTAACGATTAAAGCTCTAACCATTTTGTCATCGTTATCAGTTTGAGATACCACTCTTATGCAAACCTTTCGATAGAATAGAAAAAAACAATGGCTTTGTTGTTAACGTCTTCGATTTATCGAAGGTCGACTGATAATTAATTATACGATTTCTCAAAATGGAAAAAAAAAAGATGGAGTAATCAAGAAAATTGAAACTGATCGTTGTTCTATTATTTGTATATGCGCGCATAAATTTAATTATAGAAAAATGATTTAAAAAATCTATCTGAAAATCCTCACATATCATCTATCTACTGAAACATTATCGACTGATCTCTTCCGTGATCTGAGACTGTAGGAATTGTAAGCTATTATTAAAGACTCGGAAATAACATACAAAAATGTCTTCAGTAACTGGCATATTTTAGCATATTTTCTGGTAGGTAGGTTTGGAACTGGTAGGATATGGGTTCAAATCCCGACACCGGCAGTTTGTAAAAAAAAAAAAATTTATGGGGCAGTTGATTGACTAAACTGTTGGCGTATGGACAAAGTAACCGACTATGCTTGTAAAGGTTTTCTGCAGTTTCCCTTCACGAACTCCAGATGAATATCGACATAGTTCTTATCAAAGTCGTCTATAGCCGCACACCTACAAAGTCCTAGTCTGCATACGAATTCCTGATTCTGCATGCTCACATCATAAAAATTTAATGAAAAAATTAATAAAAAATTTGAAAAATAATGATGTGGTTGGTCTCTGTTATAGACCGTCGTGTCTCAAAAACGGAGCTTAAACTCCATTATTATTATTACTAAACTAAACAATTTGAATCAGTTTTTTTTTTAATTTTGAATCGAATTTCGGTAACCAAATTACAAGATGTAAGGGCGAATTGACATGATGACAGAAGGGCAGTAAGAAAGGCATTAAATATTTTTAGTAAAGGCCCAGATTGATTCCGGAAAAATAGTAAGTTTTTTAATTGAATAGGAATGAAAATTGATATTAGACATTTTTGTTTGTATTTGATAGACCAATTTCGTTAATTTGGAAAAATCGGATAGAGAAAGAAACATAAAATACACATAGAATTTTTCTCTTAATATTATTAAAATGAAATAAATGATCATAAGTAAAGTTGTAGTAAATAAATTTTACGAACTTTGCCTTTCAAATACCAAAATATTTGCAATTTAAATATAAGAATTACCATAGTCACTTGATTTGATGTTTACCACAATTCCTTCCTCTGAGAAACTTAGGTAAGTCTATTTAGCTGCTAAGTGACGAATTTTTATAGGACTAGCCGCGTGTGTGTGTAATAGAATTTCTCACCGGCAACATATCAGGAATCATCCGACTTTTCTCAAATACAAAAATTTTTTAAAATATGTTTGAATACCCACTGAACACATTTTCCAAAATGAAACCACTTCCCATACAAATTTTCGTCCCTTATGTTATGCCCTTAGGGGATGAATTTCCAAAAATTCTTTCTTAGTGCTCATCTACGTTTTATAAGAAACTCTTGTGCAAAATTTCATGCTTCTCGAACCACTAGTTTAGGCTGTGTGTTGTCTGTCCGTCAGTCTGTTAGAGTTTTATTAAGTAGATACGTAGAGGCTATCTCTCGATGCACTCAAGCTGAACAGGATGCAACTGCGGAGGATTACCAGATTCATTATTGGGCATTATCCTCTGCGGAAGCATCTACACACAATGGGACTCCATAACGGGTCCAATAATTAAATAGATAGATTGTAGAGGCTGCCCTGGACGGGCTACACTTCGACCATAAGGTCCATTATGATGTCTAAGGATGTGAGTGGAGTGGTTGGAATTTTAGTGTATAGGCTAGGAATTGGTAGGATATGCGGATGCAGCCGACTATGATAGGAACTATGCCCATTTTCATCTGGAGTTCGTGAAGTAAACTGCAGAAAACCTTCGCAAGCATAGCTGATTACTTCGTTCGTGTCCATACGCCGACAGTTTAGTCAATTAACCGCCCCTTTTTTTTTTAATAATTGACAAACTGCCGATGTCGGGATTCGAACCCATAACCTCCCGGTTTCCAAGTATGCATACTGCGCAGACATAACGCCTTATATCGCTCGGCCACTTGGACTGGTACGGGTCCATTAAGTGCAGATTGTATAGCGAGGAGGAAAAAACATCCAGCCACATCATCTTTGACTGCGAACTTCTAGGTTACAGCAGATACAGGATATTCGGTGTATCTCACACCGAATAAATGAACCTTCAGGAAGACCTGATAAGCAAGCTCCTGACTATTGCCAACATATGGGAAAAGCAAGTCTCGCCGGACTGACAAGACGAATCAATCAATCAATCAAGTAGATACGTGTGTCTATGTACTCCTGTTTATGTTGTGTTTCTTAGTAACTTTGTTGGGATTTAAAAAGTTTTGAACTTTGTCAATGAGGTAGGTAGGTATGTAGGTAGTTCTTGTGATTTCTTTCATCGGTGAGATTGTCTCATTGATTGAATACACACTGGTTTTTTCTTCTGTAAAAGTTTTCTAAAAGAATTTAAAATTAAATTTTATTAAAGTCGTGTCGTCCATTGTGGTATCACGATTCAGTATCACGTAGATAAAAAAAATCTTTCTATAAAGTTAAACAAATTTCAAGATTAGAAAAAATTACCCAGAAAAGTCGTTCAGTCGTTGTGCGATATGTTTAATATTGGCAATTAATGGTCCTTACAATTTTTGTTAAACTTTTGACTTGTATATAGGATGTTCCATTTTAATTTCCCAAGGACAATATCTCGAGAACTAAGGAAGACAGTGGTATACAAGTTTAAAGGTTTCTAGGGGGCCAAATAACTGTGACCTTGCCTTTGACCTTCAAACCAAGGTTAATTTTGATTTTTTTTTTATGGAAACCTTTATTTTTTATTGCAGATTTGTATTTTACGGGAAAAAATATTCATGTTTTGCATGAGACAATTTTTTCTGGGACTTAAATTTATTAAGGTTTTGAACTTAAGAATAAACGATTTTTAAATCATATTAAGGGTATGTTCCAAAATTTGATGCCAGCGCTGTGAGTGTTAACGCCATGAAGCATGCTGCGAACAGCGTTCCAAAATTGCAAGCACGCTGCCACTGCTACTGCAGCCGTGAAAATTGGAACGTGGTTCACAGCACTTACAGCACGCCGCCATGTTCATTGCTTCATTGCTTCACCTTTTCAGCGGCAGCAGTCACAGCAGGAAATTACGTCAAAATTAATGACGTCATTTTTTTTCACAGTACTGCTGCAGCGTCCTGTCATGAATTCTGGAACGCGCTATCAGCGCTCGCTGCATGTTTTTGGAACATACCCTAAATCAACTCTGATGAACAAATTTTTTTCAAACAGCTCTTTTCAGGTCTATGATGTGCAAAACCGATCGTCAACCTCCTACTGGTGCACATTGGGTGACGTCTAATGTCGACGATATTCAAATCAGTCAAAAACATTTGTTCATCAATAGCGTTACCCAACGACTCATCGTTTGAAATTTTATTTCATAAACCAAATGTTCTTTTAGCGAATTTCCTGAATGGAAATAGAGCTATTGGTCCCGTACCGAAGTCAAAATTTCTTCAAATGTCCATCGATCCTACCTAGTAGATGTCAAAAATCACCATCTGTAAAATTTATATATATTATCTATGGACATATATATATATATATATATATATATATATATATATATATATATATATATATATACGTATATATATATATATATGTGTCTGTAATCACTCTAGCGGTCACAGTTTTCATTTTATCGGTATTTGAGGCGCTTTTGGTATTCAAAAGGTCAAGTTCGTTAATGGGTAAAATCGGACGAGGGGAAAGGGGGGTTTAGAGGGAGAGGGAAACACAAAATTTGACATATCTCCCTTAATATTCAAAAAATCGAAAAATTTATAAGAAGTAAAGTTTTAGGTATTAAATTTTACTGTAGTTTTGTTTCTCATCATTTTTTCTGTTACACTAATATTTACAGAAATATTGACGGTTTAAGATTGAAAACTAAATTCCTCACTATCTCTGTACACATTAGAGTTTGAGCAAAAATGATAAGGTGATGAATTGTAGCAAACATGATTTTCTACAACTTTATACCTTACGCATTTTTTGATTGTTCTAATATTAAAAGAGATATTTTGTATTTTGTGTTTTCTTCTTTCATTATGCCCCCATTTCCCCTTCACGTATGACATTTATTAATAAAATTGGCCTTGCAAATACTAAAATCATATACGAAATTTCATTTTGATCAGACTAAAATTGTGAACGCTAGAAATTAATTTATGTATTTTAAGGAAATTCGCTAAGTTGAAGCAGCTCCTGCGTAACGAATTTTTTGATTATCTTCTCGCATATCAATTAAATTAATGATTATATGCCATTTTTACCCGATCTATAATGAATGGTATTAATTAAGTAAATTATCAAGGATAATATTTACACTTGTATCACATCAATATATTGAACTTCTGATAAAGATAATTGTTAGTGACTGACAATAACATTAATAATAAAAACGATAATAAAATATTGTTTATTAAAATATTTTAAATTCAATGTGTGTAAATTCATAGGATTGCTATCATTACATATACTTTGAACATTAAAGGTCGTGTAATTTATTAACATCAAAGTGTATAATATCAAAATATCAAAATACTTTCTATAAAATAATATTTAAATACACTTTTATGTTGAAAAATATATTTTCTTTATAATATTATTAGTAACCGGTGCCTGCCCCGAGCGAGGCTTTGTCGCATTCAATTACAATTTTATTGTTTTTCATTGCCTGATGAGACTACCCACCCCACCCCCCTTTCTTATATTGTTAGTTTTTTATAGAAAAAATTCAATTCAATCACTGTATCCAATACATGAAAATATTAAACATATATATTATCGAATGATAATTAGTGAGAACTCTAGGTTTTTGAAATAAAATTTCAAATTCGTCCCCTTTACCTAGATCAATTTTTTTTGTATTATAAATAAGTATTTCGACTACAATGTAGTCATCATCAGTATAAATTAGTTAGTACGTACTTTACTCTTTGACAATTAGAAATAGATAGAAAGTCGAGATCAATAGACAAAAATAAAAATAAATAGAAAATTAACTAAATTAAAATATACTGGATTTAAAATATAATAAATTTTAAATTATATTGAAATTACTCTTGTTAAAATTTCCTTCATTCACATTTATTCCTGTTAATTTTACTCTTATTAAAATTACTCTTATATTGTCGCAGGATATGTTACTTGTTACTAATTTGGTGAGAATTTCCTAATTTATACTGATGATGACTACATTGTAGTCGAAATACGTATTTATAATACAAAAAACTGATCTAGGTAAAGGGGGCGAATTTGAAATTTTATATGAAAATATTAATAAATTCCAGATAAATTATAACAAATCAAAAAATGATTATTTGATTTTTTTTATTTCACTTAATACTAAGGGGGTGTTCTGGGGGCCAACTCAGGGAATCAACCCCTGAAAAACCCACAGGAAAAGAGGTTGAGATATGAAGACGGGACTACCGAAACAGATCTCGAGAAAACGTAGGGGGTGGGGAACGTAGGCAATGGCTATAAATACCCATGCTGAAAGCGATTCAAAAACAAAGATGTGCATTGCACTGCGAGGGTATCCTAAGGTTAAAAATGACTCAGGAAGAATGCGAAAAGGTGGAACTCTCGATGCTGCTAACCCTCACTAGCCAAAAGCTCGTTGAGGGCGCACAGTTTCGGGGTTGTTACCTGGACAGGGAGCCCTCGTTATGCAATGCTTAGGCTCAAGTGTGGCGAGGAGGAGGAAACATACAGCCACATTATCTTTAACTACGAACCTCTAGGTTACAGCAGAAAACCTTCTCAAGCATGGCCGGTTACTTCGTTCTTGTCCATACCTCGACAGTTTAATCAATTAACCGGCCCTTTTATTTTTTAATAATTGACAAACTGCCGATGTCGGGATTCGAACCCATAACCTCCCAGTTTCCAAGTATGCATACTGCGCATACATAACGCCTAAGACCGCTCGGCCACTTGGATTGGTGCGAGTCCATTAAGTGCAGATTGTGTGGCGAGGAGGAAGAAACATCCAGCCACATCATCTTCGACTGCGAACCTCTAGGTTACAGCAGATACATGATATTCAGTGCATCTCACCCCGAATATATATACCCTCAAGAAGACCTGATCAGCAAGATCCTGACCATTGCCAAGATATGGGAGAAGCACATCTCGTCAAACTGAAGTGAAAGGGGGAGCACAACGGACCATAAGATCGAAGTGTAGTACTTTTTAGACCCCAGGATTTAATCTAATCTAATTTAAAGGGAGTGTCCTGAGTCAAAATGTCAAAAAAGTCGTTTTTTTTTATTGCTAAAATCGATAGATAAACTATCTAAGAATATGTTTACAAGGACTGTTTATATGGACCACGAATAGCTGATTAGCAGCGTAAGTAACTAAAAATTGATATTTTTTTCTATTGAAAACTTTGAAACGCGTTTTCTTCAGTTTTTATTTTCACGATTTTTCTTAATTTATTTGGCGTGATAGCTAAAAAACTAAACGACTGATTTAATTGTACAATTTTTTCCCCCTCAGTATCGAATTCTCTTCTAAGTGAACTAAATAAAAGGCAGAAAAAGTGTGAAATTAAAAACTAGGGTTCCGTATTAAAATCTTCCCTACAGTGGTGTGAGTTTTGTACCACATATACAAACTATATATTTGAGTATTGATAACGGAATTCTACAGTACGCGTGGTTCAACACATAATCCGTCTGGGTTTTTTTGTATACTTCTACATTGACAAATTGTGGTTAAGCACTTTTTTAAAGTTTTTAAATAGAGTAAAATTTCCTTAATATGTATACATCTCGAACCAATTTAGTATCTAACATAATCTCCTAGCCATTGCAAAGATATAGAAGAAAGATATCTAATCTGTCTAGAGATAGGTAAAGGTAGATTGTAAAGGCTGCCCTAGACGGGCTACACTTCGGCCGTAAGGTCCATTGTGACGCCTTAGGATGTGAGTGGAGTGGAAAAAATTTGTGAGTAGACTAGGAATTGGTAGGATATGCGGCTGAAGCCGACTATGATAGGAACTATGTCGATATTCATCTGGAGTTCGTGTAGGAAACTGCAGAAAACCTTCTCAAGCATACTACGGTTACTTCGTTCTTGTCCATACGCCGACAGTTTAGTCAATCAACCTCCCCTTTTTTTTTCTTTTTTTTATATATAATTGTCAAACTGCCGATGTCGGGACTCGAACCCATAACTTCCCAGTTTCCAAGTACTGCATACTGCTCAGACATGAAGCCTTAGACCGCTCGGCTACTTGGCTAGTAAATCTATCTATCTAGCATAATCAAATTTTAACCGACTTCGATGTGTTTTTTTAAGCTATATAAATTAAGAGATAGCGAGCTGAAATTTTGTATGTGTGTTCTAGAACTAAAGTGTAAGGTAAAGTTTTTAAATGGGTTAAATGGGACCATGTTTTGGAAAAATGGGCACAACTGTCTATTATCTTTTGTCAATTGATTTCGATTTTCTATCAATTTCTAATTGTCGAAAGAGTAAATTACGACTAGCTAATTTATACTGATGATGACTACTTTGTAGTCGAAATCCGTATTTATAATACAAAAACTGATCTGGATATTGAGGCGAATTTTAAATTTTATTACTTTAACAGTGTTTTTATGAGATGGACAATGTATTAGGGTTTCACCGAGGTCTTCGGTTCCGAGGCGAAGCGAGGCGATGTTCAAAATTTTAATCCTCGTTACTAACCGAGGCGAGGCGAGATATATTGTCACCAAAACCTCGCCTCGACCGAGGCAAATTAAAATAGTAACATGTATTTTTACAAAAAATATGAAGCAATAGATGCATTTTAAGGAAAAAGAAATTTTATGATTACTTTTTATAATAATAGTAACTTGTGTATGGGTTTCGGATTGGAAATCGTGGAAGCATTTTGAAGAACCTCTTATATAGTTCTTAAAACATTGCGGGATTTCATCTTTTCATAACATTTTTTTAGGCCAAATTTTTTTGATATTACTGTTTTCATTCGAGGAGCATTAAAATTTAGAGACTAAGCAACGTGTTTTAAAAACATTTATTTTCTAAGTTTTTTTAACCATATTATGTACATTCATGCATAGTAAGTCAAATTTAGTAAAAATTTTACTTCGGGCGAGGCGAAGCGAGGGTGATAGCTAACCTAACCGAGGCGAGGCGAGGCTGGTCAACATTCTACCGAGGCCGAGGCGAGGCGAGGTTGATATTTAAAAAAGCGAGGCGAGGCGAAGTGATACCAAAACCTCGCCTCGCCTCGCCTCGTGCCTCGTGAAACACTACAATGTATCGTCATCAGTTTATTATTCAAATTCTGCCAATGAATATTAAAAAATAGATGAATACTTACTCATACGTATCCTCGAATTATATTATTATAAACAAACTAATTATTAAATTATATGTTATTTTTAGTGATTCATTAATTTGGCTGGTCAAATATTATATATGTTATTATTTACATAAAATTAATAATATTCTATGAATTTTAAAATTTTTTGTATAAATTATATAATTAGTAAATTAAAAATAATAAACATTTTTTAATTGAATATACTACCTAATTTCAGTCAATTTTAATTTTTTGTACGGGCGCTAAACGACACATTTGAATGAGTCATTGCATTATTTGTTCAAGCGATGAAAATTGGTACCTACTCATGTTCACGAAAAAAAATTATATATTGTATCTAAAACCAATGATTCTACGTGTTATCATGGTAGAACAGAATCAGAGTCACTTTTTCCGATAAAATTAGTGTTGACATAAAAGACTGACATCCATTATTTACATTAGAATCAGATTTAGTGAAATTTATCAAGACCAGATCAGATTTGTCAAAATATACATTTAATATAGAAAGTTTACGAACCCATAAAAATGATATCATTCTAATATTCTTCTTTTATAAGAAACATGGTGTAATAATGATGAAGATATTCATGTACCTAATTTCAATTTTTTAGTCATATTTAAAAGTTTTAATGCAGTGATTCCCAACCACTGTGCTAAACCCAACCACCGCCAAATTTTAGAAATGTTTATAGTAAAGTATTAACCAACATAAAAACGAAATAAGATCGAAACTGTTAAATGTAGAAGACAATATGAGAGTAGCATTGTCATTTTTACGACCAAATATAAATGAAATTATCAAAAAACATCAAGTTCAAATTTGTCATTAAAAGTATTCTTATTATTAACTTGTAATTAATCCCTTAATAAACGTACTGTTGTTTTTGTAGTACATATTATATAATGTATAATATTGTCTTGTCTTTCAATATCCAAAAACCATATCACACACAAACAAAATTATTGTCCACTGAAGCGTCGTCACACTGCCTATGTGACATACTGTGCAATAGTGCAAGATAGAAAATATGTCACATAGTACATCTATATGTCACATAGACCTTGACGGTATAGAAAATTTGATGACCCCATTTCATGCAAAGTAAAAGATTTCGATTAAAATTTTTTGATTTGATCTATTTGATAGTTTTTAAACTTCAATTGCCACTTTTTTGATAGTTTAATTATTTGAAGATATACAAAATTGTCAATTTGTCGTACAATGATACCGTCATACCAGTAATAAGGATATACTTAATTATCTAACACTTGATAAACAGCTGCCTTAAATAATTCAAAATATCATCATTGCTCATTGCTAAAAACTCACATTGAATTCTTTTAAGGTTGACCGGACAGTACAGTACATTTCATAATAAACAGAAACACTCTTGTTAACATAAATTAAAAATTTTTACCTGTAAATTAATTATTTAAATTTAGATAGCATCTAACATCACTAGTTATCGGATTTATGTTATTATTTAATTACTAAAAGTAATAAATAATCGTTTTTTGATGATTGGATGAAAATTTTCGTGAATTTTTTATCTTTTTAATTAAGATATTTACAAAAGTCTTCGTCAGACTTTTTTTTTTTATTTTAACGTAATGTACGAGATTTAATTTATAAAAGTAGAAGTTTTTTACTTTTAAGTCTATAGAAGGTGGAGCAACATTATCGAAAATGAATGCGTTCATTCAACATTTACTATTCACAACATGTTAAAATTCCAATTTTTAATGATTAAATACATGAAAACCCTTCGTCAGATTTAAACAAAAGAATTATTTTATACGCATGAGCGAGCAAGCAATTAATAACATATCAAAAATTCAGATTTCTATCTATACATTGCTGATTTTACCTATACATGTGTCCGATCAACCTTAAAAATTTATATAATTTAATCCTATACAGAAAATTTGTTAATATTTAGAAAATTTTGAAGACATTTAATTGATAGGAATATAATAACGTTAGCTTCTCATTAAATTATTTATAGTATGTTTGCTCTGTTAATCACGCAAATCAAATTTTTGCGTTTACGAAAAATAACACTTGAGATGTTTTCAATTTTTAGAATGTCTATAAAAAAAAGTTGTTTCGTGTGATGATAAATAAATTTTGTATTTATGCATATTTATATATCAAACAAGGCCAAGAACATTTTTATACCAATTTATAACTAATTATAAATTAATTAATTAATTAGTTTTAAGTTGAGTATACATTCCCCAATTAGTTATGGGACCTGCTCACAGAAATAAACATCAAAAATTTGATAAAAAATACTTCATTTGAGATACTCAAAGCTAAAACTATAGAATTTAAAAGTATAATAAACTTATTACAGTTATGCCAATTAAATATATTTAGTATGACATATGTAGTGTTTTAACATTTATGATACAAAATGTTATACGAAGATTTGTGAGTTGATGGCAGTGGATAATTCATTATTTTTGGTGTCGCAACTATATATCAAACTTAAAATTTAAAATTTTAATATATTTTTAAAAAATCTGCAGAATGGGTTACTATTATAAGTACCAGTCCAAGTGGCCGAGCGGTCTAAGGCGTTATGTCTGCGCAGTATGCCTACTTGGAAACTGAGAGGTGATGGGTTCGAATCCCGACATCGGCAGTTTGTCAATTATTAAGAGAAAAAAAATACAGACGAATTGAGAACCATCTTCCTTTTGAAGTCGGGTTAAAAAAACAGAGGGCGGTTAATTAACTAAACTGTCAGCGTATAGACAAGAACGAAGTAACCTTCACGAACTCCAGATGAATATCGGCATAGTTCCTATCATAGTCGGCTGCAGCCGTATATCCTTCCAATTCCCAGTCTATACACAAAAATTCCTTCCACTCCACTCACATCCTTAGGCATCACAATAGACCTTATGGTCGAAGTGTAGCCCGTCCAGGGTAGCCTCTACAATCTATCTATCTATCAGTTGATTGATTTATACCACCAGATGCCGTTTGCCTTCTTTGAAGTGTATTAAACGACCTTAAACTTAATATGATATGTTAATTATACGTAACATGATAAGCCAGACTAATGGAAAGAAATTCTTATGGATAATCATGAAGATTAAAATACCATTATCCTTCATTTCCGTACAATTTTATTCGATTCCAACATTATTTATAATATTATTTATAAACATTTATATTATCTGTATAGTTTTAAGTAATTATTATTATTATTTTTTAAATGTATAATCAAGATATTTTGATCGTAAATTCCCCTAAAAACATATTAATTCGAATCATCACAAATATAGCATGCCAATTAAAAGGTTATTATTACACACAAGTATATACCTAACCTTAAAATATACAGGATCAGTCGGGAGGAACGGACCAAAGTCCAGAAGTGTTCACGTGAAAAAAAGTTCTTATGCGATTTTAATTTTTTTTCATAATTGTTCAATTACTGTCATAATGCCATGACACATTATCAGAAGCACAAAGTGATCAATTGATCAACTGATTACAAGTGTTTTAAATCACCAATTTTGAATACTGTAGAACACGAGATTAAATTTGTATGCCCCGTATATTAATAAATATCAGGGTATATTCAGTTTAGTCCCGAGTTTGTAACGGTTGAAAATATTGATCAGAGAACAGAAATTTTTAGTACAGGGGTTCATAAAATGGCCTAATTAGTCCATTTCCGCAAATCCGTCCGTCCGTCTGTAAAACGATAACGCAAAAACGAAAAGTGATATAATATAAAAAGTAAGGAAAATTTCGTGAATGGGTAAAACCAGGCCATGTTTGGGCAAAATGGACAAAACTGCCTATCTTTGAAGCCGTATGAGATAGAACAAAAATTTAAAGACAAAAAGTGTTTCTTTTTTAAAAATAAACAACTTTTGTAAGCAACTTTTTTCATAAATATATATACCGAGTATTTAAGCAATTAACTCAGTTAGTTGTTACTTTTACTTGATTTAATTACGTTACATCTTGAAAACAAATGAAAATCCGATAAGAGCATACTATTTTTATTGAATTAAGTTCACGTACACAATACACACCTGGAAGTATTGTCCGATTCTCCCGACTCACCCTGTACATACTAGTAAGTCGTAGTATAGTAAATACTTCCAAGTAGAGTATTTCATTTCGTGAAATTTATCGTTGACTGATTGCACGCTATTTTAACGGCTGGACTGACTACTTTTTTTTCATACATGTGTGCGTTTGATAACAGTAAATATCACAAAAATTAATATATATATATATACATTTTTTTTTAATTTTTAGTCAGGGGAATTCAGGTGAAAAAACGTTTCGACTCAGTTTCAAACAGTAATTTTAATCGCCCTGAATATTTGGTTGTCACCGATTCAACATGTGCTTTCCAACTAAACTTGTCATATAGTAAGACCCCCAGATACTTGACGTCTGGTACTAGGGCCAGTACTACCAGCTCGATGACTGGCATTTTTCACCGTTTTGAAATGTGAAAATAAAGACGTTTCTAATATTCTGTGCAAATTAATAAAATTTTGATTCTGGGAATTAATTTCCTTCTGAATCCATATAGTAACTCGAACATTTTAAAACATTTAATTCTCGCTTCGTTTCAGATATAAACATTTGAGAATAAAACCAATTTCGAAATAATACAATAAAATTTAACCTCTTTAACATATCTTCTCACCCATTGATTTTAGCAATAGAAGCAGAACAATTTTTTATTTCAAATTTCAGGTTCTTTAATTTTGTTCATAATAGTTTCCTATTAACTTCGAGATATTTGGCAAAAACGATTTTACTCCCATTCCATTGATGATAATTTCTGATTGGTGCAGATTTCCATTTACGGTAGAGCTACTCTTTTATTTTTGACATATTTATGAACAAAATGACGTATGTTTTATACCGATTAAATCTCCTAATTGAATCCAATGAATAAAATGACCTGTATTCTCCGGACTATATATTTTTTTTATCTACTGTAAAGTGTAAATACAAACTTTTAAGTTTGACGTTATCTAACAATTAAAGATCAGTTATTTGTGTAAAATTTACTTCGAAATTTCATTTTAAGTGACTTATGGTATAAAACATCATATTCGATGGACTCACGATATGATTCAATAGATTAGACAAATTAATTTTATACTGTTCTATTCTGTGTTCATTCCATCTGATTAAATTGTTAATTTGTTGTTTGTACCGTATTATTTGTAGAAGTTATTCTGAATTTGAAACTTTGGATTCCAAAACATTTATAGGTAGCCATATTTCGAAAATCATAAATCGAATCAAATTTTCGAGTAGATTTTCATAATTTATGGATGAAAATGGTAAAAAAATGTGATTTTCAATAAAATCGGAGACACAAATTAGTTTTCGATTTTTTTAAGAGAAAAATTTAAAAAATTGAGAAAAAATTTTATCTCCGATTTTATTAAAAATTATGTTTCTTAACGATTTTCGCTCAAAGAAAACGAAATTTCAGTCTAATTGATTGTCAGATTTGTAGTGTGTATGATATTGCATGTATAAGCCCTTCTGGAATCGAAACTTTGGATTCCAAGACACATATTGGAAGCTCCTTCAAAAATCATAACTCGAATCAAATTTGTCTAATCCTAAAAAGGTATGTAACCATATTTATTCGTCTTGGCAAGCTGGATAGAATGGCATTCCAAACAGGACGATCGGACGAAGTTGATATTAAAATCAAAATGTCGCAAATAATTTCTTAAACGATGTCTACAATATAAAATCAAACCCCTCTCCAAAATTCAAGTTTTTATCCTTAGTAGTTTGGCCTGTGTGAAGATATATCATTCAGGACATTGCATTTTATATATATATAGATAGATAGATATGAAGAGAATCATCGGAAAAATCTATTAGCATCAAAACTAATTAAAAAAAATAGCTTTCATATTATATTTTTTTTAATTTTCAAACATTTCATTCTTTAAAGAAAATCATTTTAAAATTAATTACAATTATTTAAAAAAATAAATAAAAACATTATTATTGATCTCGATATTTAATAATAATTTTGATTGAATTTAATTGAAAGTATTTTAATTGAACAATAATAATGATATATAATTGTTAATTTTTTTTCATGTTATGTTGTTTATGCGGTCGCTTATATATAGGCTCTTGTTGTGTCAACCATTCACATAATTCATCAATTAACGCCATAATTAATGACGTGGGTACACGAATCATTTATTATTACCATTGTTATGTGTATTTAAAAAAAAAAACAACACAATCATAATATGATACTGTACACTTATACCAGGTATCTCAAAATTTAGTCAACAATAGAAGTATAGAAAGTATTTTAAGTTCTCCTTTAAAAATTCATTTAACATGTTATGTTAGTATTTTGAAATGCATTTTGTTATAGGAGTTATTAACATTACATATTTGTAAAAAAACTGTGATTTTATATTAAGCCATACAGAACTGATTATACCATCTGTTTTGTAAAGCTTTGCTAATAGAGAATCAATGTTAAATATTATTTACTGTAGTAACTACACAATGCTTCGTAAAGAAATAAAAATATTGATGGTACTCTGTAGTGTGTATGTGCATACGTAGTTAATAATAATATTATAAATTAAGTGGGCATCACTAAAACCCCACTCTTAAATGACATCAATCATACCACAAGCAACCAGATGTTTGTAAGTATGTGTATGTATGTATAGTTTAATAGTAAATATTTTATTTATTTATTTAACATTGATTCCTTATTAGAAATGCTTTTGAAAACAGACTGTATAAGGTGGCACATATTTTATTTAAATGTACACTCCCATTCTTAGAGTGTATAGTTAGAGTGAATTGCTTAAATACCCGGTATATACCGAGTCTATAAAAAGTCTTTCAAACAAACGTTGTTTATTTTTGAACACTTTTATTTTTTTTCTATCCCTTACGGTTTCAAAGAGGGATATTTTCCCCTTGGCGGAATGGGAATCACGATTCGATTTTGCCCATTAACGAACTTGACCTAACTTTTTATCTCTAGAACACACACACAGACCGACAGACGGATATGCGGAAGTTGACTAATTAGGTCATTTTATAAACACCCAAACCAAGTTTTTTTTTTCTGCGATCAATATTTTCAACTGCTACATAGCCGGGACTAATCTTAATATACCTAGTGTATATTATATATACTGGGTATAAAAATAACATTATAGTGATTAAAGAATGTTGTGAATAAATGATAAATTAAACCTGTGACAGAAAAACATGAGTATATAAACCTACCTTTAATGAAATGGCGTTAGTTGAAACCCCGATAATTGAAATTACTTCGGGCAACTCGATATAGTAAAAAATAAATTTAGATGTATATAAACCGTAACTATATGAGAAATATTACGTTTTACCTAAGTTTTTGCAATACCCGGTATATTAATTAGATATATGGTATTTGTATTATATGGTTAAATGATTTGTATGTGTACGTATGATATAAATTATAGCATTTTATTTTGTCTTAATGACCTCATTATCTAGCTATTAATACTACAGATTTTATATATATCATAATATTAAAAAACATTATACAAATAGTAACAATGCATTTCTATTACGGGTCGACGCCGTATTTTAAATAACGTTTAGCGTGGAACTACTTACTAATTACGCATGCCAACAAGAGACACTGTATAATTTGTAATAAAACTTTACTACAAAAATAAAGACCATTTTATTTGAACCGGATAAATATCGGTATAATATTTTGAAATAAACTTTTTTTTTTACATGAAAATCTATCCTATCCGCTCGTTACACTGGTGGTCGGTCAAACATTCTTGTGTGAATAATAACTGTAAAGTATGCTAAAAACGCGGAACATTGTGCAGCAACATTGAACTCCGCCTACAAAATATTTTGCCTACAGACGTGCAACCAAAATTGGGAACATTACTTTATTACTCTGATCTTAAAAATTCAATCACTTGTCATCTTGTCTCTATCTATCTCATTTAATTTTTAGTTTATTTATCCACTAGTTTATTTGTATGTATCTCTTCAGTTTTTTCAAGTTTTTTACAAAAAATAAAGTATAAAAATAATAAAGTAATCAATCTATGTAATAAAACATAAAAAAATAATAGGAAAACATAAAATTTTAGATAATATGTTGTAAATATATCGCCACACACGAGGAACTTGTACACAAACATTAAACTCCTCCCACAAAATGTCAAATAATTTTGATTTTTACAGCAACCAGATCAATTTTGTTCTGCAACAGCTATATAGACTAGCAATCTACTAGCGAGCATTCATTTGTCCTTAACATATTCCTGCACAGAGTGCACGTCTGTAGTCTCTTTAACTGTAACCCATGTAAGACTTCAATCGGTAATAACCTCGTGACTAATAATTTTACAATATTTAATTGGGTTGGTTTACAATGGTTGAACCCATAACAAATAGATCATGTCTTTACGTTTCTGTTGCGCTGTATTTGTTTTGCCTGAGGCGTCATCTTGTGCTTTTGTGAAGAGCTTGCGGAGTACTGCTATTAAATACGGAATATAAATTATAATCGGTATTAAATTGAAAATTAGAAAACAATTTAAGATTACGTATCATAACACTCGAAACGAATCCAACAAATCGTAAGAGTTTAATGCCGAACGAATGCAAGATCTACTGCATACAGCGGTCATTGACAGTCCAAACGTCTATGAATCATGTGCAGGACATCACGAAAAATCTACGGTACGGACCCAAATTGAGCCTTTCCTCACTTTCAAAATTTTATAATTGATTCCTTCTGTTTTCGGGAAAATGTTTCGAATAAAATTTGGTAATATATTTATAGTCAACAACTTTTATCCACAGCATTTTTTCGAAAATCGAATGAATATGGCACAAATCAAATATAAAATTTTGGAAAAATAAGCGGTTGAGTGTAGCATACTGTTGATTTTTTAACGGCCATTTCTTTTCTAAATGTAATAAATTTTCGGACTATTTTATGTGATTGAAATAAATTAAAAATGTTTTGAAGTTTGTTTTGCAACTATTAATGAATGTTGTTTGTTTGTCACTGTTAGAAATATTAAAAAATGTGTTGTCCAATTCAAAGTCTTACTACGAGAACAAATAATTATTTCATGGGTGTGATCATAATTTTTTAATCATTTCTAATGTCAGTTATTATACGAGGACCGGAAGCCTTTTTTTTTTTAATTTGTTCTTAGAACAATAATCATTTGATACAATCATATTAGTATTATAATTTAATTATAAATTCATATAGGTCCGTTTATCGTACACTGAATAATATTGTGCGTCTAGGGTTGCCAAATTTTGTTGAGGTACTTGGTGGCTTTTGATAGAGGAAAGGGTATTTGTAAGAAAAAACGAGTATTATTTAAATTTTTATTGTCTTAAGGACGTTCGAAAGAGAAAAAAAGACAGAAAAGTTCCTGTAAGTTAAATATGTTATAAAAGAAGTCAATACGAATTAATTGGTGTATGCTTGAAAATGTTAGTTCAAATGCATTTTTTCGTTTTTTTCGATATTGAAAATCATACTTTTAACATTGGGTCTTATGGAGAAACTACCAATTTAATCTTTATAATCGAATAAAGTTTAAAATGCAGATAGTTTTTATAAAACTATGCCAATAGGGAATATGCATGAAAATTTTTTTTCACTTGAATTGAAGCATGTTTACTTGACAAATATCAAGGTAAAATTACTTTTTAAATAACTTTAAAAATAAGCGAGATATGAATGATTGAAATTCCCGATTAGACAAAGAGGGTGATAGCCCTCTTGATATGTTATGTGACGTCATATTACAATTTCACCATTTAAAATACACGTAAAAATCCGTTTTTAGTATTTTTGCAAGAAAGAGACAGATAATCTTTAAAAGCTTATAGCTTTCTTGATATTTGACGGATTTTAATTTCGTTTTTAAATATTATTACAGTATTAACAGTATTTTCATATTCTGAAAATAAATGTGAAAAAAAATTTTCATGCATATTCCCTATTGTTGTTAAATAAAAAAGGATTTATTTGTGCCAAAGATGAAGGTCTGTTTAAATGTATTTTGGAAAGTAATAATGAAATATACAAGTAATTTTATCATTTTAGAGAAGCAAAACACAAGATTTACTTTTTTATTTAAAATAAAAGAAACATTACGAGTCACAACTCACGAGTATTATTATTTACCAAATAACCATAGAATATTTAAATCTAGTTTCAACGTATACATTAAATCTGTAACGCTGCGGGTATGCGCAGTCACTTGTCCCCCCCCCTTACGCCTTTCCCCGCAAAATGACTCTTTAAATAATCAAGTCCAAGTCCAAAAAGATTTAATCCAATCATACTGTTTTCCCCAATCTAGTTCATATTTTTGTAACCGTTTGTGTTTTATTACAAAAATTTGAAAATACAAAATTTGGTATATCTCTCTCTTTATATTGTAAAAATCGAAAAGCACATAAGAAGTAAAGTTGTAGAAAATTAGGTTTACTATAAAAAGCTTGTTTAAAAAAAATTTTTTTTAATAGAAACTTATTTAAATTACTTTTTATGTCCCGACTAGTAACTAAAGTCCCGAATTTTTTCTGAGTATTTTTCGAAATTTCCCGGATATTTGGCAACTTGAGCAATGACCAATACTGCCATGCTCAGGTAAATGGTAGTAAACTTCATGTAGCCGTTTATTAATTCCAGTAGTTTTTGCGTGATGCTCGAACAAACAAATAAACAGGCATATACAATTTTATAATAATAGAGACAAATAATAACGCATATTTTTGCATATTTTATTTTTATGTTAAGAATAATTACTTAAAATAAGGTAGAAGACATAATATTAAGTATGGTTGGCAACCCTATGTGCGCCCCATATTTCCTGCGTGTTTGTTAATTTAGTTTTAACTATTAAAAATTAAAAAAAAAAAACTAAGTCAGTTTTAATCGTTTGGTTAAAATAAATTTAATACGCATATTATTTATATTTATTTTATTTAGTAGATTATTTTTTATTATTTGTTTTTTTGTTGTTTTACGGTTTAGTGGTCGTATTATTCAATTTTTTTTTTGTTAATTTAAATTATACACGGTTATAGATATACAGAGTTGTTTGTTAGTCACGATATCTTTAATTTTTCTACCCGAAAAATTAAGATATATAGTATATATTTTTAGTTTATTTGATAATTATTATAAACATGAAATAACATTCTTTGACATCAAATGCTTGATATGAATAAATCATATACATGTAGGATGGGGATCGAACCCACGACCTCTGGTACTCTAGACCATAGCTGGGCATAGTTTGATTTCATTCGGCTCTGAGTGAAAGGTAGGAAGAGAGATAGAGTAAATACAGGGTTCAGATTATTATTTTTTTCTTTTTTTAATTAAAACATTTTCTGAAAAAATATATAAGAATGCAATATAAATTAAATTCTTTTTAGAAACTGAAAAGCAATGGTCTTTTATTAATGAATATAATTTATTTAATCAATTTAGGAACAGCTTTGCCTACTCTTGGCCAATATAAAGTACTCTTCGTGCTAGTGAAAATTATTTTTCGCATAATTTATTTTTTCAAAAAAATAAAAGTAGTGTTTTTAGCGAAAAGATAATTTTACAATTTAATAATCGATTTAAACATTTCGAAAATATAAATGTAATGAGTGATTTTTTAGTGGCCCTTTTTAATAGAAAATTTAAAATTCCCGCTTTAATAAAATTTTCTCAAATATTTCCAGATTCCGATGATTGCCCGTTATTAAACGAAATGATTACACTCCCAACAAATGATAATTTATTAGCAGCCGTGAACACGAGCACAAAAAGTATTTGGGAAATCGTCACAGAAAACCCATCTTCGTTTGAATATCCGGAGTTATTAAAAATAAATAAAAAACTTAGTAGTTGTTTCGCATCTTCTTATCTATGTGAATCGGGTTTTCACATATGAAACATATAAAATCAGATTTGCGAAATTCCCTTACCGATAAACATTTAGAAAATATATTTCGAATATCTACAAATACGTACATTCCGGATATTAAAAATTTATCAAAATGCATGCAAAATGTAATAATCGAAAACGAATAAAATTTTTATTTATTTAATTTTTTGATTGAAATAAGTGGTAGGATACCCTATATTTAAACATCTTCCGTCTTACTTTAAAACATACCTCTCTTGCTTGCTCTCACTCAGCTTATGGAGAGCTCAGTTGCTCTGACGAGCAACCTTTGCCCTTGTCGCGGCACACCTTTGACGATTTCAAAATTTGACGGCACACTAAGAAAAAGATAAGTTTAAAAGTTGTTTACTTACTTAGTTTATGATAATAATTTTGAATGTAAAATAAAATAATATGTACTACAAAAACAACAGTACGTTTATTAAGGGATTAATTACAAGTTAATAATAAGAATACTTTTAATGACAACGATGTTGCGAATTGTCAGAAGGCAAGGTGTAGGTCGGTTCAGGAAATTGAGTCCATATATTGCCACATATTCTGCTGAAGAATTCCCACCGTAAAACCATTTAATGAACTGAACTTTTTCTTGAGGCGTGAAAACAATTAGTACGATAATGTAAAAAATAAAAAATGAATCACAACTAAAATAAAATGTAATCAAATATTTTAATTGTTGTTAAAATTAGTCGAATGCTTTTGATTTTTCAAGTAGAAATATTAGTGTGAGAATTAATTTAGCGTTGGTGATAAAATAAAAATTTGATTGTGTTGTGTAAATCACAACAAATATCATTACAACGTTGCACAATTTCTTCTTTTCGTTTAATATCATATACTGCATATAACTAACAGAATTCTTGACGACCTGTATAACATTTTCTCAAACAAACTTAATGTACTTGAAATAAACTTGATACAGTGTGTTCATTTTAGAAGTTTCCATCAAAATAATTTTTAAAATATGCAATTTTAGAAAAAAAAAGTTTCAAACACAAGTTTTGCAGTTTGAAGGGGGGGGGGGGGGGGTAACTTAATGAATGCAATACTAATATTTTTGTTCCATGCATCCGTGCCGGCATAGAAAAATCTTGCAGCAAAAACGTTGCAGCATAGGGAAAATTTTTTAATACAAAAACTGTTTATCTTTTAAAAACAAATAACATTTGTTTGAAACTTTTTTTCATACATCCGATAAATTTTGTATTAACGCTAGAAATATTGGACGCATGAAAAAAAGTTTCGAACAAAAGTTCCTTTTTTTTTGTTAATGGGAACAATATTTTATAACAACTTATAAAAACAAACTTTTATTTGAAACTTTTTTTCATGCATCCAATATTTCTGACGTAGATACAAAATTTACGACACATTTACATCAAAACTCTGGTATGTATGAAAAGAAGTTTCAAACAAAAGTTATACCACTCGGGCACGACGCATGCATAAAACAAATACTTAATTATTGTTTAATGTTTCCCCATTTTAAACTGTTAAACTTTTGATTGAAACATTTGTTTACTAAAAAGTATATTTAAAAAAATAATAAGGTGAATACTTTTCAAATGAAACCACACTGTATATTCTCGAATAAAATCGGAAACTTGACAAATCAAAAATGTTATTAAAACAAAATGATCCAGAACTTTGAAAAAATATGTATCTAAAGAAAAAAATATAACTTGCGATCAATCGAAATTTTTCTATTTACGGAATTGTCACTTTCGTAAAGATATTTTGAAACTCCATTGCCAAAATATAGAAACAAGTAGAAAAAGAGCATTTTAATTATATACAAAATTTATATTTCAGCATGGAAAAATATCAGAGGTCAGTATAATCAAGTGAAAACGCAGTGTCTACTTTGAAATAATCAACTACCGTCCATAATTAAACATCAATCATAAAAATCTATCGTTTTTCTTACGGGAAGTGTCACGATTCAATTTTTGTTTATTCAAAAAATCCATTGTCCAAAGCAATTAACGAGGACTGTAGGTATTTGAAATAAAATGTGTCTCACAAGCGCGGATCCAGGGGGGTGGTCATGGGGGTCATGACTTACATTGAGATAATTAAATGGTGGGGATAAAATCTAGAGTGTTACGTAATTTATTACTACTGAAAAAATACTATTGTTTAATCAATACATCTATATCAATACATGAGTAACAAATATTTTTCAATTGGTTATTGATAATCATGGTTGATTTGATATAAGTTTTATTTAGTTTTTAAATAAAGAATAAAAATAACTATCTGAAGGAAATTAATTCAATTATCCAATTAAATAAAATTATCTTTAACAATTATTCGAATATTGAGATCTTAAAGATCTTTAAAAACTTTTGTTTTCATCATATTTATTTACTTTTTAAACTGAAATAAAATTTTATTTCCAGTTGTAAAAATTGACCATTCAAATATTTAATTAGTTTAAAAAACCTAGTTTTCTTTAATTCTAATTCGTAATTAAAAAGTTTTTCAAGAATAATAATAAAAATTCTTCTCCCAAGATTATTTCATAATCGAAAATTTTTTTGATGGATAATTTACTACAATTTTTAAGAAAATACGATTTTTTATTTATTCTAATTATTTTATTTTTTTAAGTCTGTGAACAACCCCCCCCCCCCCCAACTTGAACTCTGTATCCGCGCCTGGTTCCTCAATTCTAAGATCAATTATTTATATTATATAAAAATGTATTTCGACAAGAAAGAAATTATCATCAGTATGATAAGCTAATCGTAATTATTCTCCAGAGTATCTTTGTGTTTCACAGAATCAGGTATATGAAATAAAAATTTAATATTCTTCAATTCCTAGATCAAAAATGAAATTATCACCAAGTTAGCGAAGAGTAACTATTATCTACCCGGATAATAATTCCAAATATCCAATTCGTCATAATACAAATATAGTCGAATCTGAATTAGTGAGAGTTCAAAAGACCGGATATTTTTGCTCGCTTACTAAGATTTTCACTTAACCAGTTACTGGCGGCTTACCGGCGGTACAGAAGCTACTTCTCTCTCTTACAAATCTATCTATGGGAATATTCTTATTGTGGGTCTGTTTAATATAATCCTCAAGGATCTTTTAATTGTCAGGAACTCCTCTTGATGTTTCCATGTCTCTCACACGATTGGAATTTAATAGATTGTTCGTATTCCATGCATGAGATTTAACATGTGAGAAAAATTTGCATGGCATGTTACATTATAATATAATTGACACAAAAGTCGTCAAAAACACAAATATTCTGTTTTTCTCATTTAAAAAACTGTTTTAGCAAATAGTGTTTTTATTTTTGTAATTTTTAACCATGCTTTTGAGGGCATTTTGCACGCGAAATTTTTTGCAGTTATGAACAGCATATTTATTGCCATCCAGAGGTTCGCCATCCCTGTTGAATTTTATAACTCTTTCACAGATACACTCTGCTAAGTCAAATTCACACCAAATATCAGTTTGCGACTTTCGTTCTCGAACGCATTCGCAATTTTAAGTTTATTACTCAACGAAAACTCTTAATTTTTCGTTTAGACATTTTGAGTACCCTCCTCAGCGATTGGCCCTTACCAACTGAAATAAACTGGTGTTAATAACAAGTAGGTAAATGCAGACGTATATTTGGTCATTCCACGAAATTTATAATGCAGCTTAAAATGAAACGAAGGGCTCAATTTTTATTAGTAGTAAAAGGCGTTGACCTTTCCACGAAATTATAAAAACTTTATATTTTCTTAGAAGTACAGACTCTCGCTTTTAGAGGTGTAAGGAAAGAGGCATTCTTAGTAACAGATACAAAAGTAAAAAATCTTAAATATGACGCGACATAGTAATTAGTCTCACTTAAACAGTTTTCTGGCCAACTCTACAATAATATATACAAGGTGCGGCACGAAAACTTGCTGATTTGAAAGGTCCATTACCAAAATACAGCAGACATCAGGGTAATTGAAATTTCGCTGAACAGACATATATTTAAATCTTACTTTTTTGTAGTCTTGAAAACGACATCGCGCAAGTGCCTGCATTGACAATAAACTGAAACGCTAGATTTCTGGAGTTTCTGCCCAATCTCTCAAGCATAGCGATCGGAATATCGGCGATGGTATGTTAGCCTTAAGTTGGTCCAAGGTCCTCAGACAATCGGTGTAGACAATAGATTTCAGATAGCTGCATTAGAAATAATCACATGGGGATAAATCGAAGAAGCGCGCCGGGCAATGAATACTAATCATCTTAGAGAGATGAGACCCATCAAAGTGTTCTCGCAAAACTGTCATCAAATATCACGCCGTGTGTGCTGTGGCGTCATCCTGCTGGAACCGCAGATCCCAGAGATCCATTGTTTTTGGAGTTTGAGGAAAAAAAGTCTTCAATCATCGTCAGCACGTTTTTCTCGAATAACAACGTGATCTAACGGGGCTCTTTTCATTGTCAGGAACTCCTCTTGATGTTTCCGTGTCTCTCACACCACTGTGATTTTATAGATTCTTCGTATTCCATGCATGAGACGTGTGCCCCGTTGATTCCTTGTGCGTCATTAAACCACATTTCCACTTCCTCTGAATTTTCTCGCCCAGAAAGTAATCAATTGTCGGCCAGAAACAGGAGCTGTCGGGGCAGGTTGAAGCGAGTGCGAAAGTTCGCTGGTAGAAGATGATGGGATCAGCCATTGGAAAAATACACCTTTACAGTAAACGCGAGTTTCTCCCTAGTCCAACGCATGACGGTATCTGAATAAACAAAACTTTAATACCTGCTTTTACGAATTATACCATCCCCACCTTCTCCCGACACCCTCCCGCTGTTTGGCGGTAAATAAAAATCAGCCGTAAAAATAAGGCGGTAAATAAAAATCAGTTTTCGTGCCGCACCTTGTAATATATGAGAAGGGTTCTAAAATTAACCAGAACTGTATACTATTGATTTAATATTATAATTTTTGATATCGAATAACGAATGAATGCAAAAACATTGTGTTTAGTGTTATCATCACAAAAATCAAACTAAATACAATTCATATATATTTTAAAGTTTTTGTGACTGACTGTGTGGTATTTCCGGTTCTCTCTGAAAGTAACTGTCCTCATTTCAAGGTTATTTAATATTTTAAAATTCTAATGGCATTAAATAAAATATAAATTTAAAGACTATAATATTTGAATATTGTTTGATTTGATAAATGTAATGAATGAACAACGGACACATATTATAAATTAATAATCAAGTGTATAAAAATCTGTCACATACTTAAACAATAACACAAGTAATATACTTACAAATTAGTGATAATATTATTAAGTACTCATACTCATACCGTGTCATTTAAAATGATTGATAGTTAGGGCCGTGCGGTATATGTATGACCAAGATTACATCATATACAGAGTGTTTCTGAAATTCATTCAAGAAAACTATACCACAGTGTAGAGCTGGAAAAAACAAACAAAAATGTTTAATAAAGTTTTCCAATTTGACGCTTAGTTTTTGAGATATAATTAACTAAACATAAATTTAACCATTTTGTGGGTGTCGCTACACTTTTTATTATTTATTATTATCACTTTCACCGAGAGCTAATTTCTAGATAGCACCACTTTCAAAGTCTGTAGTTTAAAAACCAAAGATTTCTGAAACTCGTACCTATGAAAACTTCTTATCGTGAGCTCATGACATACTTGAATTGCCAATTTAAGCAAGAGCTCAAGAGCAATTCTCATAAGAATTCTTGCGGGTTCTTTTCAATTCACTACTTGTTTTTTCTTCTTCTTTGTTAATTTTTTTTTACAAATTTCATATTTTAATCTCATTACGGGGCAAAAATTGTTATAATTTTAATTCACTTATGATAGTTAAAAACTAAAGTATATAATACATAATAATAACCTTACTTATGAAAGCTATGTCAATTGAACATGTTTAATATAATATACATAGTCCTTTAACAATTATGATACAATGTATTTGTATGTTGTTTGTATATTTGTACAACGCAAGACTTGTGTTGACAATGATTATTCATTATTTCTGGTGTCGAATTGTAATTGTAAAAACTAGTGACATAATTATGCCAAAAGTTATTCACAAATAATACAAATAGAAGTTTTAGACATAATTGTTTACACCGAAAATACAAAAAATAGACAATAGTAAAGGGCACATTGATTTGAAAGCTGCCATTTAATGACTTGGGGGGTGGAAAGATGACTTGTTGAGAGGGTGGAAGATGTTTAATTGTGGATTATCATGTCTGTTTATGAGCTGGAATGGAAAAATTTAGCTATTTTTCGATAAAAAGACTCTTCTTAAAAAAGTAAGATAATTTTATTTAAAAGTTACCATCCGTACTTTTTTGAAGAATATGAGTAATACAAGTAATCATTTCCATAAAGTCGATTGTATTTAGTTAATCTCCTACGTCACAATCAATCTTTTATAATATATCTTAAAGTAAGCGTATAATAGTCATTACGTCATCATTACTTACTTAAAACATTTATGTACTTATGAGTCATATTCTTATCACAATGAATTTTTACCATTATAGGAAAAAGATACTTTAAATTAAATTTCATATAACAAGAATCGTATTGAGTCAGTCTCTGCAATAGTATTAAGTATATGTGTTTTTTTTGTATTAATCTTGTGTAGAATTTTAAGTGACGTGCAGAATTTTAAGTAGATCTTTTTTTTTGGAGGTTCATACTTCGAATGAATTTCTTTAAAGACAGTTTTCATATTAGTCAATCATGGAGTCGTATATAGATTTGCAATTCTTTACGATTGTAAACGATCATTAATTTATTTAGAAAATGTAATCTAATTTTCCACGAATTGGTTTTGAAAATTTCAGTGTGTGAAGTTTGTCGAATGAATTTTTAGCTTATCTTAATAAGGTCATTACTGCTTAGTTAGTACTAGGGTCAACTTGAAATTGAAGTTTGAATTGACATTTTTAGGATAAAAAGACCTTAAGTTGTATTTCGTTTTATGCATGTTCCCAACAAACTATACATATAGCTACTAGAAATATACTTTGTTAATTTTTTTTTTCTATATACGCATTTACATACACTGGCAAAAACGAAGTTGACACTTGCGATTCAGAATCGTTTCACATGTATTCCGGACCTTCATCCAGTACAGTCAAACACTGCAGGTGATGGGATGGAACACTCACCTCTAAATAATTGGACAAATTATCTCTATGTTATGCCATTAATTCCAATTTAAGCTCATCCACTAGGCAAGGAGCTAAGTTTTGCTTCAGCGGGACTGCGTGTGATGTAAGTGTGATAAGCGTCACATGTATTTCCACTACACATATAAAATTTTAGTACCTTGGCTATTGTGTCACCACGTAGTTACGTAGACTAAGGGTGCATTCGTCTTGGATGCTCACACGCTTTCAGCGCGCTTAATCGTGGTTTTCAGCGTTCGACTTGGCGCTGTGAGTGTCAAAAAATCTCACTTGCAGCTGAGTTCATGAGGTTGATCTCGCGCTCACAGACGCTTACTCCACAGAGGTAGGGCAGCAAAAGCGTGAGTGCCAAATCTTACTATTTATCAAAACGAATGCTACGTGAGCGTAAGCTAACCAAACTTTTGTCATATTTATTAAAGTACTTAAAATTAAAATCGTTGAAAAATCAGTAAAAATGGCTAACTATTTACCCAGATTATTTTCGATCGATTTAAATGATTCAGAATCTGGTAAAACGTATATTATTTATGTGACTTCCGACGAAATAAAACGTCGCCATGTTGCACTAACATGGCAAAATACATACTAACGCTTACAACGTCCAAAACGAACGATATCTTCTGATCGATTCTAAACGCTCGTAGACCAACATGAACACCAATAATTTGTGAGCGCTCAAAGCGTGTGAGCCTCCAAGACGAATGCACTTTAAGTGTGTTTTCTCGCGAGGAAAAATCATAATGAAATTAAGTAATCATGGTGATAATTCTTATGATCAGAATGAGAGGATATGATCAGAAGATAAATTGTAGTAATATGTATTTTCTGCAACTTTACGTATTATAAATTTCTCTATTCAACTAATATATTAGAAACCAGTCCAAGTGGCCGAGAGGTCTAAGACGTTATGTCTGCGCAGTATGCCTACTTGGAAACTGGGAGGTTATGGCTTCGAATCCCGACATCGGCAGTTTGTCAATTATTAAGAAAACAAAAGGGGCGTTTAATTGAATAAACTGTCGGCGTATGGACAAGAACGAAATAACCGGCTATGCTTGAGAAGTTTTTCTGTAGTTTCCTTCACGAACTCCAGATGAATATCGGCATAGTTCCTATCATAGTCGGCTGCAGCCGCATATCCTACCAATTCCTAGTCTATACACAAAAATTCCTTCCACTCCACTCACATCCTTAGGCATCACAATGGATCTTATGGTGGAAGTGTAGCCCGTCCAGGGCAGCCTCTACAATCTATCTATCTAATATATTAGAATATATATTTCACATTTTTGTGTTTCCCCTTACCTCTAAAGCCTCTTTCTCTTTAACCGATTTTACCCATTAAAAAACTTTCAAATACCAAAAGCACGCAGCATACCAAATTTCATTCTGATCGTCCAACAATTGTACACTGTATTGAAAGTAGCTACAAGGATTAGTCGAATAAGCCTCTGGATAGATGAGCTACAAATATCATGCGCTGTAATCGTAATCTTAATAGAGGATGGTTAGATTAAACTCGCGTCATTTTACTGCTTACGGTAACTTTAGTAGTACGTCTAACCTTAGTCATCACCATATGTAATTTGTTTTTTGTTGGGTGACTGGGATATTCTCTATAGAAAAAAACAAATTTTAAGTACTTTGAACTTAAGATGCAACAACAACGACCCCATTACACTTTAAAAATTTAACAACAGCTCTGAGAAATAAATAAATAAACTAAAAATTTTATTGTTTAAGCTGAGAAGATAAAATCATAAAATATCAATATCTTTTTGTTCTCTTTGTCTCACATAATATTTAAACATACACACTACCAAGGCGAGCGAACAAGCAACGTAAGTGTGCTATTGAATCATACACTCAGTTTCCGATATACTCACATATTTTGTCGTCGGAAATATTTCGCATTGCAGTGAGTGTCGAATATAGTATTAGAGAATATTATAAGAAGAGGTAGTAGGTAGGTAGGTAGGTAGGTATATTGCAACTTCAATCATTATATGTATATATAAATAAAGATGGTGAATATATTTATTATACCTCTATGTAGAAAATAACGAAATTGAATTTTGAATATGGTTTTTTTTTGCTAAATTAGTATCTATGTATTCATTGTTAGTATGGTTGCCTTTTGGTTATATTATACCAACAAAAGCGATTGGCGTTTACTTACCACTTTTCGACAGATTTTGCTCATTTTTTGTTCACAGGCTAAAAAGAACGTTTTCTAATAAATCCCGAAGTTTCAGAATTTTTGACCGTTTCGAACGCGAGATAATATCAAAGTTTTCATTCTCTATCTCATTAGAAGCATGTAAAACTTCATGCCTGCCCAACTATTATCTGTTGTATTAGAAAAAATACTCAACAGAATTTAAAAAAGCTAGGAGAATAAAGCTAAATACTTATTATATAAATTTTTTTTTTAAATCGTGTGTTACCGTTTTGTTTTCGAAATATTATAGTTTAAAATTATTATTTTTCTTCAAAATAACACTATTTTGTATATGTGAACAGTGTATTTGTCTATGTGTTTATGTATTCGTGGTATAATAAAATCAAACCAGTTTTTTGTCCTGATTATATACCACAGTGCTGGAACGTCCTTAATTTGGCATTTAAGTAATATATCTGAACATTGATAGCATTCTTTGACATCATACCTTTTTTACTTCTATACATGCTAGAAGGGTGCGGTTTTTTGCATTCGACATGAAATAGTTTGAAACTTACGGGAAATATCGGAAAAGTTTTATTTTGAAAACAGGAAAAAACGATCAAATATGCTAGAAGGATGTCTTTTTTTCATTCTTCGGGGAATACTGTGAAACTTAAAGGAAATATTTTCCCGTTATAACCTCTTAAACTTTCTAGAACCCACGCGTAAACCAACCCCACCTCCCCCCCCTTTAACCTCCATTGACTGATTGATTTCTTGTGTTCTTTACTTTACCAAATTTTCGCTACGCAAGGTATGTTTTCTATCTAGGACGTGAAGTCAAGGCTGGAGATCGCACTGGGGGTCAAGGGGAATCTTGCGAACAGAGCGATTAACAGACAAATATAACTATCAATTCCATATAAGAGATAAATGAATGTAGACAGACATTTTTCGTTGTTTATATCAAAATATGCTCAAAACTACACGTCAAAAGACTTTGTTTAAATTTTTAACATAATCTACGATAGTTTAACTACTTAATTTCAAGTTTTTTTAATCATTTTCTTTAGCAATTCAGATATTCTCTAACGTGGTAAATTCCAATTTGTGAAAACGAATTCCTAAGAAATTGGTATATCAGGAAATTTTGTACCATCGAGAAATATCAGGTAATTTCGAAATGTATTAAAAATATCAGTGAATTTCGAAATGTATATAAAAAATAAATTAATGGCTTTTTAAAGTTTATGAATTTTATATCGGAGTTAATTATGAATATTTAAAGTATAATCAAAAATTTTAAATCTTGATGATACGAATCAAATTCTTAAATCAGGGAAAACTATAACAAACTTTACTGATAAATCCGGAATTTTAAAATGATTTTTTGTGGCTATCCTGGTATTGATTAATAACGTATTAAAAAGGTATTGAAATTTTTCAGGAGCGCGTGTTAAAACTTCTGGAAAATTTTATATATATAGAAGTCATGTATGTGTTTCGCATTAAATTTCACACATATATAATTATATATTTATAATAATAATATTTATCGGAAATGTTAAAATACTTACTGGTATTTTGTATCCTTTCACATATAAATATAATGTTGTGACTCATAATAAATTTTAATATATAATTGATTTTATTAATAATAATATAAGAATCATACAATGTTATTCATGTAAACATTTTACCTATTTCATTTCCAATTTTATGTGATTTATTTATATTTACGTTTTTTTTTTATATAAAATTTCTAAAATTATATGTGCTCATAAAATAACAAATGATTAATCTCGTAAATCATATAGTTTTTGAAATCCCAAAAATGATTCATTCGTTTTTGTCTTATTTCCATTCATGATGACTAAAAAATGAAAATTTTGATAGTATTCTATAATATACTATATACACATTCATCAAACTGTTAATCTCATAATCATTCCGGTACTATCACGGTACCGGAGGGGTTGGGGTTGTACAATTTCCTACGCTGACTAAATGGGTTATGAATATTATGTATATCTAACACAAACACATTCACCAAGACTTCATCTTCTTCAAATAAACCCTATTTTGACAAAATGGAAACCCGACTTCAAAAATCAATTATTCTATAACAAAAAATGCACTAAAAAGTAAAAAATAATTGCATATTCTTGTGCGAATCTAAGCAAAAATTTTTAAATATATATGTACAATTATTGTTATTTTTGGAGTCGGTGTCAGCATAGCAAAATTCACATAAAAAACAAAACATGTAAAAAACAAAAATGCTAGCGCGGATGACCTCGGGACAACTTTTAGCAGCCAAAAAACGTCGACGTTTTAGGATTTTTTTTTGTTTTTCGCCTATAACTCCATAAGGACGTTCCCTAGAAAATCAGTTTTCTTACGATTCTTCTGTAATTTTGAAAATATGTAGTTAAAAGTATCTTCCACACGTATCATTTTTTTTAATGGTCCTTATGGAAATATAGTTGGTGTCAAAAGACGATAAACTACAAAGTTTTTCCATAAGATCAAAGACAAAAAAAAAAAAAAAACAATTAAAAAACTTAAATGGCACTATGCTGGACACATTGTACGAATGGTGGGCAATATACTGTCTGGACACCATTTAATGCAACCACAAAAAGAAGACGTGCTATGACAAGATAAAGCGATGAATTGGTGGACAATGAACGGGAAAAGTACGGAATGGAAAGTCTTAAGTCTCATTGGGGAAGGCTGTTTCCCAACAAGTAAGCTAACTTAGAGCTTTATTATTATTATTAATTGCTTGGAAATGTGGAAACCTACACTTAGAAATCTATCATGTATCAATTTTTCCCGAACTGATTTCAGATTTAATTCTTTCTGATTTGGTGATATAACTCGAAATCCTACCCTTCACTCATAAAAAATAAAAGAATTGAATTTTATTTTAAAAAAAGCTTGCAGCAGTTGATAAAAAATTTGTCATGATTTGCAAAAATAAATGTTAAAAGTAAAATTTAATTAAAAACGATTTAATTAAATAATAAAAAGTTGGTTTGTACTTGAAAGAAAAAAAAACAACAAAAATTTTAACATTTTTTTTAAATGAAAATCAAAAGAAGTAAATTAAAAATAAATAAATAGAGCAATAAAATTCTCTTCTGAATACTAAATGTTATGTCTTTCCTAGAATTGAGACGCATTCACCACCACCACCACCACCATCAAAACCATCAGCAATGTTTGTGAAACGAACAAACAATGAATGCCACACGGTTCTATATCTCGTACTACAAAGAAGTAAAAATACCACACGCTTCATAATATTCTTCACCTATAGTAAATGAAGATCAATCGTAAATTATTTGAAGGTGGAATTGTGCCTTACATTTCATAAAACTCCTCACTTTTGTAACTCTCTGTATATTATTTATTTATAAACAAAGATAAGTAGTATATTATTTAAATTTGAAAAAAGAAATGGAAGTTTTATATTTTTTATTTATGTAAACAAGTCAGTGATAGAGTAAGAATATGTAATGTAAATACATGTTAAGTGTTATATCTCCCTTTTACGTATAGAAATTAAATAAAATGTTGTATCTGTCCAAAAACATTTACTACAAGAATAATCAAAATTTTGAGACACTGATTCGGTTCAGGTCGGTTCAATTTTATTGAACGGGAGTGTATGTATGTATGAATGTAATAGAATTTGTTAATTGAGGTTTCATCCACTTCCGGACGTCTGAATAATCTGAATAATCGTCTGAATAATCTGCGTATTAAGAGCCGATAACAATACAATAAAATAAATATTTAAATTTCTCAATAGCCAAAATAGAAATTTGCATGTCTCTAACTTACGTATAACAATTTATAGTATAGTTTATAGTTTCTATAGAAATACCATCCACAAAATTTTAATAAAAAAATAACATTTCCAACTGTTAAAATTCTGAAAAAAATAACTATTTGACATACATTTCCTATGCTATATTCCATATATACTTTCTTTGGAAAAAATTGGATTCATTCCATCACTCGTGGGAATAATAATGAAGAATGAATAATAATAATAATCAGAAAGAGGGGTACCGCATACGGGTCCCTAGCACCTAGACCAAGGGGTCCTCTGTGCCCTCCTTGAGAACAACCTGTCTCCCGAAGGCGAGACGCCTCCGGGCAAGAGGTGCTATTTTAAACAGATGAAGGTATAGGATTCTGCCGAGGCTAGATGCCACACAGAAGGCCTACAACTTCTCCGCCGGGATTGTTCCCAGGATTGATGGATCCAAAGTTTCGGACCCAAACATTCTATATCTGACATCCTGCAGGACGGAAGAATAAAACTACAACACAAAAATAATTTTGTTTCAAAACTAAAAAACAAAAATTTAGAGTTTAAAAGCATGCTTTTATTGGAATATGAACTAAAAAATGTAAAATAATTTAAAATAGAAATAGAATAAAGAGATTGACAACCAAATTAATTTTAATGTAAACAAAAGCATGGGGTGCTCTCCACTTACATCTTCATAAATGGTCTACTCTTACAAGAATAAGTAGAGAGCACCCCATGCTTTTGTTTATATTGACTTAAATTTTGTTGTCAAACTCTTTATTATATTCTATATTAAATTATTTTTTAGTTCATATTCCAATAAAGTTGCATAGTTGATCTGAGAAATTGGTAGCTACGATGATTGCACCCTATAGCTACGCCACTGATCTCATCGTGTGTAAATATTACAATAAATATTTCACGCACTTACAATGAGGGTTTATTAATAATTAACTGTTTTATTAACCCCCTCCCCCCATTTTCAAATAGGTCGGGTGTAATTGGTGTTTGAAAATATGATAACATGCAGTTCAATATAAATATTAAATTTTAATGAAACTACAATTCCATCTGGACAAATAATTTTCTGGATTCAACATTTTAAAAACTTTCGGTAGAGTTGTTGCTGTTGTATATGGGATTTGATGATGTTATTCTGCATGTAATAAAATCAAAGAACTTAGTACTAAAGTCGACCAAGCAAACAGCAACAATGAACAATCCAAGTAGTAACCAACCGGTTAACTATTAATTTCTTCTTATAAATATTGTTGTTCTTCTTCATTATTATTATTATTATCGTTTACCAAGATTATTTGGTGTTTGTAGACGCCATTTAAGTTAGGTATTCTTCTTCGATGATTACGTCACCTAGTAATGTTCGTTATTGCATAGTTAGTCTGTGAGTCATCGTTTTCTCATAACAACATGAAAAAACCATTTTAGTTGTTTTACCACGTTAAGAGAGCAACGCGATCCACATCAAAAAAACTTATGAAATAAATCACAATAGAAATAAAGTTTTTGACTAAAGTTATGAATGGGATCGTTTTATATTTCATTTTTAATTGGAATAGTTTTGTTACTATGCGGGAAAATATACCTGTAGGTCAAAACTATAAATGTAACAACTAATGGAGTTGATTGTTTAAATACTATCTATTTACTAAGTTCTTTGTCAATGCGTTCATTGCCTATTTTACTTTTACACACGTATGCATCTACATTCTACAAGTAATTACATATATTTGACCTTGTAGTGTACTTTCTACTAGGGCTATTTGATACATGTAACTTTTCATGCAATTATTCATAACGCATACTCTGGTAAGCAAGCGCAGTAGTATTTTTTGATGAAACTATGCTGTTATAACAGAACCTGGCGTCTATTTCGATGCAATTTTATATGTAACTTTAGATGTAAGAATAGCGTGATTGGCTTACTTCCTTGTGATTGGTTTACTATGATCATGTGACTGAAGTGATTGAAAAAGAGAGAAATATTTAGCAAGAGTTATGAGCTATTAACAAAACATGCGATTGATATATTTCTGCATGTACAAAGAGGTGTAAACATCGTTATATCACATACATTTATTGCGATTGAAAACTTTCATCAAATCTTTCACGTGTAAAAACGGGCCTAGATGTTGGACTTCAATATCTAGACGCAATATGTTCACTCCCGTTCAAAAAAAATGAACATACCTGAAATGTTAATTTTCTTACATTTCATAAAACTCCTCACTTTTGCAACTCTCTGTGTATTATTTATTTATAAACAAAGATAAGTAGTATGTTTTTTAAATGTGAAAAAAGAAATGGTAGTTTTATATATTTTATTTATGTAAACAAAAACATTTACTACAAGAATAATCAAAATTGTGAGAGACTGATTTGGTTCAGGTCTGTTCATTTTTTTTGAACGGGAGTGTATGTCCCCTTGTTACACGTCTTGATCACCAACAAACATGTATGTTCATTGCTAAATATTGAGGCAAAATTATGCATTGGTTTAAAGTACCTAAATTTGTTGTTTTTATCAATCCTTATTAACCTAGGTTTTAGGTAGGATATTGTGTTTAGTAGTAGTAGCGGAAAGGAGGTGGAAGGCTGGCAAGTAGGTCTTTCTAGGCTTTTTTTTACCGACCCCTAAGAGAATGTAGACTAGGAATTGGTAGGTTGTTGGACTGCAGCCGACTTTGATTGGAACTAAGCCGATATTCATCTGGAGTTTGTGAAAGGAAACTGCTGAAAACTTTCACAAACATAGCCGGTTCTTTTGATTCTTGTCTATACGCTGACAGTTAGGTAATTACCCACCCCCTTTAATTTTTAATTAATTAAACTGACAAACTGTCAGTGTCTGTAATCGAACCAGCAACCTCTCAGTTTCGAGGAAAGTGCCTTTATTTTGCCCATGTCCGAAGTCGAAGTCACTTTTTGACTCTTGACGTTTTTTTAGATTTATTGACGAATATAAGGACTCACATTCGCAACTGGAAGAATTAAAACATTTTAAGAACACTGAACGGTTCTAAATTTTTCAATGTAGTGTCCATTATATTTCTGTAAACATCAGTATATTTCAGTAAACAAATGTATAGTTCTACGTTATGGTCCAACAATACTGGAAAATATATTAGGACAAAAGTGAAAAAAGAAGCTGGAACGTATGCTGCTTGAAGAAATTCAATGATAATTATAACAGTGCGAAGGGATTCTCTTACAAATGAAAATATACAAGAATAAACTAATGTGATGGATGCATGGACTCAGTAACTATTGCGTAATTGGTCAGTTAATAGTTCGACTCCTATTGGTATCCTCGCATTTTTGCAATTTATTTTATAAAATCGAATTTTTAAGCCCCAGCGTATAGCTCCACAAACATATCGATACTGTATTCAATTAAAATCGATAATCCATGCAACCCTAAGATTAGATATGTTTCGAAATAACTTTCACAAACCAAAATTTGCCGTAAAAGTATTATGCTGACAAAAATTTGTCTCTAATTTTATTTGGCATGGAATTTAAGGATCAAACGTGTCCATAATAATTTGAATCGCTGAGCTATCATTCTCCCAATCGTTTGGGAGGAATATTATTTGAGAAAAATTTAAAAATGTCAAACGGGGGGTTGACTTTTGTTACATGTTTTGGTATGCCGAAGTCATTTAAACAAATACCAAGTTACTAGAACAAACAATTTTAGAAAATCGTGAATTATTATGTTTATATAATAAAGCTCGAATTATGAATCAAGGAAAAGTGATTCTATTTTAGAGTTTAAAAATACAGAAATTATAATTGTCAAGCTTAATATCTTTAATGCGGTAACACGGTCAATTTTATGCTATGGAGCTCAAGTATGGGGTTTTCAGAAATTTTATGACATTGAGAAAGTCTTGCAACTATTCATAAAAAAATGTTTTAATCTTCCTGGTAACACACCGGATTTTATTATTTATCTAGAAACTAACATATCTCCAGTATTCTTATTTGCCTTTAAGCTTCACTTACAGTACATAAAAAGATGCATAAATTTACCGCCTGGACGATATCTTAATATTTTTATTAAGCAAATAATTGATAAAAAACTGTTCTTTTACAATGATGTCCAAAACTTATGCAATAAAGCTGGGTTTAATATCCATGACCTAATTAATGGGTCCATCAGAGTGTCGAACATTATCAACTCTTTAAGTGACGTGATCATGAATGAGTATAGAGTGAGGGCATTGAATAGTATTAAACACCCTCTTTATAAACAGTTGAATTCATCGAATAGTTTTATTTACCTTGATGTTAATTCAAATCTGATCAGTTGGATACTCAAGGCTAGAGGTGAGTTAATATATCTTAATAGTTATTCGTATAGCCAAAACATAAAAACCTGCTCGTTATGTAACACTCTAGAAGAAGAAACCGTTCTCCATTTTGTGGCAACATGTCCGATTCTCTCAGAATTCCGTATCAAATATTTAAAAAAGTCTATACTTTGCTTTGAAGATTTTATGGAATTTCTAAATGGAAAAGATTGGATGAAGCTTGCACAATACTGCTCAAGTGCCTGGAGATATAGATTTGAACTGATATCTGAGTTTAACTTCTAATAGGGAGCAGACCATGCTTCATGTGTTTAAATTTTCAATGCCTTCACACTTTCCTAATAATATAATCACGAAATGGATATTAACAGAATTTTGTTACTTTGTGTTAATTTATTAACTTATTATTATTTTTTTTTTTTTCTCTTTTTATTTTAATTTTATGTATTCATTTTCTCATTTTGCATATGTATTTCTGTTTTTTTTTTTTTTCTTTCTTGCTTTTTCTTTGTGGCTTTTTTTTCTTCAAAAGACAACTCCTCTGACGGTCTTCAATGACCATAGAGTATGTCTGAAAAATTATTATTAATAATTGTATCTTATTTGTATAATATTTAAATAAAGACCTTTATTATTATTATTATTATTATTAATTGTCTGTGTTCAATCACAAGTACCTAACGCCTAATTTTGTCTTATGTTTCAGGAAAAGAATTCATTTTTAAATTATAATGTATCCTGTATTCTAACACTGCCACCCTACCAACGACAAGGATATGGACGATTGCTGATTGATTTTAGTAAGTACAAACTAAAAACTATTTTTAAATATTTATTATTTCATATTTTAAGGGATGGATAATATATGAAATGAGTACTGATGCCTTTAACCATTGAAAATGATCAAATGGTTCAGATAATTTCACTATTTGACAGCAAGATAACGAGTACAATTATTTAGTTGTTCAAACTGTCGCGCACTTCCAATAGACATTGCCATTAAGCTTGTATTGTGGATGTAGTGCGCAAACTAATAGTCTTTAGTGCGCAAACAGTCTTTTCTTAGGGCTATTTTACACATGTAACTTTTCAAGCAACTATTCATAACGCATAACTTGGTGAGCAAGTGCAGTAGTTTTTTTTGATGAAACTATGTAGTTATTACACAATAAACCTCGCTTCTATTTTGATGAAATTTTGTATGTAACTTCAGATGTAAGAATAGGGTGTGCGATATGTTTATATTCTACTTCCTTGCGATTGGTTTACAATGATCATGTGACTGAAGTGGTTGACAAAGAAAGAAATCTTATTAACTCTCAGGACGAGATAAAGATTATTAAAATAATCAAAGAGAACTCCAGGTTTTTTTGAAATTATATTTCAAATTTTGCCCCTATTCCTAGAACATTTGTTGGTATTTTATAAATACGTATTTCGACGACAATGTAGTCATCATCAGTATGAATTAGCTAATCGTAACTATCTCTGGGATATGGATTCAGAGATATGTTGCTTGTTGCTAATTTGGTATCTGTGTCACCATAGCCCAAAGATAGTTACGATTAGCTAATTCATACTGATGATGACTACATTGTCGTCGAAATACGCATTTATAAAATACAAACAAATGTTCTAGGAATAGGGGCAAAATTTGAAATATAATCTCAGGACGAGAGTTAATAAGCTATTAAAAAAACATGCGATTGATATATTTCTGCATGTATATAGAGAATTAAGTCTAGTTATATCAAATACATTTATTTCGATTGAAAACTTTCGTCAAACTACTTAGTTTTACTGTAATTTTGTTTCGTATCATTTTTCTGTTACACTAATATTTACAGAAATATTTACAATTAAAGATTGAAAGTTAAAATTATAAATATCTCTGTTCACATTAGAGTTTGAGAAAAATGATAAGGTAAAATGAATTGTAGCAAACTTGATTTTCTACAACTTTACTCGTTATACATTTTTCGATTGTTCCAATATTAAGCCAGATATTTTATATTTTGTGTTTTCTTCTTTCTATCTTTGTGTCCCCCTTGACGTATGCCATTAATAAAATTGACCTTGAAACGCCTTTGCAGCTGCTGCGAAACGACTTTTTTAAATATATTTTTAAAAAAGCATTTAAACATTTCCATTTTAAAATATGTTCAAAAAGGCATTTTACCCATCCCTGCATAATTTCAATTTTTATACTCCGTTCGTGAAAATAAGCTGTGATTTAATGTTACTTATAAAACACATTTGTGATCGATTTATTTGTTACTAATAATAAATTATTATTTTAAAAAAATTTCAAAATGTAATATTTATATATGCACTCCCGTTCAAAAAAATTGAACAGACCTGAAATGTTAATTATCTTACATTTTATAAAACTCGTCACTTTTGTAACTCTCTGTATAATGTATGTTTTTATTTATTTATAAACAAAGATAAGTAGTATATTTTTTAAGTGTGTAAAAAAGAAATGGAAGTATAAACTGAATTTATATTTTTATTTGTATATACGGTGTCAGTGAGAATTTAAAAAATATATTAAATGCTCATACATGTTAAGTGTTATATCTTATAACTCTTACGTTTAAAAATTAAATAAAATGTTGTATCTGAATAATCAAAATTGTGTGACACTGATTCGGTGTAGGTCTGTTCAATTTTTTTTGAACGGGAGTGTACATAAAAACATTTTTACGTTGCGTAGTAGTTTATTATTATTTTTTCGTCAGTGAGTTAGCTGATTGTTAGTTCAATTACCTTTAAAAAATTTTAAAATTTAAATTACGTGTAATAATTGTTCTAATTAATGTACACATATATTTTTATTATAAAAAAAATAACGGGCCATCAATTATATTTAATTTTTTATTTATAACTCTATAATAAACTATTTTTATGGAAAAATGTTTATTATTTATAAACATTTTTTAAAAAGAGATATTTTTAAAATATTTGTCAAGATTTTTAATGGAACATCGAATAATTCGAATAAATATTAATAAGTAGCTGAGTTATTGGGCTGATTCTTTGCGTTGCATACTAGGGTGGCCCTTAGCTGTATTTTCCGAAAGTTAAAATTTTAGCTTAATCGGAAAACTGTGAGGTGACCCTCATAGACCATGAAGTTTTGAAATTTTCGCCCAGAAACAATTTTTAACTTTTTTCTACTTTCTAAAAGTTTAGCTTCTGACCCTATCTTATTCCAATCAACAACAAAAAGTTCGCAGTTGCCCTCAATCGTGCAAATGCGAGGTGACCCTCATCGACCATGAGTCACCTCATCTTGGAGTTTTGGTATTTTCACTCAGAAAGAGAGTTTTTAATAATTCGATGAGGGTCACCTCGTAGGTGACTGATTGAGCTAAAATTTTGCACATTTCGTTTTTTTGTTGTTGATTCAAACAAGACAATCAATCACCCTAGTGCACACAGTTACAAACCATTTAAGCTTTTAATTAAAACGCTCTACTTTCCCGTCAAAAACTTTCCCGTTTTTATATGGGCCTTTTATTCAGTCGTTTTAATGTGGTACCCGTTGAACATGGCCATCAGTCAAAGGGAAATTTTGAAAAGTAGTATTTTTGGCTATTTATGTTCTTAGTTTCAGAAGTACAGATAGTTCATTTCTATGTGATTTTCATAGATTCGAAAACTACTGAATCGATTGCGATGAAACTTTGTCAAACTGTTGATGACGTGTCAACAAAAGTTTACACTTTATGGTTTCATGCATCCGTTACCACGTAGTATCGTTTCTTTTAAACAGTAGGAAATTTTGTGTTTATCTCACAAAAACAAACAACTTTTGTTTGAAAGATTTTTTCATACACCCAATAGTTTTCAATTTTTCTTCTATCTCCTACTGTTCCAACCTACCTTCTCTGTCACTTTCCAACTTTTCCTATGAAAAGACGGACGCTTGGGTCAACCATTCGTTGACCCAACTAAACGTCTCTGAACTAAAATAGGTCGACATCAAATCTCTTTGTTATTCTCGAACAGCTCCAAATGGTTCAAGGAGTTGTGGGAAGGCGCATTTTTCAGGTATCACAATGGGCCCCATGATCTAAGTGTGCTTCCGGTCCGGACAAGCACTGCAACATGCTGTTTCAAGATGAAAAGAGTGTTACGGTGAAATTGACAATTTCCAATTGTAGGACTGAGAAAATGTGCCAATTATTTTGTAGGACAATTTAGTCATTTAATTATAAAAATATTCACTAAGCAACAGTAAATAAATCAGCTGGTTAGTAATCATTTGTTATGACCTCGTCATTTGGACATGTTGGAAGTGGTGACGCTTCGGTCAAACCGTCCATTTTGTAGGACAAACATTTTTTCGAGTTTTTTATCAAATTATCTCAATTGATTCTACTAAAGAATTAACTGTTTTAAATAAAATTTGGACAATCACCCAGTCGGCATGCTTTACGCTTGCGCATTTTATTAGGTCCCAGTATCGAGAATTTTAGTAGAGAGAAAGTTGGGCGTCTCGTCTAAACGAAGCTACTCACGATGATTCAACCTGTTAGTAATCATTAATGAAAAGAGGCGCTAGACTGTAGACTATTAGTATGCGTCCCATTTTTTTTTAAATACAAGAATATATTTTCATAATTGTTGTTTTTTTCTGCAAAAATAAAACACAATTGAATATCATATTTTCTAGAATATTCACCACATTAATCTAAATAAAATTAAGTGTGTGCCACTTTTACAGAAAAAAATAATCATCAAATATTTCTTCCCACATATGAAAAGAAATTGTTAATTTGTATTTTTATATATTGTAAATTCTATAATTCAAGTCATTTGGCAATTGAGATAGAGTACAACATAATTTCCGCCCTGTCAAACAGCCAAAATCATTTTTAAAAAGAGTTTAAACATAATAATAATATATATTTTATTAAAAAAGTACTTAGTATCTCTTCTGTACGTATACGCATATATTATCTGCCGTATGATAGCTAGCTGTCCTCTGTTCGATGACTGGTTAAATCGATATTTCAAATTTTACAAACAGTATGCTTTATCAAAACAGTACATTGCATGGGATATTTTTCAATAGGATGATGTACCTTTCAGGCTACAAGAATTAACCTCATTTTTTTTAAGAAACGAAGTTTCTAATACCGATTCTATCTCGTATGGTTTGTGAGACTTGTACGGTTTTTTTATGCGGGAATATTCAATGGCTGACATTTTCCATTCACATACTTGTAGTTCCTCTGTAGCTCTAAGACATCCAAAAAAAAAAGAAAAAGGCTCAGTTTGGGTCCGTGCCGTAGATTTTTCGTGGAAACGTCCTGCACATGATTCATAGACGTTTGGACTGTCGATGACCGCTGTAAACCGTAGATCTTGCATTCGTTCGGCATTAAACTCTTACGATTTGGACTTTCGCTGGCCCCTGTATTTCCAATGGGCCAAACGTAATCGCTTCACGCCGTTTTCATTTCCTGTTCAACTTTTCACTGGACGTGAGCACTCGAACTTTCCTCTGATATGCATTTTTTATAATTCCGAGTATATTAACCGATTTTAATTGATTACCGATTTTCATTTATATTCCGGCGAATATTTTTACTGTCACATTATATCTCACAAGCTGAGTTTCGCAAGCTCTTCACAATGACAATCCGAATGACCGAGCTATTGAAAGCATACGGCTCGGCACTGGTGGGATGCTGGTTCGATTCACAATGATGGCGTTCTGTTAATTAAATTAATTAAATAAATAAAAAAGTAATGGGGAAGTTAATTTACTAAACTGTCGTCGTATGGACAAGAACGAACGTAACCGGTTATGCTTGTGAAGGTTTTCTGCAGTTTCCTTTCGCGAACTCCAGATGAATATCAGGATAATTCCTTTCAAAGACGGCGGCAGTCATACAACCTACCAAATTCCTAGGCTGCATACAAATTCCTTGTCCGTTACGAGTCAGTAAAAAAAACCTAGAAAGATCTACTTTTCAGGCTTCAACTTCCCCTTCCCTACAACTACTACCATTCACGCGCATGCATCATCATACCTACACTAGTACGATTCAGTGTTGCCAATTTAGCGACTTTTTCACTAGAAATGACGACTTTTGTTTAAGTCTTAGCGACAAAAAAAAGACTTGATGACAAAAATGGTTTAGCGACTTATCTGACGACTTTTGGAGTACAAATCAAAACAGTTTTAGGGCCAGTAATAGATACATTTTTTGTTAACTCCACACATAATTATACAGTGCCAAGAGATATATACGGAAAACGCAAACGCGCTTGCGCGCCAAATACATTAAACATTAGTACTTTTATATGTATTTAAATTATAATTAAATTACCGCCACTGGCCTCTTGTGCCCCTCCCAGAACAAAATTCTGAGCCTGCTCCTGGTAGAATCAGTTTTAGCGAGTCTAAGGACTCGAATTTATAGGAGTTGGCAACACTGGTACGATTATGTCACAGACAAACAAGTACGCGCGATAGATACGTAAAAAAATTACCTGTTTTGGGCTCAACCATTGTACACGCATAATTCGTCTCGAAGTTATTCGCTATTGAAATCTGACGGTATTTCGTCACACAAGAATGTTCGACCAACTACCAGTCTAACGAACGAATAGACGTTTTTACGTCCAAACTCCCCTCAAATTACATACGATTATAAATTGTTTTTTCTACGAGTTTCAATCTATATGTTATTATATTTCGCCAAATGATGTAAAGTAACATAACATTTAAAAAAAATGTTCACTCAAAGTGTATATTATCATGAAAACTGATTAACAAAAAAAAAAAAAAGTATTGAATATATTTATTTATAGATTTTTTTTTTGTGTGTGTTGTCGATTTTACCATACACACAAAAATTTTGTAATCATTTTTGCTGTACTAAGTAGTAAGTAGTAAGACGTATAAATAAGTAAGGTCACTGAACACTCACATATCACACGGTGTATAGCACGCATTATTGATATTTCATGTTTTCACAAACCTACAATATCTATATGTTTCACTGGAGGTTACTGTACTTTGAACACATATTTATCCCAATCAACCAACACCTTTATTTGTGTTCACTTTTTTTTTTAATATTTATAAACATATGGATAATTGAATTTGTGGAGCAATATTTTTTTTATCAAAAATTATTTTTGCTATAAAAAAATATGTAAATATTTAAAATTACAAAAATTTGAATATAATTTTTGTTTGTTTAATGTATGGTTCTCGTTTAAATTGAAACGTTAATATATAGTCATATATAGAAATATACAGTCTTTACATTTTATACCACCCTATCTCAAGAAAGGAATCGTCTTGTGTACAGATGGATCCAAAACTGAAGAAGGAACCGGAGCGGGAATCTACGGTGAGAGACCTATAAGCCTCAACTTGGACAAATATGCCAGGGTCTTTCAAGCAGAAGTCTACGCCATACTGGCTTGCGTCCATGAGACCCTACGTAGAGGCTACGTAAACCAGAAAGCCTTGTCTGGAACTGAGGTCACCTCAAGGATTGTCTGGAGGAACTGCTGGAGCTGGCAAAACGAAACAATGTTAAATTGATCGGGATGCCGGGTCACAGTGGTTTCGAAGGAAACGAAAAAGCAGATAATTTAGCAAAGAAGGAAGACGGAATACCCTTCAATGTCTCAGAGTCTATTTTAGGAATTCCAAGGACTGCATGTAAACAGGTGATCAACGAGTGGTCAAATGCTAAACACAGTGATCACTGGGAAAAAGTATCGCGGCAGGATTTCGGGAAGGTACTGCTTCAGAGTGCAACCATGAGGCTATCTCTCGATGCACTGAGGCTGAACAGGATACAACTTCGGAGGGTTACCGGATTCATTATCCCCTGCGAAAGCATTTGCACACAATTGGACTCCATAACTGTGTCAAAACTGTTCGAAAATTTATGTTGGTAAAAGTCGTCGCCAAATCGAAACTCGAAACAAAGAACATCTGGCTCATGTGAAATTTGGGAAAACCGAAAAATTGTGTATAGCTGCGCACATTATTGAGAACAACCACAAAATTGACAAATCGAATTTAAAACTACTGAAATCGGTACAAAACCCCACAAAATTAGATGCATACGAAAGTATCTACATACACAAATTAAGAAAACAGATAATGGATTTAGACAATGGCCCAATTCCAAATTCTGATTTAATAAAATTAAACCATTTTCAAAAAATTGAATACCTGAATATCAAGGTTAGCTTCGATCAACACCCTCACCTTATTGACAACGACAGCACCGCATGGTCAGAAAAGGATATCGCCAATAAATGGGTTGGACTCTTCACACACTTAATCCCTTAATTGGTCAGTCAACTCAAATAACCCTTCCGGAACTACTTCAGTCAGATCATAAGACAAAACTTTTTTAATATTATTGTGAGATACGCACCAAATTAGCAACGAGCAACATATCTCTGACTCCATATCCCAGTGAGTTACGATTAGCTAATTCATACTGATGATGACTACTTTGTAGTCGAAATACGTATTTATAAAATACAAATAATTGTTCTTTTGTTTGGGGCAAAATTTGCAATTTAGTTAAAATCGTAATTATTTTTGTAAATATTGAGAGTTACAGAAAAATAATCGGAAGATAAACTGGTGTAAATTTAATTTCCTACAATTGTTGTACTCATAACAAATTTTTACGTTTTCCCTCCTTTTAAACCCCCGATGAAATTTACCTTTGAAATACCGAAATCACATTGCATACCAAATTTTATTTTGATCACACAAAAATTGAGGCCTTTAGAGCACATATATATATATAAGAGAATATAAAAATTTTATAGATGGTTATTTTTGACATCTACTAGGTAGGTTCAATGAACATCTGAAGAAATTTTTCCATCTTCACTTCATCGGAACAAAAACGATAGCTAAATTTTATTAAGAAAGAAAAATCGCTAGAAATACTAACATCAAGGAAGTAGCAACAACCAAAACAAGTTTTGTTTTTGTATCATCTTTCATTGCGTAATGAAATAATGAAATTCGATTCGCTAAAAAGAACAACGTAAAATTAACTTCTCATATTCGTTTCGTTTATGTAACACACTTTATGAAATTAAGGTCATGTGATTTTTATATTATAAAAATTATAATAAATATATTATGAAATGATTAAAGATTTGTATTCAGTGTTTCAGAATTTTGTGGCACTAGTTACAACAATCTGTTTAGCACAAATGATATAAATTATTTGGCCATATACCTAACCATATGGCTGAAAATCATTTATTATCCACATATAAATATTTCAGAACACAGTCGAAGTAGTAATGGGGTATATGCATGAAAATTTTTTTTCACTTGAATTGAAGCATGTTTACTTCCCGATTCGACAAAGAGGGTGATAGCCCTCTTGATATGTTATGTGACGTCATATTACACTTTCACCATTTAAAGTACACGTAAAACTCCGTTTTTAGTATTTTTGCAAGAAAGAGACAGATAATAATCTTTAAAAGCTTATAGCTTCCTTGATATTTGTCGGATTTTAATTTCGTTTTTAAATATTATTACAGTATTAACAGTATTTTCATATTCTGAAAATAAATGTGAAAAAAAATTTTCATGCATATTCCCTATTACAAAGAAATGCAAGAAAGCAACGAAGCAATATGATAATTTGGACTCGTGCTTTCACGGGTTTTATTTTTATTGTAACTCTTCCGGATCGACATGGTTTTCTTTTATGTTCTTTTCGACGTTTACACGTAAAAACACTGTAAAACACTGTTATTTTTTACGATACACTGTAAAAAATAAAATAGTGGATCCGACTACGCCTGGAAGTTGACCGTTACTACCTACAGACAAAAGATAAGCACTTAAGCTAAACACCTAAATATTGAAGTAGATTTGGTGAACCAGCGATGTGACATTACTTAAAAAATAAATAGTTTTAAAATGTTATGAGACTATTAACAATCGGTATAAAATAACACGAAAAATTTACTATACTCGCTTGTGACATGTTCTGTTGTTAAAGGTATAGCTTTTCCTATAGAGAATCAATGTTAAATATTATTTATTATTGCCTGGCCGTGTGGTACTGTATCAAGTCAGTCAGTACACATGTGATGAGAATACACTTTAGTTTTTAGTAGTTTAGTATGTGCATTGTGCATCACAACAGCCCCACTTTTAAATGACAAACAAACAACCATACGCATACAGTATAGCTGCTATGAGATTACTGACTGACTTTATTTACATGTGTACTGACTGACTTGATACAGTACCACACTATGGTAGTAATAAATAATATTTAACATTGATTCACTATAGGAATAGCTGTCCAACACACATTGTATATTGTTATCAATGCAAAGCTTGCAATTAGGGTATTATTGCAAGTATATACCAGAGGTGGGCTCAGACAGCTCGTCTGAGCCTTACGGGCTCTCCATAAGCTGGGTGAGAGTAAGTATAGAAGGTATGTTTTGAAGCAAGACGGAACGATGTTTCAATACAGGTTGTCCCTACCGATTACTACCCATTAATTTATTCAATCAATTTAGAAATAGTTTTATAAAATTGTTTATTGTTTAAATATTTTTTACAGTATGGAGAGATACACAAAAAACATAATAATAATAACAATAATAATAATAATAACAATAACAATAATAATAATAACAATAATAATAATAATAACATAATAACAATAATAATAACATAATAACTAATAAATAATAACATAATAATTGATGGAAACCACGGGAAGACGGTAGGCGTCTTCCATCAGGAGAACGATAGGAATAGGTAGGGAGATGAAATAAAGAGATAAAATGGAAAGGGATAAGTACAATATAAAATAATTAAGAAACAAACAAAAAATTATTCGTTTTCTATTATTATTCTTTGAATAATTTTGATAAATTTTCAATATCAGGAATATATGTATTTTGGGATATTCGCATTATATTTTCTAAATGTTTATCCGTAAGGGAATTTCGCGAATCTGATTTTATATGTTTCATATGTGAAAATCCCGATTCACATAGATAAGAAGATGCGAAACAACTACTACGTTTTTTATATATTTTTAATAATTCCGGATATTTAAACGAAGATGGGTTTTCTGCGACGATTTCCCAAATACTTTTTGTGCTTGTGTTCATGGCTCCTAATAAATTATAATTTGTTGGAAGGGTAATCATTTCGTTTAATAACGCGCAATCATTGGAATCCGGAAAAAATTTGAGAAAAACTTCTATTAAAGTGGAAATTTTAAATTGTCTATTAAAAGGGGCCATTAAAAAATCACTCATTAGATTTATATTTTCAAAATCTTTAAATCGATTATTAAATTGTAAAATTACCGTTTCTAATAAACATTTATATTTTAAAAACAATTCAGTAAAATCACTCTTCACACATTGTTTCGCAATGTGTAATAGTTTAGGAAAATAATTTGGAATTTTTAAACCACCAAAAAAATTTACCGCCATCTCTAAAATTTTTTTCAATTCTATAATAGTTCTAACCGCGTCCCAAATATAAATATTTTTGCCCTGTAATTTTAAATTATGTAAATTAACTATTGAAGTTAAATCTACGAGAAAAGCTAAAGTTGCTGTAAAATCAAATTCTCTTAGTTCAGGGCAAGGCTCACCGATTTCTTCATGAAATTTTACAATTACATCTAAATTTTCATAAAATCGTGCAAACATTTGTCCCTTACTAAGCCACCTAACTTGAGAATAATATTTTAATTCCCAAAACTCCGGATCGTTTTTTTTCGCGAATTCGTTAAATAAACGATGTTTCAACGCGCGCGTTTTAATCGAATTAATTTTTTTTATAACAATATTTTCAATTTCCGTAACTGAAAGGCTTTTCATGCATAATGCCTGCTGATGTATGATACAATGAAATGATAAAAGATTTTTTAATTCAGGGATTTTTTTAAAAAGTGCAATTAAACCGTTATTACAACCCGTTATATTACTTGCACCATCCGCGGTAAGTGAAACAAATTTTTCTAAAGGTAATGATTTTATTCGTGCAAGTACTCCGGCATAGAGATTTTCGGCGGTCGTTTCGCGATGTAGGGAAATCATCGCAAAGAGTTCTTCTTTAACAAATAAATCATCGAAAACCATACGAATGTAAATTAACATTTGCGCAGTATTTGTTGCATCGGTCGATTCATCCAACTGCAATGAATAGCAATAACAAAACTTAATGTCTTCATTTAATTGACTTGTCATGTTATCATCAATTGCTTCTACTCGCCGTGTTATTGTTCGACGAGAAATTGGGACTTCTTTAACGAATTGTTTACATTCTTCTTCAAGTTCGGTCCCACCGAACATTGAGTCCACATAGTCTTCCACTACCGTCTGCATAAAGTCACATTCACTAAATGGCTTTCGCGATTTCGCGATTCTATACGCTGTTTTGAAAGATAACGCGGTTTTTGTAAACTCATCCTTATTAATATATAGCAAACGGCGCCGCACCTCCACTGCTGAACTTATCCAAGACTGCTTGCGATGTCTTCTCCATTATTAAATTCACTACTTTTATTTTTTTTTTAAAACAAATTATGCGAAAAATAATTTCCACTACTACAAATAGTACTTTTCACTTTTTCAATTCAAAGTAGACTAACTCGAAGAACTCAAATTCCTACTTTATGTAAAACTTAACTTAATTCATCAAATTCCCATGACATTATACTGAGCATACTCCATACGAAGAAAAAATAATTAAATCAGGTAAATAATTCTTTATTAGTTCTCGGATATGAATAGTAAAATATTTAGACAAATTATTTGGAATTTCCAAAACTATAATTATATTTAAATTATCCTTTGCAAAAATTTCCCTCTTTTAGTTTTATTACAATGGTCCAGCGGTAAACTTAAAGGTTCAAAAGATATGTATTGAATGATGTATTGAATGAGTATGTATTGAATTGTATTATTTACTTTGTATAATAGTGACCATAAAAAAGATTTGGTATTATTATATTTTTTTCAGAAAATGTTATAATTAAAAAAAGAAAATATTAATAATTGGTAGGTTACCCTGTATTAACTCTATCTCTCTTCCCTACCTCTCACTCAGAGCTTGGCCGAGTCAACTCTTGCCCACCTCTGGTATATACCATCTGTTTAGTTTACATCTTCGTATAATAGATCTCCCACGAGTATGAGAGAGTACATATGTATACATTAAGAAATGTGTATGAGAAGGAGGTCTTATAGGTTTCATATACAAGCATATTTTTCAAAATAGTGAATAATAATCATAACGAGTATGAGAGAGTACATATGTATACATTCAGCAATGTGTATGAGAAGGAGGTCTTATAGGTTTGAGTGGTTGGTGACCACTCGATCAGTTATGAAAAATATGCTTGTTTATCAAACCTATAAGACCTCCTTCTCATACACATTGCTTAATGTATATGTACATATGTACTCTCTCATACTTCGTGGGATCTATGATACGAAGATGTAAACTAAACATAGTGTATAGTGAGTGTATATGTAAATTTTTACTGAACGTAATCCAACGCGCGATCCGTTTATTAATAACAGCCTTACAATAATGCCGTACAATTCTGAAACATTTTGTATGTACACGTAGATAGGAAACTGAATTTTAATAAATATATATAAATTCAAAAGTTTATTCACATACAAGTTGATAGTTTAGATAAATTTTTATTTTGATATTAATATATATTTATAAGACAATGAATATGTATATCTGTAAAGTTTTTGAATACCCTTCTAATTAACCTTCAATTATTGCATAATATATATCCGATTTTATTAATAGATCCGTGTGAATGTTTGTGAAACTCTCAACTATAAACAAATTGACTTAGCACACTGAATATTTTAACTTATAAAATAGTTTTTACTAATTGTAAGTAAAAACTTTTTTACGGCCGTAGAGTGGCATTCCATTTTTTGACATCAAATGATTGGATATGAATAATCATACACATCTAGTGATCGGGATTGAACCCACGATCTCTGGCTTTCTAGATCAATGCTCTACCAACTGAGCTACCTTAGATGTTATCATCTAAGGTAGATGATAACATCTAAGGTGTTAGCATCTAAGATGTTAGCATCTTAGATGCTAACTTAGATGCTTAGATGTTAGCATCTAAGGTCTACTAAGGCCTACCTTATCATCTATGGTCTACTTTAGATGTTATCATCTATCATCGTAGAGTGGACTTGTCTTTGACTGTTACATATCTAAGTGCGATACATGAGGTCCACACTATCAACTTCCCAGAAGTTGTTTGTTTTTTATCCGAATACAGTTTTTACTGAAACATCGCCAATAGCTGTATGTATCTTTAGAAAAAAAGATTTTATTTAAACAATACACAAATATTATCTTTTACTTGTTTTAATGTCAATAAATGAAATTATTATAATTATTAAGTTAATTAATAATTGTAATATTTATTTGTTATACAAGGGAACAAATTCGAGAACATAAAATCGGTAATATTTCTATAAATATTAAGAGTTACAGAAAAAATGATCAGTAAAATTGTTTTAAATTTTATTTACTAACCTTACTTATGATAATAATCCAGTCCGTTAAAGGCGCTCTACTCGCTCGGAAGTAGGAATTTGCAGGTTACATACCCAACACTGGCAGTGTGTCAATTAATAAAAAAATAAATAATGGGACGGTTAATTGTCTAAACTGTCGGCGTATGGACAAGAACGAAAGTAACCAGGTATGCTTGTGAAGGTTTTCTGCAGTTTCTTTTCACAAACTCCAGATGAAGCGACTTTAGGCTGCAGTCGCACGATCTACCAATTTCTTGTCCTTTAGGGGTCTATAAAAAAGGCCTAGAAAAGCCCTTTTGCCAGTACTACTACAACTAATGATGATAAATATGAACATTTAATTAGTAATACGGAGAGTCACTTCAAAGTTTGTGTTTTCCCGTCTCTGTAAGCCCCACTATCCCGGCTTACAGTCTTATTCAGTTGACTGAATAAGATAAAATTTCTTTCAGATATTATATTATTATTAAAGTTTTGATTGAGATTTGGTCTACGGCTTACGCATCCACAAACACACAGATATCTTTCCAAAAAATTGTATTAATATTAATACCGGGTAGAAAAATGAAAATTGTATTTAGTCTAATGAATAATAATTAATCATAACATGTTCAATACTTCATTAGTAAGTAAAACAACATACCAAAATTTAATGATATATATATATACAAATAATTATAGTTTCTGAATATTTAAATGTATGCAGTACACTCTCGCTCTAAAAACATTGAATCAATCTGTACTGAGTTGCTGATCAGAAAATCTTAATACTTATACAAAGTTTTGGTCCCAATTCCTAATTCCTAAATTCTCTTAGTTTGCATAGTTCCTACTTGACGAACATCTTTTAAAAATGTCAGTGAGGTATGTCAATATGCTACGAAACGAACGAAAATTAATAGAATGTTCCTCACTTAATGCTAAAGCTACTGTGAAAAAATTCAAAACAATTTACTGAGCCGTTTAAAAGTTATTGCAATTTTAAAAAAAACTGTAATTTTCCATGTACTTTTAAGGTGATTTATTCACTTAATAGATTCAATTCATTTCAATTACCATTAAAAAAGCTACGAAGCGTCTCAAATTTTCAAAGAATATAACTTTACCTCTATAGAAACAATTTTGCACAATTTTATTAACATTCACTAAACGGTTGTTGAGACAAAATTATGAATAGAAATATAAAAAAAATTGCATTTATCACTTAACTTATACGTATATGGGTATAGAAAGAAAAGGATAAATGTTTTTGTTGATTTAAATTAAAGGTACATTCACTGCCAAAAGTTAGTTAAAATTTGTTCATATTAAATATTAACGAATTTTCAGTACTCTTGCCTCCGCTTACATCTCCCAAACATTCTTAAGCTCGCATAGGGTTAATTTTATTGTATCAGAGTGTACACACGGGCTTTTTAGATGTCAGTATCTTCTTCTATCTTGTCGTTATATAATTATTTTACTCATTATGTTTTACACATAAATAGATAAATAAGAAAAAATATTAAAATTCATTTTATTCATACAAATCGGTGTTTTAATAAAATACCATGACCTGAATTTATAGAGTAAATATTTTTCTATATTAATACAATGATGGTAATGTAGGACTCCGTATCCAAAATTTAATCCGAATAGACCATGGCTACTATGGATCCTAGAGCAGCCATTGTCTAGTTTTTAGAAGATTGAAGATAATTACGAAGAAAATTTGAAACGACGAAATTCGTCAAAATAAAATTGGTTAAATAGAATAAAATTGATTAAAGTATTTCCAAACTATATCAGTTGATCGAGTACTCTCGCGGAAAGAACTATATAGAAAATTATATGCGAATCAGGGAGATTCCGATAAAACATCCAACATATACTAGTTTATAATTTCAAACGACTTTTAAACAGCGCGCCGGTACTCAGAATGCCAACTGAACCATAAAAAAAATCTTCTGCTGCTGACATGAAAAAAATGCACTTTTTTACGCATATTTTATCAAAAAACTTAACAACCTGATGGGCATCTCTTAAAGTTTTAAGGAAAAATATTTCTAAGGAATTGAGGAAAGTATGTGTCGAATTTCAGAACAACTGTGACTTTATTGAGAGAGTTTCAAGTAAAAACAGTCGGAATCGTGTATTTTATTTCACCATGTTTATGAAGATGCATTTTAAATTTCTCCAACTTACGTAACGATTTTCTCAAAAACGCCATGGAGATAAATTCTCAAAAAAATTCAGCTGATTTCTGAGGATTCAATTTACTAATATTGTGAATTTCGTGAAGTTCTTGACAACCTAATAATAGTTTGGAAATACCTCAAATAGATTATCATTTTTGAAACATATTAAATGTTTTGCAAAAAAGTCGGACATGGTCCTCGTATCCTCATTTCCACCTCACTACTACCAACATGAGTTTTGTCACTTATAGGGGTTGTCTTTCTTTGGTTTCAACACGACAAACGATACTTCGCACATTTGATCAGTAATACCAACAATAAAATTAATACCATAATAAAATACACCATTAACAATTTGAAACGTGAATGTAACCACAATATTGTATATGTTAATTCTTTTCGTTTCGAATCTAATACAACGGCACCATAACCCATGTTTGGAACACCCATACGATACGAACATGTTGGTATAACAAATTCTATGGTTGTATTTGATTTTAAAACCGTCTTATAAATCTGTTTGTCATTAAATGCAACCATATCTTTTTTATTATTTTCTATGATAAATGGTAAATGAAGATGACCTGAAAATATCACTTGTGGATTAATGTCTGTCACCAAACTATCGATATTACTGATTATTGGCATATGACTAAGTACAATACGTATTTTTGTTGAATCGTGTATGTAATCATTATTAGTGGTATCATGATAATCTTGTACCAAACGATTCACTTTATAGAAGATTAATTTGTCACCATACTCGATTATCTCCGATTGACTTTGACTTAGAATATATTCAAAACGATTGAGATTTTGTGATGTTACCAAGTTCACATCTGTACCGCCACCAATATCATGCTCACCGGGTATGTAAATAAACTGCGCTGGATGATTGATGTTAAAAATGCCATCAAGTCTTTTTAAATATCTTAAATATTGATCACTTGAAGATCTAGATCCTTCGTTCATAAGATCGCCAAGGAAAATGATAACATTAGGTTTCAAATATGATACAGCATGTTGATATGAATAATATAAATATCGATCGCTATCCCAACTTCTTATAACCTGTGGTGCACCTTCATCGTTTTCACCAATTATTTGTGCGTCAGCTACCAATAATATTCGTGTACAATGTTGATGATTATTCGATTCGCATTGCAAATCGTACCAAAATAATCGATCAACAATAAAACTAATCATTTCACCATACAACAGAATTTCACCATATATTAAAGTCAAGATTAAAATACTCCTTAAATTCAATGGGATTTTAAGTTGTCGTCTTGAAAATAATCGAACCATTTTAATAATTTGACAAAATATATTTTTACAAAATATATTGAAAATTTGCTTGTTTGTCAATCGTATTTTTAACTGAAAAAGTTAAATAATTTATGTCAAATAATTAATTTTTTTCTAAATTTTGACATCTCAAAACGTCAATTTTTTATATTTTATAGAAACTTCTATAGAAACTATAAACTATATTAAAAATCTAGCCGTCAGAATACTGCTATAACATTGGAAGGATTTGGAATTTGGGACTTGATAGTTTTCTCCTATAGATTAACTCCAAATCTTATTCACCCTTTCTTTACACAATGCTTTACACTGAGTACTCAGTCAAGGTTACAAACTTTGGACTCCAACCAACACATTTCAAAATTGGGGATATAAAATTTTCCATCAATTTTACCGATTTTATTAAGGGGTACCCCTTGGAAAAAGTGTGAAAAAAATGAAGAAAATTTTTCTTCTCCATTTTAATAAAAATCATTTTATAGGCTAATTTTGATCCCAACAGTACGAAAAATAGGTTCATTTTAACGTCCACCCAACACGTTTAAAAATTTCGCCTTCTCACTTAATACAGTTTGGAATTTTAGCACTATGGGTCTGATACCTTGAAAACCGTTAATCGTATCGTATTTTAAATAAATAGAAAAATAATTTTTAATATATATATATATATATATATATATATATATATATATTTAACTTTCATATAAATGCAGACGAAGTCGCGTTAAACTATATATAAAACTATATATAAAAAAAAAGAAAACACGTGAGCCCATATGAACATTAAACTCGGTTTATTAGAATTCGAGAAAAAAATTCCCAAAGTTCGAAAAACGCTAATTTGACTCTATCAAAATAGACACATTTACAATAAGATTTTATAAAAGTAGAGATACAGAGACTCATGTTTAGAAAAATAAATATTACTCTGTAAGGAATAAAATTGCACAACAAAGATAAACATTTGCGGTAAAATAATAAAGAAAAAAAAAAACACAACTTAAAATATTTAGTAAATAATAATTACTTTGCACTGTTTCCATTAGATTTGAAGGTCAGTAACTGAGTATTTAGTTATTTAGATGGTGGGATGGAGGGAAAGAGGGGTGGGGACAGGTCAATGCAATTTTAATATTATTTTGGTGTCTAATTAAAGAATATTATATTTGTTTTATGTGTCTACTCAGTGTTCACGATCGTCATCTCATATGTAATGTAAAATTCATTAATATAAATTGTTAAATCAAAATATAATTTTATTTTAAATTAAACAACCATTGATGTTATCTGCATCTATACCGTGTGTTCATTTGAAAACTTACCACCTAAATATTTCTTTAAGGTATTTCCAAATTATTATTAGGTTGTCAAGAACTTCACGAAATTCACAATATTAGTAAAATGAATCCTGAAGAAATCAGCTGAATTTTTTTGAGAATTTATCTCCATGGCGTTTTTGAGAAAATCGTTATGTAAGTTGGAGAAATTTAACATGCATCTTCACATGGTGAAATAAAATGCACGATTCCGACTGTTTTTACTTCGAACTCTCACAATATAGTCACGGTTGTTCTGAAATTCGACACATACTTTCCACAATTCCTTAGAAATGTTTTACCTTAAAACTTTGGGAGAATGACCATCGAGTTGTTAAGTTTTTTGATAAAATTTGCGTAAAAACGTGCATTTTTTTCATGTCCATAGTAGAAGATTATTTTTTATGGTTCAGTTGGCATCATGAGTACCGGCGCGCTGTTTGAAAGTCGTTTGAAATTATATACTAGTATATATATTATATATGATATGTTATATTTTCTAATATATATATAACATAATATACCGTCTGTTTAATTTACATCTTCGTATCATAGATCCCACGAGTATGAGAGAGTACATATGTATATGTACATATACATTAAGCAATGTGTATGAGAAGGAGGTCTTATAGGTTTGAGTGGTTGGTGACCACTCGAACAGTTATGAAAAATATGCTTGTTTATCAAACCTATAAGACCTCCTTCTCATACACATTGCTTAATGTATATGTACATATGTACTCTCTCATACTCGTGGGATCTATGATACGAAGATGTAAATTAAACATAGTGTATATTATATATTATATATTATGTTATATATTATAATATATTACAATATGTATATTATAATATGTATATTATAATATAGTATATTATAATGGGAACACTGACAACAACGGACAGCTGTTTTCAACAACGCGCAGGAGTACCAACATTTTTTTTTACGCATATAATTTTTTATATAGTTCTATTCGCGCGGGTACCCGATCAGCTGATATAGCTTGGAAATACCTTAAATAACCATTTTAGAAAAAAATATTTCAATCTAAAGTTTTGCACAGTTTAAAGAGGGAAACATGTTGCAACAATTATATTTTAGTTCCATACAACTGTGGTCGCGTAGTATATCTTATCTATAAACGGTGCAATATATGAAAAATGGCTATCCTTTAAAAACAAACAAGTCTTTTTTGAAACTTCCCATAGTACATCCCATGGTTTTGGTGTCAATGCGGGGGACCTAAATGTGGGGTAAATTTTGTATTTACGCCTGAAATATTGGATGCATGAAAAAAGTTTCAAACAAGCGTTTTAAAAGATAAGATAGTGCCCACGTAGTAGGCACAGATGCATGGAACAAAAATTATTATTGCATTATGTTTCATCTTTTATACTGTGCAACTATTGTTAGAAACATTTTTTTCTAAAATATACATTTAATAAAATGTTAAGGTGGTAACTTTTTATATGACCACACGGTACAGTTGGCGTAAAATTAGTTTTGCTTGATTATACCACTAACATAGAAAAGTGTGTTTGTTAATGAACAATATTTATCATCAACCTCAGAATCTCAATGCGCATTCCTCCCGATCCGATTCAATCCGATTCTCTTAAGGGGATACCAAATTTTTACCACCTACGTCCTAACTTTTCTACAAATTTTATATACATTTAATTCAATGATGTAAGTGAAAGCCGGTCTATGAACAAAATTTACAAAATTGTCCATAAACCAAAATACTATGTGACCTGTTCCATATACTTTCTGTTATCCAACGGTATACTTTAAGTAAATTTTGTGATAAAATTTGACTGCAAACATTATTAATAAATTTTATCACGCTAACACATCCTGTTATTAAAAGATAGTCAGGAACCGCGGTCATCAAATTTTTACGGAAATAACATCAAGGCCGTCATACATATTAACTTCTTATTTTGATTTTTTTTTGTTACCGACCACGACAAAAAAATGTCAAATAGCGATAATTTATCTACCTCAGTATCACTAAGCAACCGTGGTGTATTGGTTAGCACACCACCCCGGATAGACCGAGGTTTATGATTCGAGTCCAAGTGATAACATTATCTTTTTCACATTTTTAATTCTATAACATAAATAAATTAATCTTAATAGTGGATATCTCTTTGTCGCAAATATCAGTCTTTATAATCGTTTTAGATTTGATTTGTGTTTAGTAATCCGACTACTGACCTCTATATAACTGGACAGAGTATGCCTATGGATCTAAACGTGAAGTAACGACTCCAACTTAATGTTAGTCAGCAATGCTGACTCAACTAGCCAAGGTACTAAAACATTATGTGTGTAGTGGTAATATATACAGACTGTGTTAAATGCTTTTCCAATAGAGAATCAATGTTTAATATTATTTATTACTGACAGGCCGTCTGGTTACTGTGCAGTCTGGTTACTGTGGTTACTGTGAGTCAGTCAGTACACATGTAATGAGTACACACTCTTAAATGAGTCAGTACACACAATAAACACAGTCAATGAGTCAGTACACACTCTTAAATGACAAACTACCATACGCATATGAGATGCCATTCATTACATGTGTACTGAGTGACTCCGCACAGTTACCAGACGGCCTGCCAGTAATAAATAATATTTAACATTGATTCTCTATTGGAAAAACATGCCAACATAGTCAGTATATGTGACAGCCACACAAACACACATTCTTAACACATACATGACGCACTGAACTTAATTCTTTGGCTAGTTGAGGAGCGCTTTAATTGAGATTAATGGCGTAATATATGATAATCTATCCAGTTATTTAGAGGTCAGTGAATCTGACATAATAAAGTTCACAAAAACAATTATTAATTTGTAATAAATTAATAGCTTTGATTAACAAAAGCAACAACAATCAATTAAATGAATTTTGCTCAAATAAAAATTCTATTTAATATTTATTTTCTTTGTAAAATTTTTTTCCTAACTAAACAAGTAAAAAAAAAAACAACCATTCAAATAACCAATCATCGTATAACAGAGAAACGCAATTCGCAAAATTCAAACAAAGAAACATAAAAATTAAAACAAAACAAAAATACACAAAAAGGTTGACGAAAGTTGAAGAAATCTATATGTACAAATTATGTGTCTGTGTACATTATTACTATGTAGTAAATATCCTTGAATCAATAATAGAAGAATGACTCAAACATTTATACATACATATACACAGCAGAGAGCGAGACATTAGGAACAACTGATTGTGACGCAGTACATTAAAATACCGACCAAATGCGGTGTGTGGTCTATGAACCAACTTAACATTAAGGACGTTCCGGCTGTGTTATGCAATTAGGCCAACAAACCGGTTTGATTTTATTAAAGGACAAATACATAAACACACATATACAACACATAGACAAAAACACTGTTAACATATACAAAATAATGTTATTTTGAAGAAAATAAATAAATTTAAACTTTTATATTTCGAAATCAAAACGGTAACACACGATTTTTTTTTAAATTTATATAATAAATATTTAGCTTTACTCTCCTAATTTTTTTTAAATTTTGTCGAGTATTTTTTCTAATACAATAGATAATTGTTGGGCGGGCATGAAGTTTTAAAAGCTTCTAATGAGAGAGAGTGAGAGAGAATGATAACTTTAGTATTAATTATCTCGCGTTCTAAACGATCAAAAATTCTGAAACTGTCGAAAAGTGGTAGTATGCTGGAACATATTTAAGGTAGTATGTCCGTTAAACCACTTTTCTGCAGAATGTATTAATATTTTGAGTAGATGGTTAAGAATAATCGTCCCCTTGAGAATTGCTAAATTTGAAATTTTTTACCCATCTAATAAAAGATATATTCACTATCAAAGTTGGAACTTTTTGCATGGGTTAAATGTACCAGTTGACTGAAAGTGACACATTTTACATCATTAATTAAAAATATTAGTTTAGATACATTAATTTACGACGAATTTTTTGAAACCAAGAAAACGGTTTATGTTTTATATTTATGTTATTAATTTATTTGTAATGAATTTTAAAATTGCAGCCTAGATAACTTATTTTCAAATATATGTTGGGAACTCTAGCACTTGGATATGCTCTCTGGTGGGTAAATTATAAACTAGAGCAAGTAGCTCTATGTTTCCTGCACAATCCCCGTGACATTCTCTTCAGTCGATTTCAATTCGGATGAAGTTTTGTGTTCGCACTTTGGAGAATAACATAAAAACTACTGTCGAAATATCAAACTCCACCCCTACCAGAAAGATCTCAAAAAAAAAATTATTATTCTTGCCTCGGTTAAAATATCTGCGTAGCTCCTACGTGTCGAATGGTTTTATTAATTTCAAGGCCAAAGCAAAACGTAATTTGAAATTAATAGATCTATTGAAGATTTCAATGGTCTCATATGTCACGAAAAGTCACTTATTATAAAACAGTACAATATGTTATAAATAATTAGCTTATTAAAATGCACTACATCCACGGACCCCCCCCCCCCTTAGTCTACGCAACCTTTCTTAATCTACGCAAAAACGTTAATATTCGCCGAATATCCACCTATCGTTTGCTCACCGCTTTACTTGCGTGTGATAGGGATGATATGTTTATGTAATTTTTAATTGATTGATTTTATCGGCGTTTATAGCTCTGCTTTTTTATGACGTGAAGTAACGGACGTAAACTAGTTTACGCATGTGAATGACCTTTACCTTTGTGCATTGTTATGACCGTGTGTACATCCAAATTTTTAGTTTTAGTTTTGTTTGTATTGTTTATCATGTAATTTACTGCCTCTGCCACTCCCATCTTCATCATTCTAAATGTAACTGACTCCATTACATTAGATATGTTTTTTTGACTATCATTCATTTAAAATCACTCACATTATATTTCACATATACACACGCAGTCAATATTACTGGCTGTGTGTGAATGACTGTTGTATTCAGAACCATAGCACAAACACATATAAAAACACCCTACGATTTCTCACTCTTTTTACCATATAAATATTGTTATATTGTGTCATGGACCTTTTTACTTCTTTACTCATCTTTTTGATTCAATAAATTTTTGTTTATTCATATAATATTTATTATTATGATTATTATACTAAAAATGTAAATTTTTGAACATTTTAACAAAAGTAACGAGAGTGTATGTATTTATGTGTATATTTGTTTTACAGTAGAACGTGTTAAAAACATTTAACTTTATTTTAAATGCTTTAATTAAAAGCAAAACTCTGAAAATTATTGCACAAAGATTGGAGTATTGACACAACCAACTGACGAAAAATATGTTGAATATTGCATAATACATAGTAATATTGAATCTGATTTAACCAACTCTTTCAGGCATATACAGACGTACAATAGGCGTCAAAAGTTGATGTTAGCTTTAAAAAATTTATAATTGATTTGTGCCTTATTCATTCGGTTTTCGAAAAAAAATTTCGAATAATAGTTATTACTATTATTCATATATCATGAACCAACTTTTATCCGAAGCAATTTTTTCAAAAATCAAATCAATAAGGCACACAAATTGATTATAAAATTTTAAAAACTAACATCAACTACTCACGCCCATTGTACTATCGATAGCAAAAGTGGCGGTTTTTTTTTATAAATTTTACAGTTAATTTGTAGCGAATTCATTCATTCGATTTTCGAGAAAAATGTTTAGAATAAAACTTATTCGTTAAAAAATTATTAAAAACTTTTATTCGAACCATTTTTTCGAAAACCGAATAAATTCGCCACATTATAACTGTAAAATTGATTTCACATTTGCTATGATATAGGCGAAATTTCTAGTATTGACGCCTAATAAACTTGAAAGTCGGATTTCTTTTGCATTAACTAATTATATGGGCGAACATAGTAATATTTTACTGCATTGTATCGAAATTGTTGCAGTAAATACTCAAATTTTAAAAAAAACAAGTAATGTAACGACTAAATGAGTTAATTGTTTGAATACCCAGTATATACGGAGATTGATCTCATCAGTCCGGAGATATTAACTGGCGTACACTCCCGTTCAATAAAGTTGAACCAACCTGAATTTTCTTACATTTCAAAAACTCCTCACTTTTGTAACTCTGTATATTATTTATTTTTAAACAATGATAAGTAGTATCTGTCAAAAACATTTACTACAAGAATAATCAAAATTGTGTGAGACCGATTCGGTTCAATTTTATTGAACGGGAGTATACGTAATTACTAAAAAAAAAACTCATTCGATGAGGATATTTACAACAATCAAACAAACTAATTACCTATTTATGTACGTATGCGCATGCGTAAACATTCAAAATAACGCTCAGTAGCTCACTCTGTGTAAAAAGTTAGTATTGTAACTATATTATGAGCAACTTTCAATAATAAGAACATTATAAATAAAGAATTAGTATTTTCTCTTCATAAGAATGAAAAAATCCGGAGATTATATTTTAAACATAATTTTTTCGGAGTTTGCGGTCTGAAACTGGAGAGTTAGTAAGCCTATATCTAATGTAAACGATCAGAATTTGTCAACCTTGCTGTCATTGCGATATACAGAATTAATCCAGTCTACAGTTTTATCATTTGTATCGCATTGAAACATTGACTTATTAAAGTTTCACTGTACTTTGTTACTCACTAGTTTTTTGATTTAGCACTTAAAAATTCTGGAATTTTGTTTAACGAACGACAACAATAAAAAACATATAGTTTAAAAATATTATCATATATTGAAAATTTTCTTTTGTTCAAAACCCATCTAAATCAAATTTATTTAAGATTTAAGAGTTAGTTTTATTGTAAAAGAATTGATAGAACCAAAAGTAAGCAAGTATGGTGACTTTTTAGTTGTTGTTGAAGAAATTCGCGAAAATATTCTATGTTGTATATTATACGTCATTTTTTTAATTCGTTGTTAAACAACCATCAAAAATGATTCATATAAGATTCAACAATGATAGTTTGGTTTTTTTTGTTATAATATTTATGTCAGATAAATGTTCAGCGTCCGTTCTTATATATAGTCATCGTGAGTTCAGGATATGTAGCGGATATATAAAACATGATATTATAACATACGACTCTTAACCTCTATATACAGAAGTATTTAGTAATATACACAGTTTAAAAAAAATTCAAAATCGGTTAATAAATGACGGAGTTCTGAGGTAACAAACATTTTTTTTTAAATACAGACGAATTGAGAACCATCCTCCTTTTTGAAGTCGGGTTATAAAATGAGATAACTTGAAAGTAACCGTAATTGATTCTACTAAGCGACGGGTGTAAATACGGCGAACCAAATAAGTAAGATGATGTGTAGTCATTCATTTTGACACAAAGAAAACGAAAATTCACTCTGATTAAATGCTTAATTTGTTGTTTGTACCATATTACTTGTACAAGCCATTCTGGATTCGAAACTTTGGATTCCAAAAGATATAAAGGTAATATTACGAAAATCCTAACTCGAATCAAATTTTCGAGTAAATTTTCATAATTTATGGATGAAAATGGTCTGAAAATATGATTTTTCATAAAATCGAACACAATAATTATTTTTCGATTTTTTTAAAAGGTAAGAAAAATTGAGAAAAAATTTTTATCATCGATTTTATAAAAAAATTATGTGTCATAACCATTTTCGCTCAAAGAAAAAGAAATTTCAGTCTAATTGATTGTCAGATTTGTAGTTTGTATGATATTGCAGTAAAAAGCCCTTCTGAAATCGAAACTTTTGCGCCCACCTCTGTTTTATTTTATTATATAGAGGTCGTATGAGTACTTCACATTAGATTTTTATTACACACTTTTTTTCTTCATTCAAATAAATTATTAATAGCTACAAAATAACAATTCATTACTACTTAAACTATAATACACGTATTATATATGTTTTGTATGTTATTATTACAGCAGGTGTTTCACGTGTGAACTTTGATGTTGAAAAACTGCTCGTATGTTGATTTTTTTAAAAAAAAAACCTATAATTTAAATCATTTTTTTCTTCCATTACACAACATTTAACATGGTGATATCGTTAGCACTAGTGGCGTTTTTGTTTTCAAAATTTTTATTTAATTTGTGTCTGATCCATTTAGTTTTTTGAAAAAATGTTTCAAATAAAAGTTCTGCATTATAAATATACTAATAACTTTTATTCGAAACGTTTTTCTGAAATCCGAATGGATTTCGCACAAATTAATTATAGAAAAATGAGCTCTACTACAATCTACTATGGCCTACTATCGGGAAATTAAAACTTGATTTTTTCTCTTAATATTATTCGTAAAATGAAAAAATTTGTAAAGAGTAAAGTTGTAGAAAACCAATTTTACTACAGTTCATTTTCTGGCCATATTTTCTGCAACTCTTCTAGAAATATTTGCAAATTAAAAAGAAAAAGACCATAATAATGAATATTACAAATGAATCACCATGGTTACTTGATATTTTTAATGTATTTAAATGAATTTTTCTAATGTTTAGAAGGATATTGCATATTTTATATTTTATTCTTTCGTTAAACGCCCCGTACCCTTGATGAAGGACCGGGGCGGGAATCTACGGTGAGAGACCTAAAGCAAACATAAGCCTCAACTTGGGGAAATATGCCACGGTCTTTCAAGCAGAAGTCTACGCCATACTGACTTGCGCCTGTGAGAACCTACGTAGAGGCTACATAAATCAGAAAGAATGTATTCTCTCGGATAGTCAAGCTGCTTTAAAAGCCTTGCCTGGACCTGAGGTCACCTTAAGGGTAGCAAGGTTTCGAATCTTTTTTATAGAAAATCCAACTGTCAAGCTGCCTTAAAAGCTTTGTCTGGAACTGAGGTCACCTTAAGGGTAGTCAAGGATTGTCTTGAAGAACTGCTGGAGCTGGCAAAACGGAACAATGTTAAATTTATGTGGGTGCCGTGTCACAGTGGTTTCGAAGGAAACGAAAAAGCAGATACCTTAGCAAAGAAGGGAGTCGGAAAACCCTTCATTGGCTCAGAGCCTATTTTAGGAATTCCAAGGACTGCATGTAAACAGGTGATCAATGAGTGGTCAAATGCTAAACACCGTGGTCATTGAGAAAAGTACCGCGGCAGGAGCTGGAAAAGGTACTGCGTCAGAGTACAACCAAGATGCTATCAACCGATGCACGGAGGCTGAACAGGATGCAACTGCGGAGGGTTGCCGGATTCATTACCGGGTGTTATCTCCTGCGGAAGCATCTACACACAATGGGACTCCATAACAGGTCCATTATATGCAGATTGTGTGACTAGGAGGAAGAAACATCCAGCCACATTATCTCTGCGAACCTATAGGTTACAGCAGATACAAGATATTCGGTGCATCTCACCCCGAATATATAAACCTTCAGGAAGACCTAATAAGCAAGCTCCCGGCTATTGCCAACATATGGGAGAAGCGAATCTCGTTGGACTGAAGTAGAAGGGGGAGCACAATGGACCATAAGGTCGAAGTGTTATACTTTTTAGACCCCAAGATGTATCTATCTATCTATCTATCTATCTATTTCCAAAAGAGAAGTGATGTATTTATTCTGAGGAAATTAGCTGAGTAGACGCAGCTCCTACGTAACGAATTTTTTGTATAGTAATTTTATTTGTCTTTATTTAGTACCACCTTGTAAATGACTCCATTATCATTTTTAAAAAAAAACTAAATTTATTTCATTTCTATCTCCCACATTTTCATGGAATTTAAATAAATGTATAGAATCATTCATCAAGACTCTAATAACGCAATTATGCGCATCCATCATAAATTATTATACATTAAAATATACACATAAAATGCATAATGTTGTAAAAACAAATATATATAGGCAGACACTCAAAAAACTATTATTATAATATTTTTAACCCGACTTCAAAAAGGAGGATGGTTCTCAATTCGTCTGTATTTTTTTTTTTTAATGTGTGTCACCTCAGAACTCCGTCATTTATGACCCGATTTTGAATTTTTTTTTGTTTTAAAGGGTTTGGTTTCCCACTGGTCCCATTGGCACCAAATCGCATTCTGATGAGGGGATCCCCGGGAAATCGAGGAAATTCTCATTTTATATGTGATAACCGATTTCTGCGAATTTTTTTTTTTTTTTTTAAAGGGTATACTCATTCATAATGGGAAAATAAGAAAATTTTTTTAAAAACTGACTTTAAAAAAATTATTTACAAAAAAAAACCGACCCCAAAAAAAAAATCAAAATGCATGTAAAAATAACTGAAAATCTGCACTAAAAAATGCACTAAAAATTAAAAAAAAAAAAAAAAACGTATAAAAAAATGCACTAAAAGTTAGTAGGTCGTTTAGTTGGTCTACCCATATTTAGACAAATAAAATAAGTTATAGAACTTCAAAGTCACTAAAAGCGAGAAATAAACCCTTTTTTGACAAAATGGAAACCGACTTCATATTCTTGTGCCAATTTAAGTTCACCTAAGCAAAAATTTTTAAATATATATGTACAATTATTGTTATTTTTGGAGGCGGTGTCCAAAAGTTATGTTAATTTCTCTATGCTGACACCGCCTCCAAAAATAACAATAATTGTACATATATATTTAAAAATTTTTGCTTAGGTGAACTAAAATTGGCACAAGAATATGCAATTATTTTTTTACTTTTTAGTGCACTTTTTGTTATAGAATATTTGATTTTTGAAATCGGGTTTCCATTTTGTCAAAATAGGGTTTAAATTAAAATTTATTTAAACATAGACATGCAAAACAAAACAAAAAACAACAAACACTTGAAAATTATTTCAAATAAAATGACAAAATTAGTTTAGTTAAACAAAAATGATTTCAAAAACAAAAATCATTAATGAAATTAATTAAAAATAAAATGTATTATATAAATACGTAATGTCCCATTATCGTTCTTGTTGATTGTAAATTATTAGTCGAGTCAGTCAAGCTTCAAAAAACAAACTTCTTACAGTCCAGTTACCTAAGCTTTTAACCTCTTAAGGATGTTCCAGCACTGTGTTCCAACATATGCTTACACATATCATTGGCACACAGATACTTTCACATACTATCAAATATTTCCGGTACGGTGATCTGGCAACGTTGCTCTGTGCATATACATATATATTATTATTGCTTATGCCAACAGTAACAATTCCCATTCTTTACTTGACGCTACTTGAGAGAGATTGGCGCACAACGTTGTCATACCACTATTTACCATAGTTGGACCAAAATAATATTTTAAATTATTATATTTCGAAAACAAAACGGTAACACAAGATTTTTTTTAAAAATTTATATAAGAAATATTAAGAAATACTCTCCTAGTTTTTTTTTTTAATTCTGTCGAGTATTTTTTCTAAAACAACAGATAATAGTTGGGTGGGTATGAAGTTTTACATGCTTCTAATGAGAGAGAATGATAACTTTGATATTAATTACCCCCCACTGTGAAAAAATGAGCAAAATCTGTCTAAAAGTGGTGGTATGCTGGAGCATCCTTAAACAATGCAAACTGGTTGGAAATTTGGGAATAGATGTAGTGTTTGATGAGTGGAAACGAACTAAAAAAAATGACCATACGATCGAAGTAAAAACTTCTATGGTGACTATAATCGATTCTGTAATATGATTAATTAATATTATTATGAATGTTATTCGTTGAACGAATCAGTATGGTTAAGCATTAAGAATATGCATTGTTATCTCAAATATACACCGAGCAACCGAATATGTACCTTTTGTACAATTGACATATTATCTTGATATATTATATAAATGTTGATAGTTTGTACATACACACACAACAGTCATAAAATAGAAAGAGTAAGATATATCACTGGTTTAACATTTTTAAACTGTAAAAAATTTTTTTTCTGTATGATGTGAAAATGGCACTTGTATTCCTAAGAGCTATCTAGAAAACAAGAACTAAGCTTTCTAGAACAAACCTATTTTGACAATGTTGTCAAAATCGCCCAACTTATCCAGTGTAATGAAGTTTTTTAAAAGTTATATTTGACAACCAGTATCTTGATAATTATTTTGTTACGTTGTAGTATAAAAGTAGTGCGTTGTAGTATAATTTCGGTAGGAGGTCCGAAATTGTTATCTAGTGTTACATAGGAAAAAGAGGGGGGGGGGGGGTAAAAAAGTAGAAAATAGCTTTATGGATGGCCCCTTAATTAATATATATTAAGTCGTCCACATAGATTCACTAACTACCGAATAAAACGTTAAAAACTAACCTAAGTAGGTTTATTTTTAGAAAGTTTATATTTTGATCGTTTAAACTTTAGTTTTACAAGCTATTGAAAAAACAATCTATTAAGCTTGCATTAAAATTTATTTTTTAATGATGACCAGTTTGTGGTGTCCTATTCTCTTTATTTTTCACTATTTCTGCCTGGAACTATTGACGCCATGGAAAAATTGTCAAAAAAAATTTTTATTTTCTACAAATTTGATCTGAACAACTTTTTCTGGATGGTTTGGGAGATATCAAGGAAACAAAAATATTTGCCCCCGTAAAAAAAATGTGGCAGTGATCGGTTGTCCCAAAGTGGTGTTCGCAGTTGAGGGTTAATCCCTCATACGGTCTCACAGGATCCGATTCACTATACCCTATTAAACAATATTACTCGACGAATTGGAACATTAACGTTTGATATTTATATTTTTTAAAGTATTTTTGTGCTTTTGCTGGTGCAAAAGTCAAAATCGATCCCGTTCTGTAGCACTAATAAAAACCTTGATTGACATGACTATTACATAAATTTATTAGAAGTGAATACATGATTATCAAAAGTCAGTCTCCAATCTACCCGTTTACTTACACCTCTTGAAAAAATAAAAAATAATTCGACTATTGAATTTGGGAGATGTGATGATGATGATGATGATGATTTGGATTGGATGGATAAACGATGGTGGCAACAGCCACCATATAGTGGAATTTGTTGTATCAAATAATTTATGTTTCAAAATTGATCACATCACAACATCATTGTGTGTGAGTTACAAAATTTTTCGTGAGTATGAGTTATAAATGGTGGTAATATTGCCGGTTGCCTAGGCTGCCGCCGAGAGCTTTGTCCTCTGTCGTGTTGTGATAGGTTAGGGACTCACATCTATATGTTACTACTACTCATGAGTCGTCTCTTCGTATGATTGTATAGTCGATGTGCCTACTCATGGATGTATAGACATATACACACACACACACACACCCTTTATTTGGTGTATGTGGTAGTGTTTTATACAATAAATTCACAAAAAGGAGTCGGGGTACCTAGACATATTCGAACTAGTGTAGACTATAATACGAACATAGCCAAAAGGAACAATATATATACAGATACTGAAAATTCTCATTTATCGAATATTCTTAACATGCGCAATCATTTTCGATATATATATATATATATATATAGTGCGTTTTCAAAAGCATTTCAGCATTTCTAATAGGGAATCAATGTTAAATAAATAAAATATTTACTATAAAACCATACATACACATACTTACATACATCTGGCTTTAGTATGATGTTTGTTTGATGTCATTTAAGAGTGGGATTTAGTGATGTGCACACTCAATTTATAATATTATTATTCATTACGTACGTGAATGCATAGGAAATATTTTGTGTGTTTTAATGGTATTAACGTATTCCAACAATGGGTTATTACACAATAATAGAAAAAGTGCAAATTATTAAATGGTACTTTGGGGGGCAAAGGAATGTGTCCATTTATTTATTATGCGTTGTTCAAAATCCTTGTTGATAGTTTACTTTTAGAACTTTTGCAAGATTATGAAGGTCTTTAATGCCAAAAATAGACGATTTTTTATTTCTGGTGTGGATCGGTATGTGAGGATAGAATTTAATAAATATACAGGTTGAAAAATCAAACAAAAAAGTTAAATAAAGCATTATGTACACAACACACACACTACAGAGTACCCCTACTATTTTTATTTCTTTATAAAGCATTGTGTAGTTGTTATAGTAAATAATATTTAACATTGATTCTCTATTAGCAATGCTTTTCAAAACAGACGGTATATATTCGTTGGTTCTTTTAAAAAATATGTTAATATCTCTTTCTTTAAAAAAATTTTACATATTAATATTTGATTACATCAACAAGTAACATATCTTCTCCGAGAACAGTTACAACTTGCTAATTTATGCAGATGAGGACTACTTTGTAATCGGAATACGTTTTTTTATAAAATACAAACAATTGATATTCGGGCAAATTTTATATCTGGTTTGTTAACTAACATCTAACTTATTGTAATTTCCGAAAATTGAAATCAAAATTATCACTTCACATTTTGAGGTCACCAGAGCCTATCTACATACATTTTTTAAAACATATATGCGCATGCGCATGCGCATGTGTGTATCGTTTGTAAGCTATAGGCGTTTTCTTCGTGCACGAAATCTCAGATCATTTTGACTACTACGTAATACGTATGTTACTACGTAATAATGTCTACGACTTACGAACTAGTGATGCCGCTAGATGTGACGAGTGTAACATGTCTCTGGTATTGTATTGACTTGTAAAAGTTTACTATTGTCTCGTCTCATCTCGTTTTTACAGTTGATGATTAAAACATCCTGCGTAGTGTAAATTTGGTAAAGTAAAGAACAAAAGAAATCAATCCAGGGGGCGTTAAAGGAGGACGGGAGCAAGGGTGGGTTCCTAGAGAAGGTTTTCGTCCGATATTGTTATACACGTAGAATCTGAAACTGGAGTACATGCAGTGTTAGATGAATTAATTTAGTAAATTAACTCGATGCTGGTTGTTCGACGCTTTTAACAACACCAAAGACTAAGTGATTCAAGAATGTATCCTATGGTTTCTATACTTTCAAATGAAAAATTGTATTCACTCAAGAAGCGTTATATCTAGTATAAAAGTTCAAAATTTGCCGCCCCTGAATCGTTTGCCGCCCTAGGCAGCTGCCTAACCAGTCCAAGTAGCCGAGCGGTCTAAGGCGTTATGTCTGCGCAGTATGCAGTACTTGAAAACTGGGAGGTTATAGGTTCGAATCCCGACATCGGCAGTTTGTCAATTATAAACATAAAAAAAAGGGCGGTTAATTGACTAAACTGTCGGCGTATGGACAAGAACGAAGTAACCGGCTATGTTTGAGAAGGTTTTCTGCAGTTTCCTTCACGAACTCCAGATGAATATCGGCATAGTTCCTATCAGAGTCGGTTGCAGCCGCATATCCTACCAATTCCTAGTCTACTCACAAATTCCTTCCACTCCACTCACATCCTCACATCCTAAGGCATCACAATAGACCTTATGGTCGAAGTGTAGCCCGTCCAGGGCAGCCTTTACAATCTATCTCTACCTCTAGGCAGCTGCCTACCTTCCCTTCCCGGGAAATCCGCCACTGGTAGAATATGTTTAAAGATTAAAAAACTATATCCTTACATAGTATAAAATAAAGTCCTCCAGCCGCGTCTGCCTGTCTGCCTGTCGCGATAAACTCAAAAACTACTGCACCGATTTTCATGCTGCTTTCACCAATGGTTTCATAATTTATCAGTCCTTGACGGGAGAAAATATTATGTTACTTAGTTATAAGGGCGTTACAAAATTTTTGCGGGCGAAGCCGCGACGTGACGAGTAATGCTAGTGAATTAATAAATACTTATTTTGTATATTTTACAAGATAATATGTATAGTACAATATCTACAATCTTCGATATCATTCTATGATTCTACATTGGCATTATATATAGAAAATGTTATTAAATTTTTATGGATAAAGAGAAGTGTATCTCCGTTTTATAAAGATATTAACATAAATTCTTAAAGAAATTGTTCATCGTTCACGTTTGAAAAATAAATAAGTATTTGAAAAAAAAAAATGTGATTTAGCTCTGCTACCATTATTATTTTTATTTAGTGTATTTTTATATTATAAATACCATTAAAATTGACTAAGAAAAAAGGTTTTCAATCATTCCCTCTCAATATTTGGGCTTTTTCGTTTCACCAATCTCATTTGGATAAAATTTAATAAAGTTAGAGTTTTTCAAATTTTTTGCGGATCCATTCTCAGGTGCCGGGGAAAAGAAAGGAAAAAAGCTATCGGATCTGGTGTCAAGAAATCTAGACTCTAATCTTCAGCTAACTATATATTTTAGATCACATTTTTCGATCCAAATGAAAAAAAAAAACTTAAAAACCTTTTTTTGCTTTGAAACTTTTTGACTTTTGAACTACCGTGTACATAATATAGGAGTGCTTCAAATTTCTTAGCGACCTGATCCGATTAATTTAAAAGGATGGTCAGTTTTTCGCCCTCAATTTTTTTTAAACATTTAGAATCTTACCTCAAGTTTACTACTAATTTTATCAAAATCGGATTTTATCCAAACACGACAGAATTGAATAAAAAATTGTCAAGCTAGGAATCCGTATTTAGGGGTGTGGATATAATAATCGAGCCTTTAGTATGTCATTTAAAGGGGTTTTAAGATAGCGAATATCTGGAAACTGATTAATTTTTTAAGAATTTTAAGATTATTGGATAAGTTAAATCCATTTTGTCCATCATAGCAATAGAATAGTTCCTAATAGGGGGTCGACTTTATTCACATGGATACTATTTTCTGAGGGGGTGTATAATTCAGAGGTGAGCGCAGACGGCTCGACGGAGTCGAACGACTCTCCATAAGCTGGGTGAGAGTAAGTAAAAAAGGGATGTTTTGAAGTAAGACGGAACGATGTTTCAATACAGGTTGCCTACCGATTATTGCCCAATAATTTATTCAATCAATTTAGAATTAGTTTTATAAAATATTTATTGTTTAAAAAATATCTTTTACAATATGGAGAGATACATCAAAAAACATAATAATAATAATAACAATAATAATGATGATAGCAATAACAATAATTACAACAACTATATGTATTCCCACTTTATGTAAAATTTAACCATTTAGAAATTAGTAACAATATCCCCCCCCCCCCCCAACCAGCTTTATCATTGGCATCTTTATTGTATCCAGTGTCATCAAATTCCCATGACACTATACCCCCTACTAAGAAAAAGTAATTAAATCAAGTAAATAATTGTTTATTAGTTCTCCGATGAATAGTTTAGGCAAATTATTCGGAATTTCTAATAATCTAATTCTAAAATCTAAACTAAAGCTAAATCATCAAAAAATTTACAAGCGGTTTACAATTGTCAAGGGGTAAATGTTAAAAAATTTATATTTTATAATTTATATAACATTTATATTTTATTCATACCCAAATATATTAAAACGGTACATTTTATGCCCCAAATTACCAGCCCAAAATTCCAGAGTATGTATTCAATGTATTGTATGTATTGTATACTTTGAATAATAGTGACCATAAAAAATAGTTGGTATTATTATATTTTTTTCAGAAAATGTTTTAATTAACAAAAGAAAATAATAATAATTGGTAGGATACCCTATATTTACTCTATCTTTCTTCCTACCTCTCACTCAGAGCTGATTACAGTCAAGGTCTGCCCACCTATGGTATATATCAACAAAAGTTTCATCAGTTAATTAAATAATAAAATGTTTATTTATATACCACATGGGAAAGATATATGTAATGTTTTTTTTTGCAAGTTGATGTTCTACTTGCATATTAAATTCAAAAGTTTTGGTAATTGGATGTATTGATTGGCAGTTGGTATAGTGTGGAAACTTTGTTGACCCAATTAGCTTGTGGGATAGAATCCAATGAGTGTCTAGATCAAAAGAAATCCGGTATTATGCCGGTATTGTGGACTTGCCAACCCATTGGCTTTTAAGATCCCAAGATGTATCCATCTATCTGTTTATGATGGGTGTTCATTATTTCCTCGTATCAGCCCAAACTGCTGGATGGGTTTTAATAAACGTGTATTAGATTCGCCTTGATTCCAAGAGTGGCTTAAAATATACAAAATATATAAAAAATCAGACTGCATATAACAAATGAAAAAGATAAATAAATTAGAACACTAGAGAAATATCGAATAGGAAATCCTGAAATGATAACCAGCTTTATTGATAGGTTGGGAAGAAATCGTTTTCACAAGTACTTATTTTCTCTTTTTGAGCTTATTTTATTTTAGCTTATTTTCCAGCGTTGACTTGTATAATCAGGACAAAAGTCAGGACTGGTTTGGTTTTATTATAGTACAAATACAAATACACACACATACTCACATACATATATATATATATATATATATATATATATATATATATAAATATATATACATTAATGTAATTTTGAAAAAAACAATTTTTTAAATTATTTTATTTCAAAAACAAAACGAAAAAATGCGACTTTTATTTATTTAAGAAATATTTATCTTTACTCTCCGTTTTTTTTCTAATAGTTGGGCGGGCATAAAGTTTTACATTCTTCAAATGAGAAGTGACCATCAAAATTGCGAACTTTGTTATTAATTATCTCGCGTTCTAAAAGGTCTAAAATTCTGAAACTTCCAGATGTATTAGAAAACGTTATTTTTAGCCTGTGAAAAAAAAATGAGCAAAATCTGTTGAAAAGTTGTTTCATGCAATGGGAACTACCTTAATAATATTTTTACCATACGAAAGTACTATGATTTATTTATACATTATTATTTCGATTATAAAAATATAATTCATTTTTCTACCACAACAAAAACTACACAACTTTTACTTGAAAAGTAAATTCTGTAAAAAACACAGTAAACACACGAATGAATGATGTGGAGGAGACTGACTAAATAATACAAATATTTCCTGAAAAGTTATCACAATATTTTCATAAATAACAAAACAAAAATTTTCACTACAATATCACACAAGTTACAAAAAACGAAATAGATTACAAACAAGTAATGTAACAACTAACTGAGTTAAATGTTTGAATACCCAGTATATACTGAGTTGTATATACTTTGAATTGTGAATATTTCTGCCTATTCAATGTTTATAAAATATGAATTATTTATAAATGTTTGTTTTGTGTTAATAATTAATATTGAAACAGTAAAAATGTTCTTGCATTTAAAAAAAATTATATTAATGTTTATATCTTTGTGAAGCATTTTCGTCAAGGTATAATATTTTCAAGCGTTACAAAGTCGGGACTAAACTTAATATACCTTGTATATTTACAAATATACTGGGTATAAAAATAGTATGTACAGTTGTTATGTATACCTACGGGTCCATGGAGACCATGCCTTCATTCGCCTATCAATTGTATTTCTCTTTTTTTTTTCAACTTTGAGGACAAATTTTGAGAAAACTAATGAGTTTATGAAAAATTTTTTCAAACAAAAGTTGTTTATTTTAAAGAGATAAAGATTTTTTGTTAATAAATTTTTTTCCACCTTTTACGGTTTCAAAGTTATAATTTTTCTCCCCTGGCTGGGAGAAACACTTTCCGATTTTGCCCATTAACGAACTTGACCTTACTTTCTTGGTCTAGAACACACACAAAAATTTTCAGTTCGTTATCTTTTTTCGTTTTTGAGTTATCGGCTTCACAGATACAATGTCGGGACTAAACTTAATATACCTTGTATATTTACAAATATACTGGGTATAAAAACTTATACTATATGAGAGAGGAGACAAAACTGTGGATATCAAGTATTCGAGAAAACCAGATATTTGATAGAGTAAACACACTCTGGTATAAGATATATATATATATATATATATATATGTATATATATATATATATATATATGTATATATATATATATATATATATATATATATATATATATATATATATATATATATATATATATATATACGTAGAGACATAGTGGAAAAACAGCAGTTAGTATAAATTATAGTGATTCCAGAGCAGCTGCAGGGCGTGGCGTCTGGACGCTATATGACGTCACCTTCATTGACGCCGACGCTAGTAACTACTCTAGTAAAATACACATACATACATACACACACACACAAATATATACTTACAGGCTTACATACATTACCTTGTTAACGATTGGCATTACTTAGACAAAGATGTACATATATCAGTACAAATTTTATTATTATTTCTCTTTATTCAATTTGCCTATGTATTTTTTAGCACAGTTTAGTTATAATTCAGGGTAGTTAGTGTTTTGCTTTAGAATTATAACGTCTAACGAACCTGGAGGGTTAATAACCCTCAACTGCGAAAACTACTTTGGGACAACCGCACTCTGTGCCGCTTTCTTTTTTAAAGAGAGTAAATAGTTTTGTTTCCTAGATATCTCCTCAACCGTTCAGTTTTTTGAAAAAGTGGTTCAGAGCCATTTTGTAAGAAATAAAAATCATCAAATTTTTGGTATGAACAATTTTTTCATAGCGTCAATAGTTTGGGCAGAAATAGCGAAAAATAGAGAGATTGTTTATCTACAGTCTTCATACAGATTCCAGGTCTAAATTAGGAAGAGCTCTAAGAGTTGTCAAAAGATTATTTCGTAACAAACTCAAAAATATTTTTGAGAATCTAAAGATCCGTCAATGAAGAATGGTCCTATAATATGGTCACCCAATATTCCAGTCCAGACATTCAGTTTCAGTATGTATGTGTATGTATGGTTTTATAGTAAATATTTTATTTATTTATTTAACATTGATTCTGTATTAGAAATACTTTTGAAAACGATCTGTATATCATATCACATACATAGAGAGTATATCTGTCACTGATATGTTATTATTGTTTATTTAATAGGCTGTTGATTTGTAGTAGAGCGCCGTTTTTGTAAAACAATTCTGATACTGTCATATACCAGCCAACCACTTATTATCTTATTATCAAATATTATCATTGGCTTCATTCATTATGCCATTCAATATGGAATATTTTCCGTAATGTTTTCTTTTTCATATTTTGTTTCATTATCCTACTACTGACAACATTTTTAACTTCCCGGTATAGAAGGAATTTATAGATATCGATCTGAATATCGAAATAAAAATTTTCACCATATCTCCACGTTTTGAGATCACCAAAACCTATTAACACCATTTTTGATATGGTGTTTGTCTGTATTTGTGTACGTTTGTAGACATTATTGTCGTGCATGAAACCACGAAAACCAAAAATGATATCGACTTCGTTGAGATGACAATTGAACCGTATTAATATATGGTCTGAAAGAAATATTATCTAATTCAGTCAAGAGAAAAGATATGTTTAGCGGGAGGGGGAACACAAAGTTTGGAATAACTTTTGTCGCCATGTTTACCAATAAATATTGCTATTATTATCTTTTAAATTAAGTAAAACAGGTGAAAGATAACAGAAATTTGTGTGTTTTAATGAAAGTATTTTTTTCTTAAGATACTTACAGCTATTGGCAAGTTTCACTGAAACGATTTCGCAAAAATTTACGAAAAGTATTCAATATAAAATTAATTAGCAAAAATAAAAGTATCAAAGATTGGACGGAGGCAAATCGTACTCTGTTCTTTTAAAAGTTTAAATTTTCGATAGTTTAAAACTTGTGGAAGTTTGAAAGATGATCTCGTGGAAGAAATTATAGAGATACTTATTCTTCAAAAATAAATTGTACAAATTTATTCAAGAGAGAAAAATCAAACAACAGATACGAGAAGGATAATAAAAAGGTAACAAAATCATTGATCTCTGGAGATAGAAATCTGGTTGATGTCTGAACTATCAGTCAGCCAGCGAACGAGCGAGCTAGCTAGCTACTATACATATATATAATATTCTGGTGATATTATTGTATAATCTTTCCTTTTCCCGCACACAACCAATTCTCTCTCGAGTTGATGATAGTAGTAGGCTAGACATTTTACAAACTAGAAAAATCCGTTTTATATTGAAAATAGAAGTTTGGGTAGTATATGAAAATAGTTGTATAGTTTTGTTAGTTACATGAATTACTATTTATAGTGAGTATAATATAGTAAACCATCGAGAGAGTACTACATTATAGATTTGTAATGTAGTAATAGTCACCACCATTAACTTAATTTATATGTAGTATAGGTACATAGACGGGCAGACACATAGACACCAAACAGTGGACATGTCATTTTTAGTCATATATATATATACCGTGTGTGTTGGACAGCTTTTCCTATTGGCCTCAATGTTAAATATTATTTACTAAAATAACTATACACAATGCTTAATAAAGATATAAAAATAGTGGGGGTGCTCTGTGGTGTATGGGATGTGTTGTGTACATAATGCTGGCTGCTGTCTAAAGTCGTCAGTACTACATAAACTAATTAGAGTGCGTTAAATGTATTCATTATTGTCTTCTTAAGTTTAGCCATTACTTCTAACAATTGAAAATTATTTTTTGAATATCCCTTATTATTTGTATGTGGAATGTTTGAAAATAAATGTTCGAATGATTGGCGATTGCCTATCCTCAAATGTCACAATACATAAATTAACACATTCCTTTGCCGAATGTCAAGTCCCCCAAAGTACCATTTAATAATTTGTACTTTTTCTATTGTTGTGTAATAACCCATTGTTGGAATACGTTTATACCATTAAAAAACAACCAAATATTTTCTATGCATTCACATACGTAATGAATAATAATATTATCAATTGAGTGTGCAGCACTAAATCCCACTCTTAAATGACATCAAACAAACATGAGTATCCACAAGTAGCATGTAAGTATGTGTATATTATATGGTTAGTAAATGTGTCATTTATATATTTAACATTGATTCCCTATTAGAAAAGCTGTTGAAAACGGTCTGTATATATATATATATATATATATATATATATATACTGTGTCAAGTTTTAATTATGAATAATATCATTATATGCCGACTATATATTGTCGAATTATATGCTTGTAGGCTCATTTTTACATTCATAATAATAAGGTTATTAGAATAAAATCAATATGATACTGATATTTAGTACAAGCTATAATTAGACTCATAAAATGTTAATTCTCTTACTCAAAACAGAAATTTACCAGAAAGACAATTCTTACTTTCGATTAAAGCCAAAGAGATCCAAAAATAAAAGTATTACTATATAATACTACAGTAGTTTTATGAGATCTCATTACAATCCTTGGTACTGATTCACGTCTAGCTAATATGTCTTAATTCGTGGTCTTGGTTGTATTAGTGTGAAAAAAACCAATTTCCAAATAAAAGTATTGCACTTCAACCTTATGGGTCAATGTCCTCTGCCTTCTACTTCAGTCTGACAAGTTTCGCTTCTCCCATATCTTGGCAAAAGCTAGGAGCTTGCTTATCAGGTTTCGCAGATATAGATGATACCGCACAGTCTACTCAAAATGGACCCATTTTGGAGTCCTATTGTGTGTAGGAAACTTCGTAGGTGATAACATTTCGTAGTTGTATCCTGTTCCGATCGAGTGCATCAAGAGACAGTCTCTTAGATAGATATAGATAGATATATCCTGGGGTCTAAAAAGTACTGCAATTCGACCTTATGGTCTCGCCACACAATCTGCACATAATGGACCCGTTGTGGAGTCCAATTTATTGTAGATACTTCCGCCGGGGATAATGCCCAGTTATGAATCCGGTAACCTCCTGCAGTTGTATCCTGTTCAGCTTCACTGCATCGAGAGCAGTCTTTTCCCAAGCTTTTGCTGCGGTACATTTTCCCAGTGATCACGGTGTTTAGCATTTATCCACTCGTTGATCACCCGTAGACAGTCTCTTGGATGCATTTCGAAACCGTATTGCCCCAAGGTTTTGTTGCGGTTTATTTTCCCAGGGATCGCCGTCTTTAAAGTCCATTCACTCGTTCAACTCTTGTTTGCATATTGTATGAACGTCATTAACTTGTATAAGAAGTGAAAAATTACTTATTTGCACGTTAGAGGTAGATCGTAAAAGCTGCCCTGGACGGGCTACACTTCGGCCATAAGGTCCATTTGTCCATTGGTCATAAGGTCCATGTGAGTAAAGTGGAAGGAATTTGTGAGTAGACTAGGAATAGGTATGATATGCGGCTGCAGCCAACTATGATAGGAACTATGCCGATATTCATCTGGAGTTCGTGAAGGAAACTGCAGAAAACCTTCTCAAACATAGCCGGTTACTTCGTTCTTGTCCATACGCCAACAGTTTAGTCAATTAACCGCCCTTTTTTTTTATGTTTATAATTCACAAACTGCCGATGTCGGGATTCGAACCCATAACCTCCCAGTTTCCAAGTACTGCATACTGCGCAGACATAACACTTTAGACCGCTCGGCTACTTGGACTGATAAAAAAAGTTGTGACCAGTTAAAAGGTACTTCTCCAGAAACATTATACCTAAACTAACAACAAATCTAGAACTTTGCAATCGCCATCGCCAACCAGGAAGTATATTACCATCAGTTCTAACATTAAATTTTACTATAAATAGAAAATACTAGAAAATATTTCTAGTAAATTCTAGAAGTTACTATATACAGCACAGTTGTTATAACAAATGCCTATTATTTAAAACTTGAATGAATGATGGTGTGTTACAAACGTTAGTTAGTACAAAAAATTGAGTCTACACAGCCTACCATCATTTGTAAACTGCAATGAGGAGAGAAATAATAATATGAAAAGTTATGAATGTAACACGGCCTAAATGAAAATTGTAGATACAGTTAGACTGTTAGAGTGTATAGTTGTTTTACAAAATATACAAGTGGAACAATGAATGCAATAGTAAACGTAAAAATAGTACAACACATCCATCTAGCACAACACAATCTCACTATCATCTATATACACGATCCATCCTTCTATCCATTAATAAGGTCTAAGGAGATTCATCCACGCGCAAGGGTGTTGGTTACTTTTCAATGTATGTCTGTGTGATGGCTTTTAGTTTGGCAAGGTAACAGATAGGAGTAGTATATGCTATATAGTAGTACTCTAGTCATATAAAGGGCGAATGGCGACTGGGTACGAGGGGTCTGTGCAGAGAGAGAGAGAGAGAGAGGTCTAAGAGGCGAGAGGGTGAAGGTGTTTAGTAACAAACTCAAAATGTACATTGATGATGATGTTTCGTGCCGTAACGAAAAGACAACACACATAATATACATATATACAGCAAAAACCGTTTATAGCTACACTGAAGGAATACTACGTTGATACAGCGTACACTTTTTGTACTTTGACTTGAGAGGCACAGCCTCCCTAGCTTTTTGGCCAAAATCGCAGCAGCTTAATCTTCAGAATAATCTGAAACATCATTCGTAGATGCACTTATCGTCATTTGGTGAGAGATAGCAGGTTGATAGAACACTAGTTCTCCCTGTATGAAATGCAACTCATCTCACACCATGAACAATCGCTGTAAATGATTATATGATAAAACCTATTTTGACAAAATGGAAAGCCGACTTCAAAAATCAAATATTCTATAACAAAAAATGCACTAAAAAAATAATTGCTTATTCTTGTGCCAATTTTAGTTCACCTAAGCAAAAATTTTTTAAATATATATGTACAATTATTGTTATTTTTGGAGTCGGTGTCAGCATAGAGAAATTCACATAACTTTTGGACACCGCCTCCAAAAATAACAATAATTGTACATATATATTTAAAAATTTTTGCTTAGGTGAACTAAAATTGGCACAAGAATATGCAATTATTTTTTTACTTTTTAGTGCATTTTTTGTTAAAGAATATTTGATTTTTGATCGCTTTTTAGTGACTTTGAAGTTCTATAAATTATTTTATTTGTCTAAATATGGGTAGACCAACCAAACGACCTACTTACTTTTAGTGCATTTCTTTATAACACATTTTTTTTTATCCGTTGTTTTTTTTTTTAATTTTTAGTGCAATTTTTCATAACAGATTTTCAGTTTTTTTTACATGCATTTTGTTTTTTTTTTTTTTTAATTATTTTTTTGGGGTCGGTTTTTTTTTGTAAAAAATTTTTTTGAAGTCGGTTTTTAAAAAAATTTTCTTATTTTCCCATTATAAATGAGTATACCCTTTCAAAAAAAAAAATCGCAGAAATCGGTTATCACATATAAAATGAGGATTTTCCTCGATTTCCCGGGGATCCCCTCGTCAGAATGCGATTTGGTGCCAATGGGACCAATGGGAAACCAAACCCTTTAAAGCAAAACAAAAATTCAAAATCGGTTCATAAATGACGGAGTTCTGACACACAAAAAAAAAATGAATTGAGAACCATCCTCCTTTTTGAAGTCGGGTCAAAAACAGTAAATACTATTCATTTACCTCCTATTTAAAGGAGAGTAATCTGTCCCAAAAGGATGTCCCTATAAATAATTTTGACTGTATATCTAAAGTCATCAGTATCGTCGTCGTTGTCTACAGTTTGCTTGTCATACACTACTGTACTTTACTGTATTGCCAGTTGACGATACTGCTGTTATTTCGACGCTCGCGCTTTTACACCACCATAACTAACAACATATATACTAGGTTATGTTAGCTTTGGTGGTGTACTAACATGGATGGTATAGTAGGTAGGTAGATGATACCTCCTGGGCTTGCTGCTGTTGTAGCGTTGTAGCTTGCTATACGACACTAGACGGCGCTATTGATTGGACGAGCAATACTATATATATATATATATATATATATATATATATGTGAAGTCTGCTACAGCAGCAGCAAGGTCAATGACCGTCGCGACCCTACATGACCTTACAATAAACCATCTATATATATACATACATGCACATATTATCCATCCATTTCCAAATTATCACAAATACATGTATTATTGGCATTAATGAAAATGATTAAAATACTTTTTAAGTGCTAAAAAACGGCATGCTTTTATTGAACTTCATATACCTGTCCTCTGTTAGTATATGGTATACTTCCAGACATTCTAAACTTGCAAAGGACAATCATAGACATGAATGACAATAATAGATTCGATACCACCTAGAAAATCAATGGCGTTAAGAAGAACCATCGAGGCTTATGTCTAGTTAGTTCGATTCTTCTTCAATCATTGATGAGAGTTTAAAATCATTTAGTTTTTTAGTTCAGTAAATAGACAAGTGGGTTCTCATTCATAATCTGTAATTATTCTTCAGGATTTTGTTAAGAAATTGTTCAAAGATTATTTAAGAATTTTGGTAAATTCAATAACTTCTTTTTTTGTATTGTTTTTCAACCTGGAAAACATCCGTTTTTTGTGTTTTTTCAAACGATCAAGTTTACGAAAAAATGACAGGACCAAAATACCTAAAAAATAACTCTATTTGGGTTAAAATATTCGGCCATTCTGATTGGTAAAAAAATAATTAGTTTACAAATATTGGGACCAGATTTTCGTATGGCAAAATCATGATCCTTTTTCAAGCATGTTCCAAACGTGAATATAACAAAAATGCGAGGTTTTTACCTTGCCTAAGATGAAAAGATATCAGATTTAGATATACAGTTACACCCACTCTAAAATTTATTTTCAAAGACAGGAATACTGGTGTAAAAAACTGGCGTAAAACTTAAATTACAGTTTTTTAACAGGAATAGGGAATATGCATGAAAATTTTTTTTCACATTTATTTTCAGAATATGAAAATACTGTTAATACTGTAATAATATTTAAAAACGAAATTAAAATCCGACAAATATCAAGGAAGCTATAAGCTTTTAAAGATTATTATCTGTCTCTTTCTTGCAAAAATACTAAAAACGGAGTTTTACGTGTATTTTAAATGGTGAAAGTGTAATATGACGTCACATAACATATCAAGAGGGCTATCACCCTCTTTTTCTAATCGGGAATTTCAATCATTCATATCTCGCTTATTTTTAAAGTTATTTAAAAAGTAATTTTACCTTGATATTTGTCAAGTAAATATGCTTCAATTCAAGTGAAAAAAAATTTCCATGCATATTCCCAATTGCTATCAATTGGAATTGCGTATCGCGAAACAAATTTCAAATGATCTCGTTGGGGAAGAGAAGAATCTTCACGAGAAAGGTAACATTTACTTTCGACTCAAGTCTCGGGTCTCACCAATATTATCTCGAAGTTCTCAATATTAGTTACTAGTTTTTAAAAAATTTATAAATGTAAAAATGTAATAGTAATATTAATTAGTTTTTTTTGTTTTTTTGTTACAGGTTATTTACTAACACGAGTTGAAGGCAAAATTGGATCACCAGAAAAACCATTATCTGATTTGGGCTTAATATCGTACCGATCATATTGGAAAGATGTACTACTTGCATATTTATGTGCGAGACCCGGTACACAATTATCGATAAAAGATATTAGCCAAGAGATGGCGATTAATTCATACGATATTGTATCGACATTACAAGCATTAGGCATGATGAAATATTGGAAAGGAAAACATATAATCTTGAAAAAACAGGTAATGATTTTACTCTTTTTTTTTAATTTTAAATTCATTCAATATATCAAATCACTAAAATAGATAACTCACAATTCCATATCTTAAGTAGGTACTATTCTAGAAACATACAGTGTAGACTATAAAGAGTACTTATAATATAGTACTAAGAATATATATTTTCGAATTCTATACATTTAATACATAAAATTTAGAACTGTCAAATATCGCGAACTTGCATTATTTTAGCGTCTGTCTACCTATTTTTTTTGTAATAAAAACATTGTACCGGTAGAATGATCTAAGACAGGGATGGCGAACCTTTATTGATCTACTTGCCATTTTTTCTAAAAAAAATTACTTATGAGGCCTTGATGTGCCGTCAAAGAATCTTGATTTAGTGATTATTGTGAAATATACATTTTGTACAGCAGTAGTAACATTAGGTTTATTTGAACGAAAGGGAAAATTTGTGTAATTTCTGCTGTTGCAAATTAGATACCAAATAACGTATATTAGGTTCTTTATTACTTTTAGCAGAATGCAAGCTGAACCGGAGTCATCTGACAAACGGTTTCGAAGTGAGTCATTTCTGAAAATAATGACTCACAAGCATAGTTAGATGAAAATATTGTTAAGATTGCAAAAGCCAGCCACCCCGCGTCGCTCGCACTTCGTAGCTCACTCTGGTCCGTTCGGTCAGAAACACGCACGAAATCTACCTATTTCTATCGCACAATCTATTACCATTCAGGTCCGGTAGCCCCGTTTACAATTAACTTTGTTACTGTAGGCGAAAAAATAAATTGTTTCGATCAGATACCTAAATTCCTTAATTAATCTCGTGCCCGAATTATTTTGTCGCGTGCCGTCAATGGTACGCGTGACATTGGTTTGCCATCGCTGGTCTAAGGTATAATTGACTGTTTTCAAAGCAACAGACTTGTAAATTTATCAGTCTTGTCTGCTCGGTAATGGGTAATTGTGCGAAATGTAGTCTTGATGAGTGGTGATTCCTTTCATCACGAAAAATCGCCATTTTATTTTGGAAAAGCAATAGAATAACAATTGAATTATTGATCATAAACTGTAATAACGATTGGTGGCGTCCCTTTTACAATTTTTACATTAGAAAATCTTGATTATTTTATAAATTTAATTCCAATGAGTGTAAAAAGAGTGTGCTTCTCAGCTCCAGTGTATTTCTTTAGTTTACTACTGCAAAGATCAACTCTTTGAACATATCCTAAAAATTACCTTCAGACTTCAGAAGTATATTTTTGATACACAATATATAGGTCTTTTTATTATCCATTACATGCTTACCATTTGCTTGAAGTTTCATTTGAAAATTCTCCCACTCTTTTCCAGTTTTAAATTTTTTGGATTAAATTTTTTGGAAAGCAAAGAAAATAACATTGTTAACAAATTCTGTATGCATCTGGTTACGAAGATTCTTTCCTTTTTAATTCTAACTTAATTCAAGTTCTAATCGTGTGTGTATATTCCCTTCTGAATTCACGATCCTGTTTCATCACCTTGCCTATTTTAATTTATCTTTTGCAATCACATTTTACCCAATTCTTTCCTGTAACCCTATTAAATTAAGACGTACCTCACCAGAGTGCACCTGGCGCATAATTTTAAAAAAAAATATTCATTTTCTTTAGGACGTTCTCGATGAATATGTGGAACGGATGAAACGCCGAGGTCCATTAGTAAAAGATGTTGATCCAAGTTGTCTTAAATGGAAACCATTTGTAGCACCGCAACCAACAACCGCATAACAAATTGATATTTTAGGTATTAAAGAAATAAAGGTATTATAGTTAATAATTAATTACGGTCGAACTTCGATTAATTGAACTTGCTTTAGCATTAAATTTATAATACTGTTTTTGCTTGTTTCTTTCTTGTATACTGTTTTGATTTTATCCAAAACTGGAATAAAAAGAACTTTCTTCCTTAATGCACTTTGGCTATTTTATCTTCCTTTTTTTTATAAATTCGATAAAATTTCTATCGATTGGAAAACTTTTAAGATGGTGTGTAAATCTTATTCAGTTGAACTTGCGTTAAAGACTAGCCTCTATTACTTGAATTTTTTATGACTTGTAAACTCTATCTATACACTGGAAGATATTGGGCTCTTTTGTTTGAAGTTTCAATAAGTAAAATCTTTAATTCATATTAGCAACTTAAACTGTTTAAGAAAGCAACTTTTATTTGCTTTGGCCAAACGTCAGTATAAATATAATATAAAGAGTGTGGCTCAAATTTTAATCCGGAAAATTGAATAGGCAATAGATCTCCCAAAAATTATAAGAAAAGGGCATATGAACTTGGATGTTTTCAAACTTCGTTTTCGAGATACAAGTTGTTAAAGTTAAAATTACTTTTCCAGGGATATTTTATTTTTTTCTCGAAAAGTAAGCAAGATAAATTGAAAATGTAAGAGAGAGAAAAAGTTGTATTTATAGGATTAGGTCTAACACTATTAGATCAATAACAAAAGTTAAAGATGTAACTGTCTGTATTAAAAAATTGAAATGGAATTGGGCTGGGCATGTCACAAGGCTAAACGATGATCGTTGGACGACTAGATGTACATCATGGGTACCATTAAATCTATCACGTAAAAGAGGTCGACCACCAACTAGGTGAAGAGATGTAATTACTCGGTTTGCAGGCGGTCTGTAAAGCAGAACAGCTAGAAAAAGAGAAGCATGGAATGCACTAGAGGAGGCCTTTTCCCAAGGGGGCTAAATCAGGCTATTAATCTATCTATCTACCTCGAAAACGAAGCTTGAAAACATCCAAGGTCATATGAAGTTTTCTTCTTACTTTTGGGAGATCTATCAATTTTCCGGTTTAAAATCTGAGCCACCCTGTATTATCACTCTAGTTATCCAATTAATCACATTGATATCCGCTGCAATCAATATATTAGGAAGTACACACACATACATTGGCCTTATTACGAACCTGTAAATAATTGATCGAAGTTCGATTGCATTGATTATTTTCATTTCAATCATACGAATGACAATCGTTTTGAAAGAAACCAACAAAAGTTTCATTTCTTTATTTTTCCTTTTAATGTTATTTAAAAAAATAGATAATTAATATAAATATAAGTCCAATAACTGAATTGTTGTTGTTTATTGTGTATATTTATTTGTGTAAAATGTAAATAATTTATTTGTTATAAAATAAAATAAAAAACAATTTTTTATCTGCAATTTTAATTGGTTGTTTTGAGTAGATAAAACTGCTCTTTTTATTGTATTTCACATATTTAAAACAAAATTCGTTACGCAGGAGCTGCTTCAACCTAGCGAAAATATCCTTAGAATACATAAATCACTCTCTAGCGGTCACAATTTTAGTGTGATCAAAATGAAATATTCTATCTGATATGGTTTTGATATTTTCAAGCTTAATTTTAGGACTAAATGGCATAGGTCAAGGGGAAAGACGGGTCATAGAGAAAGAAAAAAACACAAAATATAAAATATCTCTCTTAATATTTGAACAATCGAAAAATGTATGAAGAGTAAAGTTGTAGAAAATTATGTTTGCTACAATTCATTACCTGGTAATTTTTTCTGAAACTCTAATGTATACAGAGATATTTAGAATTTTAACTTTCAATCTTAAATTGTAAATATTTCTGTAAATATTAGTGTAACAGAAAAAATGATTAGACACAAAATGATTATAACTTTACTTTTTATAAATTTTTCGATTTTTTTAATATAAAGGGAGATATGCCAAATTTTGTGTTTTCCCCTTTCTCTAAATCCCCCTTTTCTTTTGTCCGATTTTACCCATTAACAAATTTGACCTTTCAAATACCAACAGCGCCTCAAATACCAAATTTCATTCTAATCGGAATAAAACTGTTGCCATTCCGATTAGAATGAAATTTTATTATTATTATTATATATATATATATATTTATAAATTTGAACGATAATGATTTTTAACATCTAGTAGGTAGGATCGATGGACATTTGAAGAAATTTTTACGAAATTCTATCATCGGTACAAAAACAATAGCCTGTGCATTGCCTTCGGAAATTCGCTAAAAAGCTTAAGTACTCAATAAAAATTGTTTAAGTACTTAATAAATATTTAACCACTTAAATATTATAAAGATATGATTGTTGTTTGTGTTAATGTTTGTGTGTGGTTTAAATTTATTAAAATGTTTGTGATTCAAGGTAACAAAAGGACATTGGTGGAATTGACTATTTATAAACAACATGATTTCTTCATAAAATCTTCTTTCAATTTTTATTGGTACAATATTTCCGTTAAAATGCTGATTCGTCTATTTTTTTTTTCAAATCAACATGTAAATTATAGATAAGATTGATTTAATATTAATGATTTTTTCTCACAGTTAAAAGTAGGCGATATGGTCGCCAAGTTATATTTTGACAAATGAGATGTCGTTAGCTTCGTCTTAAACTTCTACATGTCATAGGTTATGTAACGTCATATTAAATCCATCATGGCGGATATAACTTGGAGAATAAATACACTAAGCAACATAATAAAAAATTTCACAAATGTTCCGAGTTTTGTATCAAATGAAATGATTTTAATTCACAGATTCTTAATATTATAGACGAAATTCTAAAAAAAACTAAAACAGGCTACAAAAAAAGTACGAAACAAGTTTGAAAAGCCTTAAAAATATTTCTCGTAGTCCAACTACGATGCACAAAGCAAAACTGCATTAATTCGCGGCTTTCGACTACGAGAAATATTTACAAGGTTCTTCAAACTTGTTTCGTGCTTTATTCGTAGGCGGATTTTAGTTTTTTAAACTTACTACATTGTTTTGTAAAAGCAATTGTTTTAAAATAATCTTGCTTGTTCGGTGTAAACTAACCAGTCCAAGTGGCCGAGCGGTCTTAGACGTCATGTCTGCACAGTATGCCTATTTGAAAACTGGGAGGCTATGGGTTCGAATCCCGACATCGGAAGTTTGTCAATTATTAAGAAAAAAAGGGGGTGGTTAATTGACTAAACTGTCGGCGTATGGACAAGAAAGAAGAACCAGCTATGCTTGAGAAGGGTTTCTGCAGTTTACTTGACGAACTCCAGATGAACATCCGCATAGTTCCTATCATAGTCGGCTGCAGCCACATATCCTACCAATTCCTAATCTATACACAAAAATTCCTTCCACTCACATCCTCACATCCTTAGGAGTCACAATGGACCTTACGGTCGAAGTGTACCCCGTCCAGGGCAGCCTGTACAATCTATCATCTATCGGTGTTAACTTACAAAGACCTGAAGTTCAGAAGTCCAATTTGCACCTCGAGAAACATTTCAAGGATTGATAAGAATTTGAAGCGATTAATTTCATAAGACACGAAGTTTACATTTAAGTATATTTTTCTCAATCCGATTTTCTTCGCAGGGTTTTGACGACGTTGCTCCATAAATAATGAAGAAACAAATTCATATATAAACAGAAACAAATCGATATTGCTCGATCGGAATGAATCGAATTCGCGAAGGATGATAGCCAACAAATAAATGAACAGTAATCATCTTTCATTGCACCCAGTGGCGGATTAAGCAATTTGCCGCCTACAAGCAGGACATTTGCCGCCGTTTCATTTTCAACTTTATTATTATTATTTTTTAACAAAATACATGAAGAAATACATTGTTAGTTAAATTATTCTTTATTATTTTAAATTGAATACAATAGCCAATACGATTATAAAAATTAAATTATTTTCGTTCGGCTTTTGAGGTTAGCAAATGTATCAATGATGTCTGTAAAGTCAATTGTCGACACTAATTCCGATTCAATGCACAGGAGAGCCAAATTATTTAATCGATTTTCGCCAATAGTAGATCTTAAATACGTTTTGGTTCTTTTGAGACACGAAAACGATCGTTCTGCCGAACAATTAGTAACCGCCATACAAGAGTATATTCTTAATACGATGCTAATTTTCGGAAATAGTTCTTCTAAATTCTGGTTTCTAAAAAATGTAAACAAACTTTGATTTGGTTGTTTTTTTTCTGTTGTATTTTGCATATTAGTTTTAAAATGTATGCATTCTTGTGTTAATGTGTTTTCATCAATGTCCGTTTCATAAAATTCTTGTAGTTTCTTGGCTCCTTGGACAATATCATCGGTATCAATTGACTTGTTATCTATGTTGATGACATTTTTTTTCTTAATTGTGACAAATTTGCCGCTCCAACCATCTGAGACAAATTTGCCGTTCCAATCACCTGATTACTTTGCCTGTAGGGTAACCCGACGCCGTTTGCACCTGCTTTCGAAACTTTCTTTACTTTGCATGTTAATTTTATCATGCAACATTATCGTGACCAGAGTGTTAGTTAAATGAACCCAAAATATGAAAGCGGAATAGATCATTTTTTTTTTAAGTAACTAATACTCAGCTTTTGTGCACCTGTGTGTCTGGTAAGTATTAAGTTAAATATATATATATATATATAAGTATATATATATTTCAATTTATCTACAATAAAATCAGTTAACCAGAACAATGTTGAACTACAAACATATTGAAATATCACTATAAGTAATTAATTTAACATTTATTAATATTACACTGTAAACAAAGTTTTTGAATCAAAAAATTAATATTCTTAGTTCCAGGTTTGTGATTAAATTAGGTTTGGACCAGTTCTTGTGGTTCACTTGTTAAAGGCGCTCTGCTTGCAACTCGGGGGATTGCTGCTTTGATTCCCAAAACACTGACATTTTGTCGATTAAATTAGTTAGAAAAAACAAATTAATGAGTCGGTTAATTGTCTAAACTGTCGGCGTATGGACAAGAACGAAAGTAACCGACTATGCTTGTGAACTCCAGATGAATATCGGCATAGCTCCTATCAAGACTGCAGTCGTTCAACCTACCAATTTCTATACAAATTTCTGGTCCTTTAAGGGTAGGTAAAAAAGTCCTAGAAAGGCTTAATTTCCAGGCGTCAGGTTTCTACCTCCACACCGCAACTACTACTACTAATAAACCAGGTTTATGTTAAATTGACGTAAGTATGAATTAAAAATACCTGCGAATTTTTTTTAAGATAATTCAGATAATTGTAATTATATCAATGAAACGATTTCACATCAATTCGGTATACGCACTAGTGAGATTTTGTCAGAAATTTAATTTTAATTATAAGATGGTAATTAGTGATATATGGTGCTTAAATTTATTTTAAGGTTACCGTCCACCATCAATTAATTAATAATTAACTATATAAAATTGATTTAATTCAAATATTTCCTCCAATCACCATACGAGTTTACGCGATATATTTTAGTAACATCATCACACCAGTCCAAGTGACCGAGGGGTGTAAGGCGTTACGTCTGCGCAGTATGCCTACTTGGAAACTGGGAGGTTATGAGTTCGAATCCTGACATGGGCAGTTTGTCAATTATTAAGAAAAAAAAGGGCGGTTAATTGACTAAACTCTCGGCGTATGGACAAGAACGAAGTAACCGGCTATGCTTGAGAAGGTTTTCTACAGTGTCCTTCACGAATTCCAGATGAATATCGGCATAGTTCCTATCATAGTCGGCTGCAACAGCATATCCTACCAATTCCTAGTCTATACACAAAAATTCCTTCCACTCCACTCACATCCTCATATCCTTAGGCATCACAATCGACCTTATGGTCATCATCACTCTAGCCAGCCGTTTATTACATACATGCATATATACATATGGAGGAGCGAGTCACTAGCTGTCTGATATGGATAATTGATGACGTAAAACCCTTTTAACACGATTTCCAAATTTGATTTCAATAATAACTTCACGAAATCTAACCTGTTACGTAGTTAACTTAACTTGTCTCAGATATGTGAGAAACTTAAAGCAGCTATCTAGCGCGTCCCGGGAAATGGAGAAGATCATTAACAGTACATCGTATTAAAAAATAGTTAACGACTTTTCTACTCCACAGTATGTTTCTCTATTTGTTTTGAGACATTCTGTATAACTATTAAACCAACCTTTTTTTACAGTGTACAGTTTATTAATTAATGGAAGTTTAGTTTTACTTAAAAAGAAAGTAAGAAAGTATATAAATCAGCAGTACATGATGCTACTATAGGTATGTATATATAAAATAGATACCCACAACGTTCAAATACCACTGATTCATTGATTCATTACGATTACGCGAGATTTATTTTATTTAGAAAATTGATATTTTTTATTGAAATATTTCAAAAATATATAAATAAATAATAGGGAATATGTATGAAAATTTTTTTTCACTTGAATTAAAGCATGTTTACTTGACAAATATCAAGGTAAAATTACTTTTTAAATAACTTAAAAATAAGCAAGATATGAATGATTGAAATTCCCGATTAGACAAAGAGGGTGATAGCCCTCTTGATATGTTATGTGACGTCATATTACACTTTCACCATTTAAAGTACACGTAAAACTCCGTTTTTAGTATTTTTGCAAGAAAGAGACAGATAATAATCTTTAAAAGCTTATAGCTTCCTTGATATTTGTCGGATTTTAATTTCGTTTTTAAATATTACATTATTAACAGTATTTTCATATTCTGAAAATAAATATGAAAAAAAATTTTCATGCATATTCCCTATTATAACATTCTTTGGCATCAATGCTCTTGACATGAAAAACCAAACTCGTCTTTGGATGGGGATCGAGTACTCAAACGACCTCTGGCGTTTCGGTCAAGTACGGCTTTCTAGGCCTTTTTTACTGACTCCTAAATGGCAAGGAATTTGTTTATCGACTAAGAATTGGTAGGTTATGCGGCTGCAGCCGACTTTGATAGGGACCATACCAATATTCATCTGGATTTTGTGAAAGGAAACTGCAGAAAACCTTCAAAAGCATAGCCGTTAATAATAAGAGGTGCTATTTTAAGCAGATGAAGCTACAGGATTCTGTCGAGGCAAGACGCCACACAGAAGGCCCACAACTTCTCCGCCGGGAATACTCCCAGGATTGATGGATCTAAAGTTTCGGACCCAAATGTATGGAGGTTTCATCGTCTTCCATACAGGCCCTACAAGTGGGATCATCAGAGATCCCCAAGTTGTGGAGGTGGTAGTTCAATCGCCAGTGTCCTGTCAAGAGCCCAACCAAAAAAATAAAAGCATAGCTGTTACTTTCGTTCTTGTCCATATGCCGACAGTTTAGTCAATTATCCGCCCCATTAATTTTTTATTTATTTTAAAGTCATTTAATTGACAAACTGCCACCGTTGGGAATCAAACCAGCAACCTCCTAGCTCCGAACAGAGCATGTTTAACAACGCGACCACTATGACTGGTTTGCGTTCCGGGCAAGTGTACTTCCAACTCAGCTTAATTGGAAGAAAAATACTGGTCTCGAAAGCCACAGGTCGCGAAAAACAAATTAACATCACATGTTAAGGCAGTTATCGTGTGAGTCGCGTTGTCGACGAAATTGGGTAAATTTTTTATAAATTAATCAAAATATAAATATCGATGTTCGTTTAAAATTTCAAAATTATTTACCATTTAGTTTTGATAAAAATTTCTCTCAAATATTTTACGGTTAATATTACAAAAGTTGTAATTTCAACAGACTTTTAATTTTATTTACATATAAGGGGTCGATCGATATGGCTGAAAATCTAGGACAATGTAAAATGATGTTTGCAAAAAAAATTTTGGCACAGTTCATTAAACCTAATTAGTTCATCTTCGCATATACGACCGTCTGTCCGCCTATCTGCCCCCCGTATACATGATAACTCAAAAACGTAAGGAGATAACTTGCTGAAATTTTGTGAGTGTGTTCTTAAAGTAAGGTCAAGTTCCTGAAAGGGGACAAAATCAAACCGGGCTTCCCCCAAAATATCCATCTTTGATACGGTAAGAGATAGAAAAAAAATTTTAAAATAAACTCATAAAAGTATATACCAGGGATTTATTGTTTTTTTTACAGAAGTGTTTTGATTTTAACTTTTTAGTAATTCCATCCATGGAATTAAGTATGAAGTATAGTTATATACTTACCAGCCAAGTAGCCGAGCCGTCTGTTTAAGGCGTCATGTCTGCGCAGTATGCAGTACTTGGAAACTGGGAGGTTATGGGTTCGAATCCCGACATCGGCAGTTTGTCAATTATTCAAAAAAAAATGGGCGGTTAATTGACTAAACTGTCGGCGTATGGACAAGAACGAAGTAACCGGCTATGCTTGAGAAGGTTTTCTGCAGTTTCCTTCACGAACTCCAGATGAATATCGGCATAGTTCCTATCATAGTCGGTTGCAGCCGCATATCCTACCAATTCCTAGTCTACTCACAAATTCCTTCCACTCTACTCACATCCTCACATCCTTAGGCATCACAATGGACCTTTTGGTCGAAGTGTAGCCTGTCCAGGGCAGCCTCTACAATCTATCTATCTATAGTTATACAGTCAAACCTGGGTAAGTGAGAACTGGATAAGTGAGAAAACTCAATAAGTGAGAGTAATAGCCAGGACCCGTCTTTTCAAGCTCCCAAAACCTCTATTAGCGAGAAACAGAAACCTCTGTAAGAGAGAGTCGTTTTTCCTTCATGGACCTCCGTAAGTGAGACTGCTACTTATCTATACCTCTATAAGCGACAGTCGAGCTTTATTTATTACATATTTACTACATTCATCATATTAAATATTTACTACATTCGTACTTGCTGTGACTTGTTATTGCTGCATACCTCTATAAGAGAGAAACGCTACCCATGTACCTGCGTTAGCGAGAAACTCGGGTTAGTGAGAAACCTCTATAAGCGAGAATGAGATTGTGCTCCCTTGAACCCTCGCTGATCCAGGTTTGACTGTATATGATATATTTTTTCCTTTTTAGTGGATTTTTTTATTATTTGAACCAATTCAATTGGACAATGGTTTCCTCGCAGTACTTACAAGTAATTGTACAAAGCATGACGTACTCATTTATTTATTTATATCAATAAAAATAAAATGTACCTATATCATCTATCTCTAAAGTCTAAACCTTTTTACTAATTAGTGATTACAACTGTGTATCTGATTGAGAAGATCTTTAGGTGGTCTAGACGGTTAGTGACGATGCGCAAGGTACTTACTATATTGTGTCCGCTAGACTGTGACTGCGTGCTATGGCACTTCCGGTCCTTCAATAACCATTCATATAATACATCTTCGTTTATACAAACGATATAACAACTAACACTTAGCTAGAGATTATTCTTCAAGTATTGTTCATATTTTTTTTTTAATTCAACACTTTGGCTGAAATAATAATATGTAATTGGTTGTGTGCCCTTTATTTAGGAAACTTTTATTACATTAATAATTGTCTAAATTATTTTTGGATTTTCCCCAAAAAATTGGCACAGTTTTTCTCTTCAAATTTGTGTGTATACTTCTGTTATTAAAAGTCTCATTAGAAGACTCTTTATCGACCCCATCGGATACTGAGATTTCTGTTGTACATATTTGAATGTTAAATTGTTTTTGTTCAAGTTTAGAGCAGCTTCTGATTTATGCAGTTTTTAACAACTTGAATTCAAAATTTAAAATGATTTTTTTTAAGTTGAAAAAGTTCTTAACATTCATTTCAAATCAAATGCTTGATATGAAAAATCATATACATATCGGATGGGAATCGAACCCACGACCTCTGGCATTCTAGACCAGCGCTCTGCCTTTGAGCTACCAGATGTTCTGGTAGTAGTATGTATATGATTTCTCACTATCTTGATGTCAATGCATTATTAATTTGTTTATTTCCATATTTTTTAATTTTTTTTTTTTTTTTGAAATCTAGCGTCTATTTATCTATTGTTAGTATGGTTGCCTTTCGGTTATATTATACCAACGGAAGTGATAGCTTTATATGATTAAAACTTTAATTTTACATTAACTTTACATTAAACATGAAAATTAAATTTCAAATTTTGCCTCAATTCCTAAAACAATTATTTGTATTTTATAAATACGTATTTCGATTTCAAAGTAATTATCATCAGTAAAAATTAATATTCCTTAAATTTTAATTTAAGGTTAATTTTAATTTAAGATTTTTGAAACTTAGAGTTATTGCGGTATCTGAAAAAAATGTTTAACCCTTAATTTATATACATTCTGAAGGTTCGTTTAGACTACGACATTCGACACCGTACACTCAGTGTATACACCGAGTGTCTATGTGTGCACACTAGTGTCTCTAGTTGTGACATTTATTGCAACACTATAATTAGTGTTGAAACAGCGGTTGTGTAAAAATCTTGTGTTTAAGTGTCCAAGTGTCTGAACGTGAAGTGTCCAAGTGTGTTTAAATGTTCAAACAGATTCGACATTTTTTCATACACTTCATACATTCCATATACATATTATATAGTAATAAATATAGCGTTTATGTCACTATTTAATTACAATATAAGCAGCAATAAGTTCTTTTAAGTGTGAACAGCTCAAACACTAGTTCCGTACATTTGTGTCTAGCTAGTGTCCAGGCACCAAAAATCGGTTGTAAGTGCTAACAGTAAAGATATTTATGTCTGACATTTGTGTCGCAACTTATGTCGTAGTCTAAACGAAGCATTAGAAGAACTTCATCAACGTATACCTCATTTTTATATCGCTTGTTTTTTAAACATCATTTGTGATATTTCTTAACGTTTAAAAGTTATAATCAAAGATATCTAACACCTGTTTTTCTTTAACTTACAAAGTAGATTTAATATAAAATTAATGCTGGTAACTTAACGGATCATAATTATATATATATATATATATATATATATATATATATATATATATATATATATATATATATATATATATATATATTTCATTTGTAAGATGCAATTACAATACACTTTTAATATTGTATGGATTTTATAGCAGTCTATAAGTTAACGCCCATACTTCATTCATCATATAACTATTCTTATATATATATATATATATATATATATATATATATATATGTATAATGTAAATTAATTAGTTTCATTTCCTTTTTTTGCTGATTTTATGCTCTGGTGCATTGAGAAATAAATCAAATCAATATATATACTTATACTAGAATAACGAAAGAACTTATGGTAAAACTGTCTTTTTAACTGTAAAAAAATAGTTTGTATCATTCATCGATAAAAGAGATATTTCAAGTAAATTTATGAATACTAGAAACTGCACCCAATTCTAGTTAATTGCCAGACTGGAACTCATTACCAAATTATTTTAATTTCACTGAAGTTAAAAATCAAAAATTTAATAAAATGATTCAGATTTCTGTCAGTTGAAAGTGGATAGCAAAAAATTGTGCGTGTCAGCTCCGACGTGCGTTGGATTTTACTCTTATAAGTTATTTAATTTTTAAATATTCTGCTTAGATGGCGCTAACAGAATAATACATGTGCTGCCATCTACTATCTGGTACGTATACTATGTTACGAAAAGTAATTTAATTTTGAAATATTCTGTTTAGATGGCTGAACATTGATACCATTTTCAGACATATTACTTAAATGTCAAATAACGTAAATGCTAGTCGCTTCCGTTGGTATAATATAACCGAAAGGCAGCCATACTAACAATGGAAATAAAAAGACGCTAGTTTACAAAAACAATTTAAAAATGTTTTAATAGTAAATAAACAAAATTAGTAATACAATGGCATCAAAAATGATAGTGAAAGATCATATGCATAGCACTACCATAACATCTAAGGTAGCTCAGTTGGTAGAGTATTGGTCTAGAATGCCAGAGGTCATAGGTTCGATCCCCATCCCTAGATGTGTATGATTTTTCATATCAAGCATTTGATGTCAAAAAATGGTAAATGAAATATATAAAGTAATATTCAATATCAAACTATCCTAATTAGGTATGTAGCCTTACCAGGTATCTAGTAAATTATTGTAGTCCACGCCGTGGAATGTTTTTCTACATAACCTATTTAGATGAAAATTTCCAAATAGCTTAAGGTTAAAATCTGCATAACCCAAATTTCTCGATGAACCGATCCAATTATTTTAAAGTGATGAAAAAGGAGAGCGAAAATTCTATTTCCCCCATAAAATGATCGAATCATGTCATCATCAAGCATATTCAATACATTTTAACCACAAACCCTTGAAGAAAAACAATAGCAATTAAAAATCTTGAAACTCGATCAAAATCTGATCATTAATGAATGCGTATTTGTGCATCATTTTGTTTTAACTCACTTAAAGGTCCAACGTACGTAAAATTCTTTGCAAAGAACGCCTAGACATCACCAACTGCTGAGAACGTCGCCTGGTGGAAGTTTTGGGGTTTTCCTCAACACTTGCTTGCACCCGAACAATTTTCACATCATTTCGAACTGCACGAGGTCTTCCAGCACGCGGAAGATCACAGACAGCCCCAGGTTGCCTAAAACGCTGAACCAATCGGTAAATTGTCGGAACATGAAAGAAATTTCGATATGATCTTTGTGTCTGAATAATAAAATGCTGACTTTCAAAATAAAATTAAACTTTAGTTCTTTGTTCTGTGCTGAGTCTTTCCATCATAAATTTCCCAAGTTTTTCACAGTTATGAAAAATAAGAAGAAAAAAAACGTAAACAAAAAATGTATTCACTAATTAAATCATAACGTTACTTATGCGCCACCCTATATATCTCATATACTATGGGTCACAACTTCTTTGGCCATAGTACATCCCATTCGACCGGAAAGTTTCTGAGAAAAAAAAGTTAAAAAATTTGTAGATTCCACTGTTTTTCTCCAAAATTAGTTCGATTTCAATGAAAATCTGTAAAGGAGTACATTAATTATTAGGTGCATGCATATGATAATAAACTCTTGTGTAAATTCATTTGCAGTATTTTTCTACATTTGCATTTAATATTATTTTATTGTTGTTGTAGCGATATACTCACAGATGTGTTGTGATGATGATGACATTGAGAATTTACGGATCATTGCTCTACTTACATGTCATCGGAAAAAATATTAAAATTGTTTGATGTGTGTAGGATTTTTGTATTTCTTTATGAAATTTTTTATTTAGTTTTATTAACTGATTTATTTTGAATATTGTTGAAAAAAAATTACAGTATAAATTTTCATAGACTCTAATTTTAGAATTTAATTAGTGAGTCATTTATTACACAAAAAAATATATATATAGTATACCTATTGCCCCCATTGTCATTTACCAATTTACCAGTTTTATTAATTGCCATATTCTAAAATTGTATAATTAGGTAAATATGGGGTAAAAATTGTGGGTTTTATTCGCAATAAAAAATGTTAAAATGAAAAGTTATCATTAAACTCAATCATAGCAACTATAAAAAAAAAACCGCTTCAATCGAGATAGATTTTTCTTTAACGTTTGAATTACACTACTATAATTAAAAAGATCTTATGACCTCTGTGTTTATTGACCTTTCTAAAATTAAATTGTTTTGCCTTGAATTAATTTTATCTAAAAGACAAACAATTCTATATTGACTGTGAACACACGTACTTGAAAATTTAAGTCCAGTTTGGAACATTTACCATCTTTATGCCAAAGGACACATTACTCTCCAGCGTTACAGTCCTTGAAGAACTTTGGCCTCCTCTAAGAGATGTTTTTATTCGTCTCGCTCTACCTTCTACCCATTCTTTGAAGATCCTCTACGTCCTATGCTTGCCTTTTCGTCGGTTTTTCCATATTTCCTTTACTGCCATGTTACAAACTAGATAGCTCAAATACTTTTTTGACTTACCTCTCTTATAATACACGACTCACGTAGGCCAACCACCTTCGACGTCCCTTTATTATCACTGTTGTGACAATAGACGGCTCTTGAAACAGTTCTTCTCTCTGTTCTTACGTGTTCGATAGACCCCATTATCATTCATGGCTCCAAAGCCTTTCCCCATAATCATTCTCTCTCAACTCTTCAACTTTCCCACATTCTTTTTTCCGAGAGTACATGTTTTCGCCACTGGTTGTATAAAACCACCGGTCGGACGTTTATATAAAACCACCGGATCACTATTTTTATCATCATCTATTTGAATCTTAGTACCTCGACTCACTTTTCGTGATCCTAAATTCCAGTTAAGAGTACAGTAGTACCTATTATACTCGGATTCTTAATTTCGGTAGTTCCGATGGTTTACTGTATTATTGTCCTCAGTTATAAGGGTTTCCAAGTATTTGAATATGTCGGATCGCGTTCATCCCCTACCAATCTGACCCTATCAAGTCCTCTTCTATCTGTCCTCTCGTCTCCTATTTACATCTTAATGCAATTCATGTTAAAGCCCACAGCTCTAGCTTTTGTTTTAAATTCCTCGTAGCCTTTATTTAGAGTTCTCAGGTTTTTAGCTTGCAAAGGCTAGCCAAAATTATAGTCCCCTTGCCTTTTTCGGTGTTTTGCTACCCACATTAGGCTGCTAGTCAGTGTAATATTTCACAATCAATCGCATTTCGTCAGGTTTTGAATCACGTAAGTTTTATTGTCTGTTTCTTTATGAACTATTTATTATATTCAATAAACTTGGAAAGCGCTATCCTGAAGAAAAAAGCCCTAAGAATTTCAAAAAGAACCAGGGTGCTACTGTGAGGTCGAGGGATGAAATTTATTATGGAGGGATAGCTCCATAAATAAATTTTAAGGAAGCGTTGTCTTGTGAGGGATCCTTTACTCCATACACAAGTCTTGTAAATTTTAATGATGCACTGTTTTGTGAGGAATTATTTGCAATTAAATCAATTTTGCAAAACTTTTTCAACCAGTTAAACTATATTTTATTTAAATTTACAGACTTCCAACAAAATTACTCACTAACCAAAAATAATTAATGGAAAAAATGTTTATGTGTGTTAATTAATGGAAGGCCATAATGTCACAGACCTCACAAATTTATTTCAAGGAATTAAATGCACATACATTTCTATTATAAAAATGCACAAAAACTAATTTCAAAGAAAATTTCTAAATATTTTTAATTACTTTTTTTTTTTTAATTTATTTAATTAATAATGAGAATAAAAAACATTCCAATACATTAACTATATGCAGTGTATTTGAATATGTCTACGAACTTTTTAATAATATGTCGTTTAAAGACAATCAATGTTGAAATGATTTGTGCATACCCTGTGTACACAGATAATTGAATGTTATGTGTTTAGTATCTAGTTTATAACCAGTCCAAGTGGCCAAGCGGTCTAAGGCGTTATGTCTGCGCAGTATGCCTACTTGGAAACTGGAAGGTTATGGGTTCGAATCCCGACATCGGCAGTTTGTCAATTATTAAGAAAAAAAGGTGGTTAAGTAACTAAACTGTCGGCGTATGGACAAGAACGAAGTAACCGGCTATGCTTGAGAAAGTTTTCTGCAATTTCCTTCACGAACTATCATAGTCGGTTGCAGCCGCATATCCTACCAATTCCTAGTCTATACACAAAAATTCCTTAAACACCACTCATATACTCACATCCGTAGGCATCACAATGAACCTTATGGTCGAAGTGTAGCCCGTCCAGGCAGCGTCTACAATCTATCTATCTAGTTTATAACTGAAGGAAATTTTTATTTTTGGGAAATAGAACGCCGTTGTCATTCAATGACAAAATCTCTCTCTTTCCTTTACATCCAAAAATTCTTTATAAATAATGAAAGTATTTAAAACCTATAGAAACTACGAATAGAAACTACATATTTTTAAAGATCTCAGTAGATCGAATTGCGCTCAGATGGTGTCATTAGAAGAATTGGAGATATTTTCGACTAAATACTGCGGAGTAAATACGCCATAGAAATTGTTTCCTTATAAAAGATAATAGTGCAAAAACGACATTAGTCTAAGTTGTGATATTTTTTTTTTTTATCGAGGTTGAAAAATCTTCAAAAAGACACCAGCTAGGTGGAGTTGCTGGTAGTGTCAGATTCTTACTGACTAAAAACAATCCTCTTACCTCCCTTCTAATGAGAAGGGGGCCAGACCGGAAACCGCTTTCGCATTACTTCAGTCTGACCCTCACTGCACTATTATGCGCTCCCCGCTGATCGTTCTTCAGCTTTTTTGGTTTTCAGGACGTCTTCCGCAAATCGCATCATGGCCTTCCAGTTAGTTTCAGATCTGACCATGAGCGCTATGATGTTTCTAGCGTTTGGCACGGTACCAATGATATTCAAGGCGTCGTTTCTCTCCGTTATCCATCGCTTGCAATGGAAGAATGTATGACAGGCATCATTAACTTCTTCAGCACAGCAGAAACAGAGCTTCCTCTTAATCTCATCCTGTGTAGGTAGTGATTGAAGAGCCCATGTCCTGTGAGCAATTGCGTCAGGTAGTAATTGGTCTCCGTATGTATGTGTTGGCACTCGGTCCAGGTTGTTATGTCTCGAATTAGCTCTGCTGTCCATCTTCCTGTTGTACAGTCTTGCCATCGTTGTTGCCACTCGGTAACAGTGAGGTCTCTTTCGGTGCCATCCGGTGTTGGTGAAGTTTCCTACGTTCGTAGGCCATGAGATCTATTGGCCCTAGCTTTCGAGATGACTAGCACTGCAGCTTCTGACACAGTTCGATACGCGCAGGTGACTCGTAGGGCCGCTCTTCTTTGTATCGACGCTTTTTTTTCCTATAGCTTTCATGCCGTAGTTGATCTGCCCAGATCTGCACCATAAAGCATGACGGAGTGCACTCCGTCATTATTCCTTTCCAGAATAATGCTTAATATGAGCGGCCCGAGATTCGCCAAACGACGCCTGCTATTAAGTTAGTGATAGTAGTAGTAGGAAGAGAGGTCGAAGCCTGGAAAGTTGGCCTTTCTGGGCCTTTTTTACCAACCCATCTAAGGATAGGTATATAGAGCAACTACAGCCAACTTTGATAGGAACTATGCCGATATTCATCTGGAGTTTGTGAAAGGAAACGGTAAAAAACCTTCACAAGCGTAGCCGGCTACTTTCGTTCCTGCCCATACGTTAAAAATATAGTCAATTAACCGGCCCAATAAATTTTTTTAAATTAATTTAATTGACAAACAGGAATCGACCCAGCAACCTTCCAGTTCCGAGCAGAATGCTTTATAGTATGAGTTAATTATATGATCTCTTTGATTTTGACTTACTGATTTAAGCTCTTCAGAATATTATTTACTAGACTAAGCCCTGGAAGAATCTTCGAAAGTTTTATTACTAGTAATCAACCAAGCACTCAGCCAAAGGTAATTTTATAAAGCAATATTTTATATCAGCAATTGTTGATATTTAATATTCTACTATTTATATCTTATATCTCATACGAAATGCGTATTCTTAGAACGCTGTTGGCTTAGGCGTAAGCATTAGCATATTTTAACTAAGGTCGAGTATATATGTTTTCTTCGAGTTATATACTTGATTATTGTTTTACTAGCTTAACAAGGCAGAGATTCGGCTAATTTCTGCAACTCTATTTTAGATATTTTAAAAAAGTCCACTTAAGACAGTTTTACCATTAAGTATTTTGTATTATCAAACAAAGTTTGAAGAAATATTTTTCAATACTCATAATAGTTTTTAATGTGTATTTTATAAAATACTGAAAATTAAAATAAAATATTGATCATACATTAATAAATAAATATTTATAAATAACTTTTGAAAAGAAACGAAAAAAACGCAAAACATAATTTCATCTAGTTTGATTTAATAGTTTAAGTGAAGCAATAATATATGTGTATATACATGCATACACACATACACAATATTATAGTCGACGAACGAGGCAATATACAGCGCGCGGAGTTCGATGTCCGATTGGGCAATTCCCGGCGTCTGGCCTTGACTGCCGACAAGGTTGCAAGTCTGTGCTAAGCGCTTCACCGCCCAACACTGCACGACTTGTCATAGTCAGAACATTTACTTACTCCTCTGCCACAAGACAAAGAGATTTCTATAGTTTTATCGTAACATATATTTATCTACCTTATTCTTTTCATATCTTATACCTTTAATCTATCCATCTATAGAATGAATAAAGACAACAATATTACATACATTTTATTTACCTCTTTATTTTATAAGAGTATCAAATACAAATTTATTTATTTTTTGTGTTAATAATAAAATAAAGAACGTTGCAAATATTATTTGTGTTTTTCAATACGGTCAAAATATTTTTTTTCTGGATTGTATGATTTTTTAAATAGAGATAGAGTATATTATGATTAATTGAAATAAAGTAGTTGTTTTATTTGTTTTCCCGATTTTTTACTACGTCTTAAATGCAATGGCAAAGTGAGAACAATATATTTCATTTGATAAGAACACAGAAGAAGCTTGTAGTCTTTCTTTTCTCTGTTATTTTTTTTGTTCTTTACAAAAACACTGTGCTTAGTCACATGATAGCGTGATAATAATTCTTCTACATTATTCTAATGCGAATTACATATTTTTAGTTGGAAAATTGAAAATTTAATTAACTCAGACAGTCTAAGAAGTGTTGAAATCTTCCAGAAGAAGTCTCTTGCGTATTGTCTGTAGTACATAATCCTTGCAGTAGAGCTGATCAAGAACAGGTCAATATTTCACTAAAAATAGCGTCGCAAATTTAATTTTGGATTTATTCTATAATATTTATTTATTCTTGAATGCAACAACTTCAAAGTCTTGACCATATCGAAGACCCGAATCCTTCGGATATTGAGTGGTATTTCGAAAATACCCTAATAAATACTTTCATATTGCAATTTAACTTACTCAAAAGATAACATTGTAAATTTTGTATTTTTTGGCTAATTTGATGGATAAACGGCATTTTCTTTTAGTTTTTGGCAAGTGCAGACCATAATAAAAGAAAGTATTTGTTAGTAAATAGTAATTATGATTAAAAAAACACGCTACATGAGTTAAGAAGAGTACATTGTAAAATAAAATCTGGCCTGAAGTTATGCTGTTTTAAGTATATAGATTTGGAACGGAGATATATTTTACTTTGGGGATGGGTGAAAAAGCATTCTCCCGTAGGTAGGCGGTTGGGGGTGGAGGGTTTTTATCTTTACCTTTAAAATCGTAACAGAAAGGTCTTAATTCAAAAAATGTTCCTTTATTAAAAATAAACCACTTTAAGAATTCTAAAGACAGCATGTAAACAAGAGATACGAGTGGATGAACGTTAAACACCGTGATAACTGGGAAAATATACTGCAGCAAAAACTCGAAAAAATACAGTTTCGGAATGCATTTAAGAGGCTGTCTATCGATGCACTCAACCTGAACAGGATTCAACAAGGTTACCGGATTCATGACTACAAATTTGCTACAAATAAAAAACACTTTTTTTCCCCTAAGCCATCCAGATAGTTGGAGTTCGAATAATTGGAGCTCTTCTACTGTAGTGATATTTTTCTGTAATACATATCTTATTGTCCACGCTAACATGTGATTAGTGACGACGTGTGATTGACGAAAGCATACATTATTATGGTAGTTGCTGGTTGTTAAAGAGAATTTCATATTCTAGTCTAGTATGAGGAATTGTCACCTGTATTTTATTCCTCTCATTAGCCATTAGTGATTCAATTTGCATCACTTGTATGTTGTGTGGAAGACAATAAAATTGAATTTTATTACTTTATTCTTCCGTAGTTAATTGTTATAACTTAATGAGTAATTATTTATTTTTTATTTATTTATATGAATTTATATTGTATTTATTTGGTTTTTATATCTGGTATATATAAAATATACCAGCGAATATTGATGGCAGAAGAAATTTTTGGTAAAGGTGTTCACCTAATTAGTCCATTTCTACATGTCCGCCTGTCCGTCTGCCTGTCTGTCCGTCTTTCTGCCCGCCTGCCTGTCTATCCGTCTGTCCGTAGGCACGATAACTAAAAAATAGATAGCGAACTGAAATTTTGTGTGTGTTCTAGAGCTAAAAAGTAAGGTCTTGTTCGTGAGTAGGCAAAATCGAACAATGCGCATCCACCCGCAAAGAAGGAAAATATTCATCTTTGAAATCCTGAAAAGATAGAACGAAATTTTAACGACAAAAAATATTCAAATAAATAACTTTGTTTGAATTTTTTTTTCGTACACAATTTTGGAATTAGTAGGAAATGAAATTTAATTGTAAAATGATAAAATTGAATCATTTGTAAAGTTGTAGTAAATAAATTTTACTTCAATTTATTATCTGATCATATTTTCTGTATCTCGAATATTTACAGAAATAGTGTATTTGAAAAGCTTCAAGTTCGTTAATATGCAAAATCGGTCAAGGGGACTCTTCGGAAAGGTTTCGAAGGAGAGAGAAAAATAAAATCTAGAATTGTTGTAGTAAATACATTTTAGTACCCAATAATTCGCTAGTAATTATCACTGTCCTCGTTCAATCTCTTCAAAGTTCCCGTTGGCTGTTGGCGGTCACCAAACTCAAGCAGGTTTGAGTTTATTGGACGCCAGTTACATGGTCACGTGACCTTGTGGTAGCCATTCTTGGATTTTTTTAAAAAGTACTGGCCGTCAGTAGAGCGCTCACCTCATGTTCTCACACATTCTTCGACCATGTTGCACTGGCCATGTCCCCACAAATCTGGCTACTGACTACCAAGTAATGGAAGCGATTACTGTTCTCATGCCTACTGTCCGGCTATTTCATTGGCCGCCACATTCCCCCGTGTGTAGAGGGCTTTATTCAACGTGCCACCCACGTGACAAATTTTTTTTATTAATAAAAAAAAAGGTTTGGAGCATTATTTAATTTTTTTTATTTATTAAATGCCTACCTACGAAAGACGGTTGTTTTTATGGAAATCAATGTTAATAACTTCATTTACACACATTGTTTCTGACATTTATTAATTGTTTTTTTTTTCTTCTGGAATTAATCAAATTATTTTCATAGAGAATTTTTTAATTTGAATTTTGCGTGTTTAGAATTGTTAACTCACCAATGGCAATGTTTTAAATGTCATCATAACATGTTATGTAATAATTGAAAGGTATAATTGAATAGTAGTTAGAAATTAAAATATGTAAAAATGGTCATCCTTAGTTGTTAGAATTTATTCTTAATGAAACTAAACTTATATGAAAGTTAAATATAACAAAGTCACTATTGGCTGGGTGTCTGGACATTCAGGAATCGATGGAAACAAGAAGGCTGATGAATTAGTCAGAACTGGTCGTAGTACTCGACTTAACAGCCCAGAACCATTGCTTGGAGTGCCGAAAAGTACAATAAATTATAAAATAAAAAAATGAGTGGTACACGAGTCCAACCGTTGTTGGGTAAACACGCATGGCCAGGATCATGCAGAGGCTCTTATTAAAAGCTTCTCATGAAAAAAATGCCTCTGAGCGTTTACAACTAGGAAAAAACTTAAGGATACTTACTAGCCTTCTTACCAATAAACATTTGCCATATAAAATCAATCTCACAGGAAATGAAAGCTGCAGATTTTGTCATGAAGAGGAGGAACCCGGAATTCACATTCTATGTGATTGCGAAAGCATCTCTCTTAGAAAACACTGTCATTTGGGATGAAGAGATCTCCAGATGAAATAAATTTGGTGTCCCCAAGAGATATCCTATCAAGACTATAGGACTTCTGGAACACCTTTATAAGAAAGGAGATATGATAGATCAAATTGATCGCGGAAAAAAGCTCTTTTAAAGACTTACTCCTGATTCGAATCTATTCTAATCTAATAGAGGGCTTATATTTCGAGTAATGGAAGTTTTAGGGCTTGAAGAAAAGGGAACGATTTCAACTTATTGAGGTTCGACTTATCGAGGTTCTACTGTATTATTTATTCATATGGTGATGAAACTAATAGGCTAAGATCTAACAACTTCGGAAAAACCTGATTTTAATGATGTTCCCTCTCTACCCCTGGCTCGGTAGGCATGAAGATGGTCTAGACCAGTGGTTCTTAACCTTTTTAGCTACCGGCACCCCTAAAATTTTCAAACAATATTCTCGCACCCCTTATTAGAAATTATTGAGTTATATAAATTAAAAAACAAACATTATGCAAAACATATTTTTTATTAATTTTATGTGCGTAACAAATTTTTTATAAATTTTAATTGTTAGCTGAAATAATCAATTATAAATTATCAAAGTTTTTATTAATGGCTTTTTTGTTGTTGCTTTTCCTCAATTATTTTTGAAAACCGGGGGATCTTTTTTGAAATAGCTACACGCATATCATTACTAGCATTAAGTCTATTTCTAGCTTTTGTTTTTATATGCACAAGTGACGAGAATCCCATCTCACACAAATATGTTGTGGCAAATGGAACAAGATGCTGAAGCGCTATTTTAGCTAATCGTGGATATGACATTACTTGAGCACACCAGAAATTTTCCAAATTCTCTGCTTCAAATTCCATTTGATTATGTCCATTTGTCCGTAGTTCAACAAGGTCATCTTTCAATAAATTACTGTCATCCATTGAGTCCAGATTATAAATAAATGGATCTAATATCCATTTTTCTGATATATCTATATCTCCAGTAGCAAAATATCCCTCAAAAGATTCGCTCAACTTTTGCAAATGATCTTTAATTTCGGTGGTAATATTGTTTCTTTCATCATCTGAAACAAGAACTTCTTCAAGCAAAGAGAAGTTAGCATAATTTTTCTTGTCAACACGGTTAATCCAAATTGAAAGTTTTCGACTAAACGCAGTCAACTTCTCTTTCGCTGTTATAGTGTTCACTCCAAATCCTTGGATTGAAATATTTAATTCATTAAGGTGCGTGAATATGTCTGCCAAATACGCTAGCTGAATTATAGCATCTCTATTGCTGAATTCATCAGCTAAACTACTGCCTTGATTATTAAGAAACTGCATTATTTCACTTCGCAATTCGTACACACGATTTAGCATACGTCCACGCGATAGCCATCTTACTTCTGTGTGAAATAAAAGGACAGTATGCTCGGCACCAAGTTCTTCGCATAAAGCACGGAAGAGACGATGATTTAAAGCTCGACCTCTGATAAAATTTACAACTTTGACTGAAGTGATTAATGTTTTCTTTAATTTTTCAGGCAATGTCTTTGTAGCTAGCGCATGTCTATGTAAAATACAATGGGTAATTGTAACGTGAGGCACTTCCTTTTTTACATACGCTACAAATCCAGAATTTTTGCCTAACATGGAAGGAGCTCCATCAGTACAAATTGATCCTATTTTGTTCATCGGTATCTCATATTGTAATAAAAAGTCTTTGACTTTATTAAATATATCAATTCCTTTTGTAGTCAATTCTAATGGTTCACAAAACAAAAATTCTTCAACAATTTCTTTTTCTTTTACATATCGTACAAACACCATCAGCTGAGAACAATTTTCAACATCTGTAGATTCATCCAATTGAATACCCACTGGGACATTACTAGCTTTAATATCTTCAATTACTTGTTGTAAGATGTCTTTACTTATATCAGAAATTCTAGTACGGATTACGTCATTTGACAAAGGAATTTGTTGAAGCTTTTGTTGTGCTTCAGTACCCAACACTATTTTAGCCATTTCTAATGCACAAGGCTTTACAAGTTCTTCAGCTATTGTATGTGGTTTCTTCTTCTTGGCACAGATATATGCAACTTGATAAGACGCTTGCAACAGCGGCTTTTCGTGTGATATAAATCCAAAAGTTGTGATAGTTCCACTTTTATCAAATCGAACTCGTTTAGATTTCAAACTTTCAAAATCATAGCCAGCATCTACACCACCATGCTGTTTGGTAAAATGCTCATTTAGTTTCGACGGCTTGAGATTGGCGTTTGAAAATTTATTGCAGCACAGAATACATTGTGGTCGCTGCGTTCCATCCTTCTCCGTTGTAAATGTAAAACCATAACGAACATAATCGTCATTCCAACATCGTTTCTTTGACATGGCGTAAACTAAATTAAATTTTTTAATAAAACACTAAAAAAATATTAAACTTCTATCTATTATTGCTATATTTTAGCTTACCTTTTGAATTTGACTTTAATGTACCAAATTATATTCTAATAATTAGAATATAAATATTCAACTAAACTTGTAAAATTAACTTGTATTAATTATTTTATTATTAATATTTAACTTTTAATATTCAACACAAAAATTCAAACTTGTAATAGTCGACACTAAAATTCAATTATTTTTAAATTTTTATTCAATGTAATGTGCGCATCAACAGTATTTATATTTCTAAGAATAATCGTAACAATCAACTGAAATTTCGAGGAAATATAAAAATTACTATAGAAACTAGAAACGCATTTGAATTTTTGTAATTGTAGAAAAAATACAAAAATTAATTTGTCTCGATGGTTTATAATTTACAAACATATTTAAAAAATGTTTAGGGAATAAAAAATTTACTAACCAAAATGAATTTTTAAGATTAGTTTTTTATTTTGCTAGCTACACGTGAATTTGTAAAATTACAATTTCGCACCCCAAAATATTCAAGCTCGCACCCCTAAGGGGTGCGTGCACCACCGGTTAAGAACCACTGGTCTAGACTGAGCAGCATTTGTGTCGACAATATTTCACCATTGCTAACAAGTCCTTCTCATGTCGAAGAGGCATTTCTTACACCTAGAGGGTGGAACAACCCTAATGTATTGACAACAAATGATACTTGACTAATTATATTATGCTGAAAGCATTATTTATTTGTTAGTTTTCATGATAACATTAATATTAAAAACGTCTTACGCTTTTAAGCATATCAGAGTTAGTCAAAAGTGCTGTGAAATCTTTACAAATTTTATGATTTGTAAGAAATATTTTGAATCTTTTGCCAAATGAAAGAAGCTTGAATGAATTTTTAATTTGAATGAATCATGAAAACTAACAAGTAATAATTAGTCTGACATGGTCTTAAAACTTACTTGTTTACATCCTCGTAGTACGTTTAAGTTCCATTTGCGTGACCTCAATTCCAGAAACTTTTTTTCAAATTGTGCAAAAGTCTCTTAGAGGTAGATTGTAAAGGCTGCCCTGGACGAGCTACACTTCGACCATAAGGTCCATTGTGATGCCTTAGGATGTGAGTGGAGTGGAAGGAATTTGTGACTATGATATATGTTCGTGAAGGAAACTGCAGAAAACCTTCTCAAGCATATCCGGTTACTTCGTTCTTGTCCATACGGCAACAGTTTAGTCAATCAACCGCCCCTTTTTTTTTATAATTGACAAACTGCCGATGTCGGGATTCGAACCCATAACCTCCCAGTTTCCAAGTACTGCATACTGCGTAGACAGGACGCCTTAGACCGCTCGGTTACTTGGCTGGTGCAAAAGTCTCTTACTCGGTACAAATAGTAAATACAATGAATCTCAAACATAATAAAGTCAGACAGCAAAAATATCGTGGAGTATTAATTGACCAAAAAGAAATGCTCTGTGAAATTAATGTCAGATCCCACCCCAAAAGGAACGAACGAAGTAGGAGTGTAAGATCACTAACTCTCGATGCACTGAAGCTAAACAAGATGCAACTGCGGAGGGTTACCGGATTCATTACCGGACATTATCCTCTGCGGAAGCATCTGCACACAATGGGACTCTATAACAGGTGCATTGTGTGCAAATTGTGTGGCGAGGAGAAAGAAACATCCAGCCACATTATCTTTGACTGAGAACCCTTAGGTTACAGCAGATATAGGATATTCGGTGCATCTCACCCCGAATATATGAACCTTCAGGAAGACCTGATAAGCAAGCTCGTGGCTATTGCCAACATATGGGAGAAGTGAATCTTGTCGGACTGAAGTAGAAGGAGGATCACAATGGACTATAAGATAGAAGTGCAATAGTTTTTAGACCCCATGATAAATCAATCAATCAAAGACGCAAAGTAAGAAAAACTTTTGCCAAGAACTGGGTGGCTAAAATCAGGAAAATCTGAAATTATCCGGTTGCTTGGCTCAACCGGGAATTATCATGGAAATATCACTTGTTTCCAGATTGTTTCGTTAAAGTTTTCCAACCATACGTGACTCAGTATTTTCGTAATAATTTATGGCAGTATAAGATTTAACTAGATTGTATAACTGGGTGACTTGGTCCATCAAGTCTGCCTTACTGATAAATCATTCAGTATATTGTAGTATCGATTCCAAAAGTGGTGTTCCTTTTTAAAGATTTTATAGTTGATTTGTGCCGAATCGGAGAATATATCATTGTCTTGAAAGGGGGTCTTACTCGAAGGCCTTTTTCCACCTAGAACGTCCTCTTGAACTCGAAACAATAGGGAATATGCATGAAAATTTTTTTTCACATTTATTTTCAGAATATGAAAATACTGTTAATACTGTAATAATATTTAAAAACGAAATTAAAATCCGACAAATATCAAGGAAGCTATAAGCTTTTAAAGATTATTATCTGTCTCTTTCTTGCAAAAATACTAAAAACGGAGTTTTACGTGTATTTTAAATGGTGAAAGTGTAATATGACGTCACATAACATATCAAGAGGGCTATCACCCTCTTTATCTAATCGGGAATTTCAATCATTCATATCTCGCTTATTTTTAAAGTTATTTAAAAAGTAATTTTACCTTGATATTTGTCAAGTAAACATGCTTCAATTCAAGTGAAAAAAAATTTTCATGCATATTCCCTATTATGAGAGAGTGAAGAGAATGACTCTGGTCGCTAGCTTTATACAATGTAGATTGTGATGTAACTTCGTAAATCGTGAACCATTACTGTACGTGAGATTATCATCGAAACACTCTCATTATAATCAATACATTAAAGCCGTGCTATTAAACTAATTAAAGGATAATTATTTTCAAGATTCCAATGAAATCATACTTTTATGATTTTATTAAGTTTCATATGTAAAAAAAAATATGTTAATGATCACGTGGGTATGCATCAATGATCTAATTTGAAAACTATAAGTGGCGGAGGAAAAATATATAACGTAAATGCGTGGGCTTAATTTATAAGAATAATATTTTGCTATCGTAAACTATCATTATCCTTGGAAGGTCGATATTAAAGTAATGATGTAGAATCATGCATAATATGATGCATATAGTAGTAGGCATTGAGTACTATCGACAGCAATAGTGGCGTTCTTTTTTACAAAATTTTATAGTTAATTTATGAATTATCCGTTTGATTTGCGAAAAAAATATGCTTGGAATTAAATTTATTCATTATCAAAAGACTAATTACTCTTATTCGCAACATTTTTTCGAAAATCAAATGAATTCGTAACAATTTTGAAAAAAGAACCCCACTTTTGTTGTCCATTATGCTCTATACCTATCATCATTATTATATAAGATATTTTCCTTAACAATATTGTTTATGACATTTTTGCAATTATTCTATAAATATGCACGTAAAAACAAGGTTACGTTTCTTGGTACTACTAAATGTCATTTCTGTCAATATAATTTTTACCTCAATATACAGTATTTGGTTAATCTATTGTGCTCGTATAAACAACAATGTACACTATTCTACATTATTTCAACTTAATTTGACAGATTTGTGTCTATAAAGGTGCGTCCACATACACGCACCACAAACCGCACGCGTCGCTCGCCTTTGGTTCGTTAGAATTGTTGATCTCAACGAACCTTCAGCGATCCATATGAAACCCACGAATATTCATTTTGGAGTGAAGTTGTAAACATGTCTACACGACGGGAAAATCTCGCGATTATGGTGATGAGTGGTGCGGCATTATTCATGACAAGTTTAATTCAAAGTAATAACAATTGTGATATTGCATCTGAAATATATTTCAATCGCTATCCAGAAAGAAGACAACCTGATAAACGTATTTTCAAGAAGAAAACGTAAAAATTAAACTAGGAAATTACTATTTTGGCTATTTCAGACTTACGGATGAAAAACGACCCGATAAATGATACATGGTTAAAAAGAGGAAAAAAAATCCGTTCTAACTAAGCCATAGCCAACTATACTTCCTATTTAAAAAAAACACAACTTTAGGTCATATCTCGAAAACCAATCTGTTTTTCTCAAACTTTCACGACGCCACTGGATGATACCAAAAAAAGGGCCTTAGGAATGTAAAAATTATGTTCATCTAGCTTTACAAACAACCAAGATATTCACAATTGTTTAAAAGTCGAAAAATCGAACTTTTGCTTATAACTCGCAAACAAAAGATACTAGTAAATTTTTGTTGACACCAATGAATTAGTCTCAAAAAAATAGATACAGAATGTGCCATCCATTTTTTTCTATCTCTTATAGTTACCGAGTTACCCCATAAAACCATCGAAATTGACTCACTCTGTACAGAATATAATAAAACCGCTGTAAAGACCTTTAAGACCTTTAAGATCTTAAGACCTTTAAGATGCGGCCTTTGGCCTTGGGTCCGCATCCTAGAAAGATAATATATCCTGCGTAGTGTAAATTTGCTAAAGTTTGGAGTTTTTTCCATTTTCGGGGCGTTAAAGTATTACCACGTTGAATGCAAAAAAACGGATCCTGCTAGATTTCTAGAAGTGGGTTAGATTTTATATAGATCAGTGAGTGGGTGAGTGAGTTATACAAAGAGGTGTATATATGGATTTTGTATATGGAGATTGTGTGGCTAGGTTCACACCAAATTTTTTCAATTGTTTCAATAGATGAGTTAAATACTTAGATTGTTTCGCAACGCATTTACCATGTACACAATAAAACAACATTAATAGTTATAATTATTATTATTACTATTAACATTGATTATAATCATTATATTAGTGATGTTTTAACATTTAGTTTATTTTATAATGATTTATGTTTCGTTAAAACATGGTAAATAAATTAGATTTTATGTAAAGAAAAAAAAACGAAATATATGACATGTCGTTGAACATGTTAAAAGTTCATTATTTAAAGTGTTTTAATTAAAATATGTGTTTTCGTAAGGTATGCAAATTTTGTCTATTTTTATATTTTTATACCAAGCGCGGATCTAGGGGGGTAGGTATCTAGTAGTCATGACATCCCCCCTACAAAAAAAAAAACTAAATACAATTTCTTTTTTAATTATAATTTTAATGCTTCTTACTCGATTCTTACATTGAGATAATTAAATGGTGGGAATGAAGTATAGAGTGTTATTTATTTCTACTGAAAAAATACTATTGTTTAATCAATCTTTATCAATTCATGAGTACCAAATATTTCCAATTGGTTATTGATAATCATGGTTGATTTGTTATGTTTAATTAATTATTCAAAACCATTTTCAATGATTTTTTTTTTTAAATTAAGAATAAAAATAACTATCTGAAGAAAATTAATTAATTTATCAATTGAATAAAATTATCTTTAGCAATTATTCGAATAATTAACAATTGATATCTTAAAGCTCCTTATAAATTTTTGTTTTCATTAGGTATATTTATTTTTACTTTTTAAACTCAAATAATGCTTTATTTTCAGTTGTAAAAATTGAACATTGAAATATTTAATTAGTTTAAAAAACCTAGTTTTCTTTAATTATAATTCTTAATTTGAAAGTTTTTCAAGAATAATAATAAAAATTCTTTTCCCAAGATTAATACTCCTTTCTAGTGCTTTAGTAAATTATATTACTAAATATATATATAATATTACACACAGTAACATGTAGAATGTTTTAACTGGTTCAATTTTTATGAATGGGAGTATACACTTAAAAGCAAAAAATTTGAACCAGTTGAATCATTCTAAGTAGTGATTTATGTAATATAGCATATACAAACACCAATTCGTACACTTGGAATGTAACTGAATTCAAATATTTTGCATTCGAGTATACTCTTTTAAGTTTTGCTTGAGTTTTTATAATGGGTTTTTCCTGGGAATGATTATTATTTACTTTTAACGTATAACATAAATATTAAACGTTATTGAAACGGGGGGGGGGGGTGTAGTCACTTAACAAAAGCATGTCAATAAAGGCTCTGTTCTTCTTGCTTCTATAGTAAGATAGACAGATATATCTTGGGGTAGAAAAAGCATTGAAGTTCGACCTTATGGCCCATTATGCTCCTCCATCTACTTCAGTCGGACTTCCCTGATGTTTCATATTTTCGGGATGAGATGCACCGAATATCTTGTATCGGCTGTCACCGAGAGATTCGCAGTTAAAGATGATGTGGTTGGATGTTTCTTATCCCCTCGCCGAACAGTCTGCACATAATGGATCCATTGTGGATTCCTATTGTGTACAGATGCTTTCGTAGGAGATAATTCCCGGTGATGAATTCAGTAACCTTTCAAAATTCTAACCTGATCAGGTTGAGTGCATCGAGAGACAGCCTCTTGGATGTATTCCGAAACAGTATTTTCTTGTTACGGTATATTACGGTACGGTCCATTTTTGTTACGGTATATTTTCCCAGTTATCACTGTGGTTAACGTCTGTCTACTGGTTGATCATTTGCTTACATGCTGTCTTTGGAATTTCTAAAATAGGTTCTGAGCCTATGAAAGATATTCCAACTCTCTGCTTTGCTAAGGTATCTGCTTTTTCATTTCCTTCGAAACCACTGTGATCTGGTATCCAGATCAATCTAACATTGTTCCATTGCTTCTATAGTTACTAACTTGTACTATCACTCATTCAGATAGTACTAACTTGTACTATCCCTCATTTAGAGAGAAATAAACGATTCAAAATACACCTATTCCAATTCTCTAATTTTGGCCTGTTTACTTTCAGTTATTGGTTTCGGTGTAGTAGGATTTTCAGATGCATTAACACAAACATTACCAGTTTTAAAATTCCAAATGACAAATAATTTAAAAAAAAAAGTGTATCATGATCTTCACCAAAAATATCGCAGAAAAATATTCGTTCGTTTACTTCATTAGTTGAAACAGGGGGGCGTATGAAGGCGACATTAAAATCAATATATGTATTATATATGTGTGTATATGATATGGTGATATTGTTGTATATATGTGTTTAATGTAGAAGTTTAACCTTGAAAGAGTCCGTTGGAAAATTTGCAAACGATTTCAAAGAACTTATACCATACAGAGAGTGTGGTGTTATAGATAAAAATATTTGTGTTTTGCAGTTCGGGTGCAGGTGGTCTGTGTGTGTTGTGTTATTCTTAGATCTTATATACCATACACGTAGTGCAAGCTTAGTGGTTTGGGGAGTACGCAATAACCGGTGAGTGCATTGTTTCTTTTAAGTCATTTAGATTTGTCATCGAAAACGTATATTATCGACCGGGATGTATAATATATGATCGTACGCTCGACGAATCTTGTACACATTCTGTTTATATGAGGCTCAAATAACTTCAGTTTGGTGCAATTTTAATTGTATTGAAAACTTTAATGGCAGCAGTATACTCGTAAGGCGAGATATTCGTAGGGCGAGGAACCGCGAGTGGAGCTGTGTACACTCTCGCCGAGAATGTTCTGCCGACAATAGTCGTTCAATGGATAGTTGTAGACGTTGCTCATTGTTAAAAATCCACGTTATGTCGCGAGTGGATACGAGAGTATACTCAGCACGCTCGCTTCCTTTGGCCCGTGGTCAAAACGCTGTAAGTATATTCTCGTGCACGGTACGCCTCGCTTTGCCTCGCCGAGTGTGTACTGCCACCATAAAAGTTAGCAATGTGTCGCGGTCCTTGTGCTTGTTAGGGCTAAAAACGTAACTATAGTACAAAGGTTGGATTGGGTTAATGCGATGGGAAAAATGGAAACTTAAAATGGCCTGTACGCACGTATTCCGCGTTTCGAATCGATCGGGCGTAGTACAATGTCTTCGTGAATACATATATTTCACGGAAAAATTATTTGTTCACTGAAAACAATCACGTAATTTTCAATCATTAAACACGCAGTTTTTGTATATTCTGCGCTCAACCCGTTTTTGCATATTCACTTCTGGCCAGTTGTCAGTTGCACTAAAATATAGACACTGTAAGCGAGATAGTTTGATACCTGCCTGCTTCTTTAGTGTGTATATATACTTAGTACTACACTCCTCAGACCTCAGTCCTCTATAAAAAACATATATAATATTTATAATAATATGAATGTTAGAGGTTCATTTTGAGTTGTATAAAACCATTGTTAGGAAATGCCAGGTAGACAACCATAATAGTCAACACAAAAACAAGTCTAACAACCCTGTCTTATAATCTATCAAAATAAATACAACAAAACATTTTTTTCTTAAAAAAAATTCATTAGTTTTTTTTCTTGTTAATATTATTGGGCGAGGAATCTTTTTTAAGTAAATATGTCTTTTAATTCAAAATACTAAATTTTAAGATTGTATAGTTAAGAAACTCAACATTCTTTTCGAAAATGTATTATTAAAATAAAATATTGCACAATTCTGCGTATTATTGCAATATATGTAGTTGCTTTTTTCCGATTAGTTCATAGAAATTCTCATACATTAGTAGTCTCTTATTATTTTCGGAATATTATATATCCCAAATCGTGTTCTACTTATCATAACTTATCGCTCTCTAGTTCATAGAAATTCTCATACATTAGTAGTCTCTTATTATTTTCGGAATATTATATATCCCAAATCGTGTTCTACTTATCATAACTTATCGCTCTCCGAGACAGACTCTTGGATGTACCCCTGGCGAGCAGAACATCTTAATAAGAAAATAAGGATCTGAGTAACTGTAAGACAATTTTCTATTTGCCATTTTAAACTATACAGATAAAATTTGTTTATTTGTGTATACTTAAGCGTCAACATAACGATGTTTGTCCAAATTCCTTTCGGTTACGTATGACAAACTGTAGAAGACTTTAGCATATACTCCGACAAATTTCATTGTCATTGAATTTTTAATTAAATTAAATACTGATATGAAAAAATTAACTCGTCAACCAGGAATCGAACCTCGGGCCTCTGGATATCTAGTCCAGTATGCTTCCGCTACACCAAAGACGACTGTGACGTAATAGCCAACTTTTTCATATTATTCTTATTTTTTATTTATTTGTCGGAGTATACGTTAAAGTCTTCTACAGTTTGTCATGCGTAGCCGAAAGGAATTTGGAGAAACATTGTTATGTTGACGCTTAAGTATACACAAATAAACAAATATTAAATAACTTCGACAGAAGTAATACTGTCTAAATAAATAAAAAATAAGAATAATATGAAAAAGTTGGCTATTACGTCACAGTCGTCTTTGGTGTAGCGGAAGTATACTGGACTAGATATCCAGAGGCCCGAGGTTCGATTCCTGGTTGACGAGTTAATTTTTTCATATCAGTATTTAATTTAATTAAAAATATACAGATAAAGATTAAGAAAACTCAAACATAAAGTTTCTTAAATTATTTCAATTACTTATTATTCGTTTTCTTTGAAAGAGCAAAAGTAACAATCGAAAAATCCGTAACAACCCGAGATATTCAATTCAAACTTACCTCATATTAAAGTAGACAAAATGTACTTCCCAGCGAGACATTTTCCTTAATGTATTATGTTTGTTCCCGGACTCTTGTATAATAGGGAATATGCATGAAAATTTTTTTTCACTTGAATTGAAGCATGTTTACTTGACAAATATCAAGGTAAAATTACTTTTTAAATAACTTTAAAAATAAGCGAGATATGAATGATTGAAATTCCCGATTAGACAAAGAGGGTGATAGCCCTCTTGATATGTTATGTGACGTCATATTACACTTTTACGATTTAAAATACACGTAAAACTCCGTTTTTAGTATTTTTGCAAGAAAGAGACAAATAATAATCTTTAAAAGCTTATTGCTTCCCTGATATTTGCCGGATTTTAATTTCGTTTTTAAATATTATTACAGTATTAACAGTATTTTCATATTCTGAAAATAAATGTAAAAAAAAATTTTCACGCATATTCCCTATTGTATACATTACAAATTCCATAACAGATGATGATTTCATTGGCCCTTGAAAGATGGCTCACATATGAAGCCCATGAACCGTAAGTTTAGCATAGTTCATGAGAAAATTGGGAAGAATCTTATGTTTGGCATCTTGAAATAGATTGGTATCTTGAGAATAAAAAACAGACCATCTTGTAAGGTGAAATAGGTCACTGATTCTCCGTTACTTCTTGTTGCCGTAATATTTATATAGGATAGAATAAGAGCTACCAATTTTATAAATACAAATGTGCATTTACTAAATTCAAGGATTTTTGTAGATCTGTAGCAATTAGAAATCTTGACTGCAAAACAAAAGCAAAATATTATTCATATAATATGAAGAAATTGCTTTCACTTAAACTTTTACAACCTATGTAAGAATCACTATGAAGGCAGAATAATTCATTGAAAAATCTAACACGTTCCCAATTAAAAGTAAAATAATAATAATAATTTATAAAATTAAAATTATTATAAATTGTAAATTGTAAATTATGAAATTGAACCTCGTTAACTTAAATGTCAACAATCTTAAAGCACTATCTATCTCCAACCATTCAAACTGTAACAAAGTTATGCCTTTTTCTCACTCATTTCACTTTTGGGATGACCCGTTAGAATTATTATATCTCGCTGAAAGATAAAAACTCTTTTACAAATAAATCTTATTGGTGTATACCTGGCATTATATTATGTACATATGTTAATGCTAAAGGATTTATATGTAATTGTGCAAATCATAATTGAAACTTAAATTTTGTAAAGAAAAAAAAAGAAGAAAGAAATACCTACCTATATATATAGTATATAGTGAATATACTATATTCATATACTATATATTACAATAAATGAATTTATTTTTAATAATAGTAATAAATTCTGATTATTTCAATGAGAAAGAAACTTTTATTAAAATTTTAATAATTTTTGCAAGTTTGCATAACATGAAAAATGTATGTCACTATGATATAAATAATATTATTTCACCTTAATTATGCAATCAAAAATTAATAAATAATAAAAGTCTCTAATATCTCTGCCCATGGTATTACACTAAATATATATCTATCTTCGTTATAAAATTAATTAAAAACATTTATCTATTTTATAAAGGAGAAAACGCTAGTGGCGACATTGAAAGGTTCAGCGTTGGAATGAGCCTAAGGGGCCCGGGTGGCATTATTACCAAAACACTCAATTAGGATTGGGCTTGACGACCAATAGGTCAATCGAGAACAAAACCTCGTCTTAATGCGTTAGCGCGGAAAATAGTCTATCGCCAGTTACTTGCGTAAACAAGATTGTGAGGATTTTTCTATAAGCGACGTATAAATACGTATTAACGTGTTTGTTACAATAGGGGAAAGGGTCCCTTGCACATGGTATGCAGTTTCGACCGACATCCAAATCTCTTCGAGAGAAAAGCATTATTTGCTGTTTGATCTATTGCTGCTCTTTGTCTTCCTTCTTCTCCGTGTATGAAGGCATCCTTCCTTTTACTTTTCCATCTTCTCAGACTAAGGACTGGGTGGCAAACGCCATCTTGACTCTATGGCCAGTTCGATACTGGAAAGGTCTGTCAGTAGTATAGTTATTCTGGAAAATCCTTTATTTTTAGGAAATTTTTAGAGTTTTACTCTAGAAAAAGTACATATTTAAAGAAAAACAACTACAAAAACATCCTTTTATTAACATGTAACGCACTAAAAAGCAAAATGTTTTTAAATTGTTAATTGTAAACTATTCAGTTTATTAAAAAAGTATCAAAGAAAATTTGAAACTTTTTGGAAAGGAACATTTTGTTACCTTAATTTTTTTTCTAAAATCGTTATGAGTTATTTTATGAGGGATCGTGTTGACAGATAGACGGGCCGACGGATGAATAAACGGAAATAAATTATTTAGATCATTTTATGAACCCCTATACCAAAAAGTTTTTCTACGATCAATTTTGTAAACGGTGACATAGTCGGGACTAAACTTAATAAATCTTTGTATATATTAGATATATACCGGGTATCCTGTATAGTGTATACTACATACATATATATTGTGTAGCGCATCGTTGAATAGGTAGGTCTTTCAAACGTAAACATATATATACAAGGTGTAACTGAGTAACCGCGTTTTTATAAATTTAAAATAATAATCTTAATTTGTTATTATTAGTTAAACGAGTTTTATGTTACATTTAAAAAAAAGTATTCTAAATTAAAAACCGCGTTTTTATAAATTTAAAATAATAATCTTAATTTGTTAATATTAGTTAAACGTGTTTTATGTTACATTTAAAAAATAGTATTCTAAATTAAAAATCTATTATATTTAATTATAAAAAACCTATTTTGACAAAATGGAAACCCGACTTCAAAAATCAAATATTCTAAAACAAAAAATGCACTAAAAAGTAAAAAAATAATTGCATAGTCTTGTGCCAATTTTAGTTTACCTAAGAAAAAATTTTGCATAGAGAAAATCACATAAAATTTGGACACCGCCTCCAAAAATAATAATAATTGTACATATATATTTAAAAAATTTTTCTTAGGTGAACTAAAATTGGCACAAGAATATGCAATTATTTTTTTACTTTTTATTTTTGAAGTCGGGTTTCCATTTTGTCAAAATAGGTTTTATTTCTCGCTTTTTAGTGACTTTGAAGTTCTATAACTGATTTTATTTCTCTAAGGTAGACCTACTAAACGACCAACTAATTTTTAGTGCATTTTTTTATAACACATTTTTTTTATCCGTTTTTTTTTTTTTTTTTTAATTTTTAATGCATTTTTTATAACAGATTTTCAATATGTTTTACAAACATTTTGTTTTTTTTTTGTAAAAATTTTTTTTTTGTAAAGTTTTTTTTTTGAGTGCACAGAAAAATTATTAATGAAAACTTACAAGATTTTCATAATAAAGTGGTCGAGAAGTTTAAAAAAAATCCCCGAAGATTGTGTTTCAATTAACTTAATTAAAAAAAATCTCGCTCGCCTACTTTATTATTAAAAAATCTTGTAATTGTCAATGTCCTATAGTTTGTCCCGAATCCTAATCTAACTATAATAAATATAATAATATAATAACACATGCTGTTGACTGTATTTAAAATTCATACTTTACCCATCTTCCTTATATCAACTTGCTGGCCCCCCCTGGGCCATCGGCTGGCGACGCCCTTTTATAGGATAATGTTAATGTTTAATTTTTCAATGGCCATTATCGTTGAATTTGGTATTTCGTTTCTAAACTTTTCAAAATAAACTCCTTTGAGCATTTTTTTTTATGAACATAACTATAACATTTAAATTTACATGACGAACACAAGGATCACCTTAAACAGAGCGCAAAAGTATGCACGGTATGCCGAGTGATTTATTTAAAATATTCCGACTTAATGAAAACTACATTAATTTTTAACATATGCAGACATAATGTTTTTTGTTTTTTTATATTTTTACATAAATTACTAAAATTTCTTTAATAAATATTTTATTCTGCATGACGACAATCGAAATCGTCGTTTGTTTTATTGCAAAAAAAAAACCGCTACAAATAATTAAACAAGGTTTTATTATTATATTAAATCGCTGAAATAGAAACCTATTAAAACATTTAAGCAAAAGTGTGTCTGCAAAAAATCGGTTATAAAAATTATATCAAATTAAGTTTTTTTTTTGAGTGCACCGTTTAAAAATCCATACTAAAATTTTAAATGCGAAAGTGACTTTGTCTGTTACATTTTTAACCGAATTTGATAGGTTGAGCCCAAAGGGAGCACTTACTAGTCCAAGATGCGATCATAAAGTACAGTGCCCATTTAATTCTAGGATGAATCTTTTAGAAAAAATAGTACATAAAGTGAATACAATCACTTAGGCTGCCCTGCGAGAACCGGATCCGACAAGGTATTGCCCAACCACTAAATCTTTTATCGCTCCTAACTTTTTTTCTATAATAAATTCCAGAAAAACATATCAATACTTGTTTGCATGGGGTTGATGCAACCGCCTGTAGGATCAGGTTCTCACAAGCCAGCCTAAACAAGTAATTGAAGTCACGATATGTACTACCTATTGTGAAAGTTTTATACCCTAACTAAATGGGCACCGTTTTTCAAATGAAAGCTTGTATGAGAATTCTAAATCGAAACGATTTCGATTAGTAAAACTGCGCATTTTTTCAACAGTCTCTCATGGTTTTTAAATCACTTCTTAACGTATATAAAACCTATTTTGACAAAATGGAAACCCGACTTCAAAAATGAAATATTCTATAACAAAAAATGCACTAAAAAGTAAAAAAATAATTGCATATTCTTGCAATTTTTAAATATATATGTACAATTATTGTTATTTTTGGAGGCGGTGTCAGCATAGAGAAATTCACATAACTTTTGGACCAACTTTTGGTGCATTTCTTTATAATACATTTTTTTTTATCCGTTGCTTTTTTTTCATTAATTTTTAGTGCATGTTTTCATAACAGATTTTCAGTTTTTTTTACATGCATTTTGTTTTTTTTTTGTATAAATTTTTTTTTGGGGTCGGTTTTTTTTATAAAAAATTTTTTGAAATCGGTTTTTAAAAAAATTTTCTTATTTTCCCATAATGAATGAGTATACCCTTTCAAAAAAAAAAAAAAACTTCGCAGAAATCGGTTATCACATATAAAATGAGGATTTTCCTCGATTTCCTGGTGATTCCCTCATCAGAATGCGATTTGGTGCCAATGGGAAACCAAACCCTTTAAAACAAAAAAAATAATTCAAAATCGGTTCATAAATGACGGAGTTCTAAGGTGACACACATTAAAAAAAAAAAATACAGACGAATTGAGAACCATCCTCCTTTTTGAAGTCGGGTTAAAAATGTAGCCAGTATGAAGTATATACGAAACGCAGTATATGAATCAAATTAGTGTGAGTGAAACATAAAAGAGACAATGAGAAATCACAAATCAGTTTCAGCCTTTCAGTTTCTCAGAATCAAAACAGAACAAATATGGCAAATATGATCACCAAAAAAGTAAAATTATATGAAATATTTGTCGCCCCTCTCAGAACTTTTTTTACCCTAGACTTATTACTTTTCCACAGCTTACTTAGTCATATGGTAAGTTCGTCCCTACGCTTAGGAGTTACAGAAATTATTTTCTGTTTACAAAGGTTTATTAATCGAACATAATAATAAACTAAAACGACGATCATCGTAACCATTTAAAATGTAAAATAAACACAATATTGATATCAAACGTGTATTAATAATAAATAAATAAATAAATTTATATTAAAACAATATGATGCAGTGCCTACATACACACACACACATCAGACTATATATGGTACACATATGGAGGATAGTCTGAATGCTTCGAGGAGCTGAACCGCCTGGCACTGAACAACACAGTCAGACTGATTTGGGTGTCGGTCACTCTGGCGTTAAAGGGAACGAAGTAGCGGACTCGTTGGCACGAGAGAGGTCATCTCAAATGCTCCTTTCACCTGAGCCTATCATTCCCATAGTAATTTAATGAATCAAGGGATGACTGAAACAAGCTCATCTCGATTACTGGGACTTTGCGCAGGGCATGTGACAGGCCAAGTTGTGCATAAACACAGCTAGGCCATTCGACTATGCTCGATTGAAACTCAATAGAATGCAGTTGAGAAGGGTGGTGGGGCTTTTGACAGGACACTGTCGATTGAACTACCACCTACATAACTTGGGGATCTCTGATGATCCCACTTTTAGGGCCTGTATGTAGGACGATGTCATTTCAAATCGTAGGATTATGTTGAAATTGGCAGTCATTCAGAACACCCATGGTTTCTCCGCTGGGGTTTTCCATATCAGATGAATTCTAGGCCCAAACATTCTGTATCTTATTCCTCGTGGGCTTCTACAGATGCATATAATATGAATTGAGGTTTCTTCATACACATTCAACATGTAAAATCGTCCATAAATAACACCCAAATTACAGAGATGGCAGTTCAGTTGACAGTGTCTGGCAGAAGCCTCCCCGCGCTGCTAAGATGTTCCTTAGCTAAGCTTAGCCGAGAGTACTTGAATGTTGTAGCTGTGGCTATGAGCAGTTTGGCTTTTAACATTCTCTCGAAAAAAATATATGATTTGGTGTGAATTTGTCGCAATAAGTCTCTGATCCGGAACTTAATCGAGCATCTTGATATAAGAATGGCCAGCATTGGTGATTTCGGGCCAGCATTGGTGATACCAGTGAGTTAACCATCTCAGTCATTTTAATTCCAGAATACCTTAGTACTACGAAGTTTCTCATAGGGTATTTCAAACACAGAAGACACTTCAAGAAGCTGAGTCTGAGAAATGAAGGTAGTTGTAGATTCTATTAATAATGGAAGGAACTCCGAAATTTCCCGTTACTTTAAATAGAAATGCGGTACCGTTATAAAGAAGAGAATTCGATGCTTCGGAGTATACTAAATTGGAAATGACGTACTGCAATCCTAAGATCAAACCAGATATAAAGGAAATTGACTTTAATTGGGTACTTGATGCTAATACTGCTCAACAGGCACAACTCACGTCATATAATCAACAAGAAAATACGATTTTTAGTATATAATATTTTGTAAATATACTGGCAGAAAACGCTAATACAAGGCCTATAGCGACGAATAAAGTTTGGCCAGGTAGAATTTTTCACTGACTTCAGACATGGCACATTCAGTTTTTTTCGGGGAGTGTGAAGAGGGAAGAAAAATTGAAGATACACAATTTACCCACAGATTTATTGGTATACACAAATTTTTATTAAACAATGTTGAAGCAATTAAAAATAGTATTTTTACCACCAGATATCACAAAAAGTAAAGATCCAGTAAAATCTCAATACTTAGTCAAATTTTAACATTGAAAACAATAAGCCGGTATCTTTATATGACATATACTATGTGTAGGTAACTGCATATAGAGGTAGAAAACTATAGATTATTAAATGAACATATTTGATATCACAATTATCATGTATGTAAAAGATAGCAATTTTTAATAGAAAATATATAAATATGATTATAAGAATAAGTGATAGATAATAATATTTAATAATAATAATAATATATATCAACAATAATAAATACACACAATACATATACAAGTATAAACCTGTGTGTGAACGCCCCTTACGTCCAATGGCAAGCTCGACAAGTCATGTCTCGAAGACGTCACAAAATAGCCGACATAGCAACCGTCGCTAAGGTCTCTCAGACAGTTCGGGCGTGGTAACCAGTAGAAGTGATGCGAAATTCGACAATAATCTGTCTCATTTTATACAATACTATATACAGAATAAAATAGGATAGTTAAATATTTTATATGTTGCGATTTTGTTGTTGTGAATGTATTCGTGGAAATATCATATAGCATCATACATAGCACACACTGTGACTGTGTATACGAGCTAACAACACACAACTACTAAACCGCCACAGCACAGCAGAGAATAGTGAAGCAATGCTCCAAAAGAATGAACAAAATCATTCTTCAGATAGATACCGGCGAGTGGAGTTGTTTGGGCTGTATTTAGAAGTTACAAAACAACTCGCTTTTTTATTTATTTAAAAAAAAAAAAAAACGTCTTAAATTTTTTATTTTTTAACTTAAGTTTGATTTTTATTGTATTTGGTGAATTGGCAAAGAAATTTCATTATTTTTTTTAAAGTCAGTGTGTGGTGGTTTCATAAATTTAATTTAATTTTGCAATTTGGATCTATGAAAAAAATATTAGTATAGGACTTTTTTTTTAATGCAAAATGGTAAGTGTTAAAACTTTTCAATTATTTTGTGGTAAAAAAAATCTTAAACGACCTTGGAAGAACTAGTTTTCATGAATTTTAATTAAAAAATTAGTGTGTGCGACAGAACTGACCTACACACAATTGTACTTAAAGACAGTTTGCGCAAATCGAGCCGGATTGTGCAATATTTAGTGACAGTCTATAGACTTAGTTTTGACACATTGCTTTGCTAGAAGAATAATCGAAAGAGAGAAATTAATTAGAGCATACTTTTTCTAAAAACAAGAAACACATAATTCTTAAGTGAAAGACGAGTAGAATAGATTATAATGTATAAAACATACTTTAATAAAAAAAAAAAACTTCTCAACTGCGCATTCCTTTTCACATTGATTCGAACTATTAGTGCAAGTCAAAGTATCGATACTACAAAATTCCAACATATTTTATTATTTGCAGAAAGATATATAAATTGATTATATCACATGTCTTCAAGTTTTTCAATTATGGTACTTGTGCATACTTGTAACAATCTTTTAACGGTTGTGGAATTCCACTTTTTTTTTGCAATCTATAAATAAACATTGTTATAGATAATCATTTTTTTTCCATTTTTTATAGGAATTTTGTTAAACAACTATTAGTGTAGTATGCAATCCATAATCTTTATTTTAGAGAGGGGGTAAAAATCTGCATTCAAAACTTTAGTGTAATAAAGATCAGTAATTCTTTGTTACTAATCGAAAATCTAGATTAATTATTTATTTTTAATATGTTCGTTTTATTAGCCATTTATTTTATGTAGAAACTAGGTCAAGTTTATATAAAATGTAATAAAACATTTTACACGATCGATAAATTGAAGGTGAAGAAATTCCCCAAAAAGGAGAGGATACACTTTTTTCTTTATAAACTATTATTACTTGCTGTCAACCTTCAGTTATCCATTTTGTTATTTTTCAATGAAATAATAAATTTTAGGTAATAAAAAAATAAATAAGTTTTATTATGACATCAATATTTGTTTTAATAAAATAATAAAAAAAAGGCTTTTTGTTTAACTAAATATAGTCAATTACATCAACTAGGTTGATAATAGTAGTATTTGGCATTGCTCTGGTAATTTTCTGCATTTCTATTATAATTTAAATTGGCTTAAATTTATAATGCAAGGAGAACAATTATCAAAAATATTTTGCAGTATTGAAAAACTCTGAAAGCCGAATCAATAGAATATCTCTGATGAGAGTGTAAACAATATTTAGTTATCACATTACAATTCCTGATAACATCTAAAATCGATCCAGTAGTTTTGAATAATTTTTTTTTTTAATTATTTTAAAATTGGATTGGACTCTGTATCTGGATTATTCGAACAATTTTAAAGCCGTAACAAAATGTTATTAATTACTGTCAGTAATTAATTAATAAGGTGTCTTGAGTAATTTATAAATAATAAAATATCAGAATCATTACATACATAACCTCTTAATCATGGACTCTACTTTAACAACAGTCTTGCGCAAACTCAATCGAATATGTTGTTTGACAATGCCACATGTGGTACAATGTCTAGTAGCCATAATATATAATTTATGACCATTCTTTAATAGGGCTAGCGCCCGCTAGCCGCTAGACAAAACTAGTTGATAGAATTACATTTGTTTATTTAGGTTAATAGGATAAATCCAAGGATATGAATAAAATATAACAATACAAAATAAATAAATACAATGGAGAATTAAATTAAATACACTAATAAATAGGAGAAGGAAGAGCGAAACGTACTTTATCCTTACTAAATATGAAATCGAGCGTTTCATTTAACTTGCAAAAAAATGTTTCAATATTTTTCTATTTTCTATCATTAATAGACTATTGCGTAATCTTGGTGTTGATAATGTAAGTAAAGTGGTAAATTCACTGGTAAATTTCTGGAGTCATTTACATAGAATGACCAATAAGAACATTATATTTATTTAGTTTTGTACCATTTGCGAATTTTAAAATTGGTAGCTGCCATGTTGGATTTGTTTGATATTTAAAGGTTCGAAAAATGTTTGTTGACTGTAAAAAAATTTGTCGCAGAATCAATGAGAATATTATTGGATAAATAATCTGTAGACACATTCAGTTTTCAGTTTAATTTGAAAAATTTTGGAGATAAAAACTAGCCAAGATAGTCGTACATTTGACTGTCGCATTTTCGTTTTGAAAAGCTTAAATTTTATAGTAAACTGTCTCTTGTTATAAAGTCAAATTTTTTGGGGACCATCTTGTAGAGTGAATGGACTATCAAATAAACGTTATTCTTTTCATAAAAAATATTTTTCTGAAAATTTGTATGTTTCTAATTTGCTAGACAAAAGTTTCAATTACTTAAAATTACTTAAGGTAGTTCACTTGTTACCGTCAAAGCAAAAATACAATATGATTAATTTACGTACTACGACTAAGACAATTGAATATATCTAGTATAACATACATAGTGTTTTAACATTTATGATAAAATTGACTATATTTTGTACTATGCAAGAATTGTTTTGACAGTGATTAATCAATATTTTTGGAGTCACAGTTGAAAATTATTATCAGTAAACATCAATAGATTTAAAAAAAAAGTGATATTCGAATACAATCTATTTAAACACGAGCTAAGCCGAATCTAGTAGCTGTTTAAAATACATTTATAATATATATTTAATGAAATGTTAGCCAAAATACACGTAGAATGTTATTGATTTCCAATCAATATTTATTCAATTCTAATCAATTTTGTGGGTTTTATCTGAGTCATTATTTATTATATTTAACTTTGTTACAAATATTTTTAGTATTCTAAGAATTTGTTAAATTTTTTTTTGTGATTATTAAATTCAGGTATTTATTTCACAATATGTGATTCATAATAAATTTTCATTATATGACGCCGTTTTCATATCATATATGTTTGTTTCTACTCATTTATGATATACAGAGTGGTCTACCTAGAATAAAACGGGTTGATTATTGCAAATATGACTCAAAATATATTCTACCAATGTGGCACGTGAAATTAAACCATCTGCAACTTTATATTAGTAGCATTCTTCATGTGATGTGCGATATTAATTTAGCATTACAACATACGTATTTATAAAATACAAATAATTAATCTAAGAATTAGGGCAAATTCATACAATACAAATCTAATGAGATTCGTAATGATAAATATTAAGTTTTAGTGCATATAAATCATTCACATAAGACGAATTAGCTTCGGCGATTGAGTAATTAAACAATGTAAATAATTACTGAGCTTCAACGTTTAGAACTGTTCATTTCAAATTACGATTTGTTTTTGTTTCGTACAGAATGTAAAAAAAATAAATGTAAAGAAATGAGTAAGCAATACTTCACATCCTTTGTTCATCATATCGGTAACTGCCCGAAAGTCGCATGCGCAATAAAACCCTATGAAAAGGTCTTGGCTCAAATACAATTGAACTCACGTGATTCTCATTTTAAAAAATAACAAATGTTTTTGTCCTATTCTCAGAAAACCGAACATAGGATTTGAATTTTATTTGGATGGTGTTATGCAAAAAGCGTTCAACCCACAAAACATGAAAGTTAAGAGTTATACCACCCAAGTGGGAGAAAACATTGTTTCCTACAATAAGCAAAAATGATTCAAGCCCAATCAGCTGCTCAAAACTGAATAAAATGACAATTTTAAGTTAGTATTACATTTATCAGCTATCATATTACTGATTTTGAAGCCAATTATCTCAAAACCAACCACCTGTGGGCTAAATCTTTTTTGCATAACACCACACAATTAGACTTAAAAAGAAAAGGCACAATAAAAATTGTGGAGTTATTTTCAAGGTTTTTTTTTTTTTATAAAAAACAGCATATAATTTTATGTGGCACCCTGTATAAACTTCATTTTTTGTATAAAAATAATTTGGGATTTTTTGTTTAAAATAAAAACAATAATCATGATAAAATTTTTGGTTGAATCACCTTTATTTTAAGTTAATAAAACATATTAAGGAATTGATTTGATTAAGGCTACATTTTGTTATGGTAGTTACCTTAATAATCATGACAAAATCAGTCAATTATCAAGAGTATGTGTACAATATTAGACTAAAAAAATTGAACCAATGTTCATACCGGAAGAAAGAAATGTCATTAATAATATTTACTTTTTTTTTTTTTTAAATATGTAATTCATTTATAAGAATTGACAATAATGATAATAATTAATATACAAGACTGTCGAGTAGAATATTTGTTTCTGCTTGAATTTTTTTTTTACGGTTGAGTTATCTTTGAAAATTTTTGTACCTGATACATATTATAGAATCAGATTAAAAAAATTTAATGAATTAATGGCGTTGAAAGATATTTCAGGATTCATAACAAAATTATCAAAGAAGTTGTTCAGTTTGTGGAAACTAGTTCGAAAATCTCATGGGATAAGGTACAATGGCTACACAAGGTAACAGCAATTTGGCGCAATCTTCAGTTTAATTGAAAGCAGTTTCTAGAATAAATGTTGTGTTATCGTAATTATTTGAAATGTGGGCTATAATAACAGGCGACTAAGATCGAAAATGAGTAGAATAGTAATTGGTTGTTAAATAGAAGGATATCCACTCTCATGTTAATTTAATCAAAGATCAATGATCCGACAATGGCGAAATTATCTAAAATGGGACGAGGCAGGATATAATATCGCCACCAAAGAATGTGTAAGAATGTTTAAAAACCTACGATTTTCAACTGAGATTCTTCATGAAACTTTGTCTACTATTATTCCAGATGCAAAGAAAACTCAATCTTCCAAATTGTAACTGAAATTGAAGCGCGGAATTAATATTTTTCACACTTGCAAAAAAAATCATACAAATTTGGTTTGCTCAAGTAAAATGTTCAGCTTTGCAACGGTTAAATGTGTTACTCCATTTGTGCAAGAAACCAATTTCTCATCTATACGCCTGCGTAAGATATGCAAGTTAGCGCGTGGTAAAGCTTGAGCCTCTAGTGGATGATCTTTAAAAGAATTTGATTTTACTATAGAAGAAATGACAAAAGATTAATTAATCTGGTCCCGTCTACTGTGGGTGTAATGGTTGGCAGTGAGCTCGCCATTTGAATCTGCCAGCAAGACTACCCAAGGTGTTTCTCCAGTTACTTTCTCACTGCTTCCATCACGTTGTTTTCCCGTGTGCATCTAGGTCTACCTTTGGGTCTTCTACCGTCGATCTTGGAGGTAGACTTGCTTGAGGATTCCTTCGCCTGGCACCTGCATCAAATGTCCAAACCAGCGAAGTTGTGAGGCCTGGATAAAAGTCAGGAGGGATTCTCGAATGGTTTTATTTCGAATTCTGTCTCTTGTTCGCTTAAGGAAATTAGTATTACGAGAAATTCGATTTGAGGGGCAGTTGATTAAGAATAAAAATTATATAATTTATTTGCCGTTCAACAAAAGATGTTAAGGGCTTGTTGGTTAGTAACTGACCATAATACTATGGTAATGACGCACTTATAGACATGAACGCGTGTTGTATATGTACGAGTTGATAAAAAAACACATACTGTTTGATTATATAAATCCAGTTTTTTTTTTATTTACTAAGAATTTCAATAGTTAAACAATTCAAACAATGATATTTCAATTCATAGAAATATTGTTTTGGCAAATAACTTCCGTTATTATATATATTTGGAAGTTATTCGAATAATTAAATGGCATATATCAGAAGTTGGATGGAAATATTTGAAATTATATTTTGTACCTGACCAGAAAAAGAAGAGTAATGGCGTATGTCAATGAAAAAAATCTGGCCACCATATAATACATAGTTCAATTATAGTAAATATTTACAAAATTTTCCTTACGACTCCACAAAAACTATCGGAAGTCTAAAATTTTTAGAACTGTCAAAATTTATAAGAAGTTTTTAATGTCCAGGCCACGCCGGCTTTTCAGGTAGTATGAATATAAAATAAAGTCTTCACCAAAGAAATGCGTCGAGTTTACGCAAGTTATTAGCTATTTTATACAGCCTGCTGGTTTTAAATTTGTTAACAATAGATTTAGTAAGAAATCAATCGTAGTCAGATTTCTTTTCTTTAAAATAATATAACTTGTTCAATCTTATCGGATGTGGTTTTTCATCATAATATTGAATGCATTAGTCTTTCGAAGAATATTATGAATATTACTTTCATAAATAAATTTATTGATTTCTTTGAATTTGTAACGAATCAATAATGGTTTAAGCTAACAAAATTTCCAAATACTTTGTAAATAATAGGTGTGCGTGGGAAATTTCTTTAAGGATTTATCATGTCTCGTAATTTCTTTTAATAATTGACAGAATGAATGAATTCGATTTCTTGGGGTTAATTTCAAGTTTTAGTTTCAACACTTATTACCTATATTAGTTAAACTTTATGATTTATTAGGGCGATTCCACACTATAATGTCGATTTCAATTCGTTTTCGGACCGATATCGGGTCTGATAAAATATTATCAAGTAAGAAACAATGTGTGCATCATACTATCCGTAACGGTCAAGTTTCGGTCGAATCGAGAATAACAATATAAATATAATCGATCGGAGCGAGAACGAACCGTGATCAGCATTAGTGGATCCGCCCTTACTGTTGGGTTAACAATTTTAAGTGATGCGCAAATCAAAATAAGTGGTACAATTAATTTCGGTAGTAAATAATAAAATAAGAATAACAAAGAGATATTATACGGACTCAACATAATTTTATATTTTGTTTAACAATTAAAACCTCCATTCTGACGCTGCTGTTTAATTTTCATTTACTACTGTCAAGAATCTGCTAAGCAGAGGGAGAAACCTTTACCCACGTCTTGGTAATATATAAAGTTCTTTTTTACCCGACTGTGGTAATAATGGTGGTATGGGGTTTTCTGTAGCCTAAACGACTTGATGGATTTTAACGTGAGGTGTCGTACGACTCGTCTTAATTGTAGGAGTGGCATAAAAGTATAATATTTAAATATGACGCCTGTGAAATAAAAAATGGCTGGGGGAGAGTGTGTGTGTTTTTGTTCGAATTGTTTGGATAAAACTATAGTAGATAGCGAAATAATTATGGGAGGAAACGAGAATTAAATTTTGACAGTCAAAATTTAGAAAATAATAATTTTTTATGCAGTCGATTTTTTTAAATATTTAATATTCCTTTTACAAATGTATTCTATTTTATCCCGTCGCAGTGAATTAACTATAATAGCTATTTTAAAACGTTACCAAATTTTTATGTTTGCCAGTGTACATTTCTTCATTTACAAAAAATAAAACAATTTATTTTGAGAATAACTTTTCCTTTTTTAATATGTTTTTATCATAAAGATAAATAAAAACAATCTTTTTTTTAAATTTATTTTTGGGAAAATTTTTAAAATATTCTTATTTATTTTATAAAGAGCCATGTTTGACTTGCATGTAAAACACGTGTAAAGAGGTATAAATATTACCTTAGGCATTTCATAATTCACGTACGTTAAAAATGACACGTAAGAAATACCTTAATCATTAGTGTTAATACTCATTGGAATGTTTCCCAATGACAATTCAAAAATTTAGTCAATTATTTTGTCACTGACGAAATAAATACGTCATATAGTTTAATTTTTATTTACGTAGTATCTCACAATGATCCCTTTTTAAATAACTTCATAAATGCATAACCGACATAAGAGTTTTTTAAATTAATCATTGTCGGTTCTTTGTTAAAGGTTTAAATATGTTAGATTTTTGTGTTGGTAGTAGGATTTTTTGAAAATAATCTTTTTTTAGGGCTACATATTTATTTCTTAACAATTGATAAACTTTGAAGCGAGAAACCCGAATGTATATTAGATAAGGCGAAAACCTCGCATTATTCGTATGAACAAATTTTCTCATTCGATTTTTTTTTTCACATTCACTTTTGGGGCATGCCCCTGAATAAGGATCACGATTTTGTCCGACGAAAATCTAGTGCCAATTTTTTTACACGTAATTTTAATTTTTCTAAGCCGTATGATCGAATATTTTTTCCCAACATATCACTTGTCATTTTTTCGTAAAATTGACTTTTTCCGAGTTATAAGCAGCAATTTAATGTTTGAAAAAAACGCCCGTTTTCAAGGGTAAGAAACAATATTAAAAAATGAAATTTTTGAGTTAAACAAAATTCTTAAATAATCTTTCAACAAAATCGTGAAGAGTGATTACTGATTATTTCATTCTAAAGCTATGTGTTTTAATTGTTAAATAAACGCTAGAAAGTATACAGCTTGTATTTTAAAATAGTCCCAATCTGGAAACCATGTATAGTGTATCCTATCGCTGTCTATATGCAGTGTACTATGATATGGTGTACTTTGTTACACTTAAACTGCATTAAAATCGGTGTATTGCTATGCACTGTCTATACGTCCATCTCAATGTCTATGCACAGTATACCATGATATAATGTATTTTGATACACGTTCCCACCAAAGACTGATCTAAGAGAGTGCATAGCATAGCAATACATCGATTTTAATGCAGTTTAAGTGTAACAAAGTACACCATATCATAGTACACTGCATATAGACAGCGATAGATACACTATACTTTGTTTCCAGGTTGGGTCTATTTTTAGTTACGCAAATGTAACTATCACAGTTGAGTCTGACTACTCTGTTTCTAATTATTGCCATCAGATCATAGTCCTAAGGTGAACAAACATCAACAGTAGACTCCACATCGAGCGAATATTTGACAATTACATAGCTTTCGAATAAAAGAATTCTGTAATTAGTTACTTCCAAATGTGAATATGCAAAAAACAATCGAATTGGAATTGATTAATAAAATTGCAAAGTTTTCGTATTGTCTATATTTAAGTTTTGCTAATATAATATTCAAATCTTTGTTTGAAAACATTAAATTAAAAAAAATATCCGGATATTTTTAGTATGCATTGCATTTGCTGCTAACCTTATTAAACGTTTCCAATAAATTAGTCATTAGATAATTTATATTTTAAAAATAAATTCATTAAAAAAAAAAAACAGTTATTACACACTTCACTTAAAATACTCGGATACTTTAAACAAACTGTAATTAATAATGTGTTCATTTATTTTCTGTGAATTTCATATACAACAATATGTACTACATCCGTTCTATGTGATGTCATTTACTACTTGTTCAAAGTATATCTTGATCGACTGGCGCCGACTGCGTCCAAAATTTCCTTACAAGAGATTGTGTGTTTTTTTATTGAATAAATTTATAATTTCGTGGTTGTGTGTGTCCATTACTAACTATATGAAAAAATAATTGGAAAATTATTGAATTATAATTCTTTTTTTTTGTTTTTTATATTTGTTAACTTGTGTAAGTCCATGATACCATGATTAAATCATAGTGGTCATATTTTACTGATAAATTATTTTAGTCTCTCAACATCATGGTGGAAATCTTGAAGTGAGATCCAAGATTTGTATAACTATGAAGATTTACTCTGATACTGATAAAAATTTGTCATTACTTCTGCCCTAATTGAATTGTTTCAAGCAAAATTTAAATCCAACTATTTTCTTTAAAACAAGATAGTTTACTTCGATGGAAAAAAAAATACTATTTTCCAGGAAAATTTTTATTCGAGCCAAAATCTCATAAATCTCATATTTTCAGTTTTGTTGGCTTAGCTAAGTGAGCAGAAAGATATTTATTATGATCTTGATGTATAACATGTTCAATTTACACTTTTGCCAGAAAGTTTGTAAGAGCCTAACATTCGCGTGAACAAGCTACAAAAAAAATTATCACGCTAGCATGTAATTAGACATGCAAATAGAATAAAGTAGTAATGTAATAATATTTAATACATTTTAAAGCAATGAATAATGAACATGAATTAAGAGTTTTTTTTTATTTTAAACATTTCATGTAAATAGGGGAGTTGACAGTAACTATCAAGACTAATAATAATTTTAATTAAAATTTATATATAAAAGATTCATTAATTTTGGTTACGTGTCACGTGATTTTTAGTGCCATCAGAGCAAATGACGTCAATGTGTACGAAACTATATATATATAATGTTGAATATATTGAACATATTATGATATGATATTAGTGACAGTTATAAACCAATCAATAAAGTCTTTCCGATATAAATTGCGTAATTCAGTTGTTACTTTACTTATTACGTAATTTAGTAGCCAATAAATGTATGTTAAAGCTGATTAATCTGCTTATTTATTGAGTTTGAAGAGTATATTCCAAAGAATATTTAGAAAATTGCGTCTGCTCAAACTAAACAGAAGCCATCCATAAAATTCACAAAACGAGCCGATTTTTATTTTTGTGATCATTAATAACATACAAAATTATTTGTATGCTTTGGCTTAATGCTTATCATGACGAGTTGTAGCAATAGGGAATATGCATGAAAATTTTTTTTCACATTTATTTTTAGAATATGAAAATACTGTTAATACTGTAATAATATTTAAAAACGAAATTAAAATCCGACAAATATCAAGGAAGCTATAAGCTTTTAAAGATTATTATCGGTCTCTTTCTTGCAAAAATACTAAAAACGGAGTTTTACGTGTATTTTAAATGGTGAAAGTGTAATATAACGTCACATAACACATCAAAAGGGCTATCACCCTCTTTGTCTAATCGGGAATTTCAATCATTCATATCTCGCTTATTTTTAAAGTTATTTAAAAAGTTATTTTACCTTGTTATTTGTCAAGTAAACATTTTCATGCATATTCCCTATTATCGCCTAAATATTTGCTCATTGATTCAATAAAACTTCTCCTACATATCGCGAATAAAAAAATCTTAAGTTTTAAAATAAGTAGGAATAAAATTAATGTAGGGATTTTCAAATATCGTGTCACGTCACAATAGGTCGTACACTGTCCCCCTACTCGTTACGTATTGTCACGTAAGGCAATTGTCCCCTTTTTGCATACGTATCTTATGGACTGCTCCTAACTGTAAACAAAGCTTAAATACAGTCTAACAACTTTAAAGTTTTCGTTTATTTAACCATATTTATCATGTAAATATAAAAAAATTCGTCTTGTCTATGTGAGCCATACGTAATAAATTTTATCGCGAAAGATCTAACGCCAACACCCTTCTTGTTATTGCAACATTTTAAATTATTAATTCAAAATCATTTGTAAAATAAAATTTGTCACGTATTTGCTTAACTTAGTCGATAAATGGCCTGGCCTAACTTCAGACGAATAAAAAAAAAGAATATTTCTCAGAATATTATATGATGCAATTAAAAAAAATTCAAAGAAATAACAACATACAGATATATGATTCAGTCAATATGGCTAACATGAGGTGGTACAATATAATTGGAAAGGGCACTAAAATATATCAAATACGTAGAGAGTATCGTGGATATTGGCGGTAGGCGAAAATTATTATCGTTGTGTCGTTCTCGTTGTTATGTGAATGTTGTGTTATTGTTATTATTGTATGTGTGGTGGTTCGATGAAGTGCTTGCTGCACCACTGGCGTCGTATATAGTAGTATAGAATATAGATAGAGTATAGTAACTATAGTCCACCAACCAACAAACAAACAAAAACGTAGCGGCGCTATGGTGGTGGTGGTGGTGTGGTATGGTAACAACAAACGGTTTGTTGTTCGTTGTGTCTGGTGCGCTGAGTCGCTGCTCTCCTCATCATATCATCAATAAATATTTTATTAACTACCAGAATATGCATATATAGAAAATATATTGTATATTGTGCATAACATTTTTCAAGTTCATTTTGTTGTTGTTTGTTTTATTATCGGGTGATCTAAGTAATTTTATTTAAATCAAGTTAAAATAGTATTTCCATGTGAAATTGGGTGAGTTATTTTTGGATTATTTAAATATTGTGGATTGTATTAGGGTTAGAAATTGTTGAGGTTCGATACAAAATGCTAATTCTTGGAAAGAGATTTTTTTGACGAGGATAATAAATTGAACTTTGTGTGTTTCAACATGTGTTATAGAAAATACCTTTTCGATCTAATAACTTTCTTCGTAAGTTAAGATTGAGAAGAATTTAAAAAAAAACGCCCAAAATTAGCCATGAGGAAAGTAAACGTACTGCCTCATAGCCTGACAAAAGAGTTTTGACTTTCAACAAGTGGTTGTTCTTTTCGATATCAGCAACTACTTCTAAAAAAAACGCAGATGAATTACTGTCAATTTATTTAGAAAAATTTTGTAGATGCGAAATCAAGGTGATACTTGTGAAGGAACAAAAACGCTACAATTGTACTTAGATGTTTGATTGATCATTTTTGTTTCTCTAACCGTTCATAATAATTATTTTAAAGTTATACGCGCATTAAACCAAAGTAAAGATAACGAGCTGAATTTTTAATATGTAATTTCTTAGTAATTAGTTTGCAAAGATTGGAATTTAACACGTAGGAGGAGCTAGGGAATATATTATGTTTAATCGCACATTTATCATCAAATTGAACTATAACTTCTAAAGAGAAAATTTTTTAAAAACTTGAAAATAAATAGTTAAACTATCGTAGATTATGTTAAAAACATAAACAAAGTCTTCTGACGTGTAGTTTTGAACATATTTTGATATAAACATAAAAAAATGTCGATCTCAATGTATTTTTTCTTATATGTAATGAAGTAAATGAATAGTTTAACTATCGTAGATTATGTTAAAAACATAAACAAAGTCTTCTGACGTGTAGTTTTGAACATATTTTGATATAAACATCGAAAAATGTCGATCTCAATGTATCTCTTCTTATATGTAATGAATAGTTATCTTTGTCTGTTATATGTATATAATCTTTTTATCTTTCTCGAACCGACCTTAGCGTTTACGACCTTAAGACAAATTTTTTTGTTTGCGTCTTTTGTTTGCGATGTGAATTGTTTAATTTTATATGCTGTTGTGCATATTAAAAAATGGCATAACTTTTATTGTTGATTTAATCTAATCAATAAAATAGGAGATATTTCTTGGAATTATTATGTCGTGGTTGGTATAGGATAGGTATATGTTGTTTACTTTTTTCAATCAGACGATTTCTTATCAAACTTTGAACAGTTACCATAAGAACAGTATTAAAATTCAGTAATTGATAACACATTGGATTTTCCCATAGGTTTACTGGAATTAATTCATGCATAAAAGGAAAATAATTCAAATGTAACCTTGAATAAAAGGTTAAAGAAACGATTGATATCTGTGATGTACTAATTTTCCATATATTGTAAACTAGCAAAAAAAAAGGCGTTCTCCGGGCTTTAAAAAATTCTTATAGAAAGTGCATGAGAAATTCATGTTCAATATTTATTTTTTCTAAAATTTGACTGTTCAAAACCTCAAATATTTTATATATTTTAAATTTATTAACAAATAATTTATTCCCAAAATTTTGTTAATGCAGGTATTTCTAGAGAAACTATAAACTATATTAGAGATCTAGTCTTCAGAATAATAATTTTCGAGTCGTAAGAAAAATTTAACTGGGGTCTTCTCTCATTATTATTTCGCTATCTCTTATAGTTTTCTCCAAAAAATCCGGACACACATCACATACAATATATTTCTTTTAATATTTATAGAGATAAGAATAGTCCATTGAAAGATATAATGCGATACTAAAATGAAGTGCTAATACAATATTTCAACTTTGAAGACACGAAGATTGAAGAAAAAATACAGTGCTAACTAGATGTTTTTAAAAATAGATAGTGATAGGTGTTTTTGAAAGTAGGGTATCCGAGGTTTTTTTAGAACATTTTGACTGTCCGAATGAATATGAATGCTCTTATTTTATTTAATCTCTCCTATATTCCGAGATCTTATTGCAGCTATTCTTTATAGTGTATTGTAGCTTCAATCTTACACGTAACATTAAAAAAGTAATTTACATAAATTACAGTCTAAATTGACTATCGCTTCTTAGAGTTTAATATAACTTTCATGATTTAAAAGTTAGAATTAAATTATTGGTTTGATTTGATATTCATTCAATATTATTGCACGTCAATGTAATTTGATTGACTCTTATATGATATGGGTATTTATATAAATGAAATTTAATTTAAATGCAAATTTGTACTAAGCCATTTCAATTCAGGAAATATTTTAACAACTTGTTAAAATGTAAAAACATTTTGCAAATAAATTAAGGTCACAAATATAGCGGAACCCTTTCAACAACAAAAATCTTTGTTTTTGTTCTTTTTTGTGTGTGTGTAAATTTTTGCACATTTATGAAATGTATTTATATTTTGCCCTTGTAAAGAATGAATTTAATGTATATTATTAGATACATATTAAATTTACCTATTACTAATCTACGGTTTTTTTTTAATACACGGACAAAAATTTACATATATTGGCATTGAAATCAAGGCGAGAATAGAGAAGTTTGTGGCTTCAGTTTTTGTTCATTGTAAATATGTAAATTAAATTCAATCTTATTGTCGTGAAACATTTGCAAATATTTCTAGAAGGTCAAAAAAAATGTATATCATCATTTAACCATTAATTAAACATCAATTAGTTAGATCTGGAAAATAGTAGTAACTACAGATTCTATGAAGGCTTCGGAATATCTTCTGATCAAATAACGAAAAGCATAGTAGTAACATGTCCATATCGGCTCCAAATTCGTTACTTCTTAACAAAGGCTTGATTGAAAGCTCAGTCTTATAAGCATACACCAAAGACTCAGAAGCACAATAAATATTTTAAATCGCAATGCACTAACAATTATATATTTATTCTGGGATAATAACAAAACACGAATAAGTAATTTTAAAATCAGGAATCAAAATCACGTGTTCTTGGAAGGTAGCATTAAGACTTCTTGAAATAGGTGTCATCGCATCGTCACTTTGCACCTGAAACAAATTTCCAGATTTTTTATCTATCTATCCATTTAAATTTACACTTAGGCTAGTTGCCTAGCAAATAGAACGCTGATAGCGAATATCATTTTTGAACTTACATTACAACTTTTTCCATGCCTACTTACTTCAATATACTCTCGGCGAGATGTAAGGAGGGCGAGAGTATACTCGCAGCGCTCAGTCTATCTCGTGTCGACTCGAATCGCCTCGGAAACGCTCCATTTCGAGTTGCTTTCTTGATTACGAGTCAAAGGAAGCGAGTGGCGAATACCAGCACTTGAGTACACATCTACGCTCGCGACATAATGTGGATTTTAACCAATCAGCAACGTTTACAACTATCTCAGCCATTGACTGAATGAGAACTGTAGGCAGAGATATCTTGCCGACAGAACACTCTCGGCGAGAGTGCACACGGCTCTACTTGTGGCTTCTCTCCTTACGAATGCTTCGTTGAGAGCTCTCGTCGAGAGTGTACTGCCGGCATTAAACGGTTTAACATTTAAGTTTAACGGTTCAGACAAGAAAAGCCAAATCGTGTTTATTATGAATCATGTTAAGCATTTAATAAATGTATGTCTATACCTCCTTCATATAGAATATTATTTTGTTCTGGGCAACTATAATACTCATTACTCGTACAGGGGCTCAAACGGCCAATCAGCTGTGCGGAATGTTATCTGAATGACTCCTGGAAATAACTGGGAGATTCCAGTCAAATTGGCTTAATTTTCAGATATGTTGGAATGAGAGTTAATTTTGAGACAGGTAAAAATGAAACTGAAAAACTTTTCATTTTTAGACGTTCAAAATGATCTGAATTATAACTTATCAAAAAGCCAGCCAATTTGACTAAAACCCATTACCGGTTTGTGAGAAATGGGATAATAGAGACAGAAAAATTGACTTTAAGTCGTTAAAAATATTATTTCTAACGACTTTTTCGATCAACAAAACAATTATTCAAGACGAAGAGAATTATTGCCATAAAAAGACGACTAACAAAAATATTGATATTTCTTTTCTTTTTTTCACCACATTACATATCAGGTTAACGAATTATTGAAAACATATTTTTGTTTTCTTCAATTTTATACGAATTATTATTATCCCCTTTTGCAATATACACACACACACACACTGCCCTACCATAACTTACACATGAGTGTGTGTTGTGCGTATGTATTATATTGTATCAACATACAAGAGAATGGCAAAGCACCCCTTTTTATATAAAATACGTATTTGGTGAGAGAGAGACGATGGTATACTCTTTGATGGGTTAGGGTGTTGTCTAGACACGGGGGTTCATACAACTACCACTACTAAACACATATTACATACAGTAATAATTCACCCCGAATATGGTTCCGTACTCTATTATTCGTCACGTTAATAACATTGACTCATTCTCAATACTTATTTGATTTACCCAAAGCTATACACATACGCACACGATGGATAGGTGTGTGAGTGAGTTGACTGACTGTTCCTCGTCCGTCATCATCAGGCAGTCATTGGGAAAATTACAGTACAAATATGTTATTTACAATTTTGAATATGTGTACCTACTGTATTTTAAATTATAACAGCTGTTTTTTTTTTTAATAAAAATATTTATCTTCTTACCTGTTTCATTAATTCACGGTGATTTTTTGTCTTTTTAATTCTTTGTTATATTTTTTGCCTTTTATTTAAAATAATACGAAGTACACTTAAGTGATGAACCACGTCTCTATAAACTGTCAAAAAGAGAAAACAATTTCGTCTTCAGAAGCTCAGTTCTTCTGATTTCCTTTCTGGGGATTGCAAGCTTAAGACAAATTAGATGAAAAAATTTGATAACAGGAACAAACTTTGTTAAGATATGGTGAAAAACAGTGTTCAACACTTTTTGATGGATTCAATCTGCTCTGCTGGATAAGAAAAAAGACTAACTATCCGCGAATAAAACAAATAGTCTCTAGAAGCTCATAGTTCTTCTGATTTGCTTTCTGGGGATTGTAAGCCTAACACAAATCAGATGCAAAATTGAAGACAAGGACAAGTTTAGTAGAGATCGAAGAAAAGCCGTGATCAATACTTGTTGGCGAATTCAGTCAGCTCTGTTGGATAAGAAAAAAGATATACTAGGGGGTGCCCTCCCGCCATCGGTGGAGAATTTTGTAATTTCTATATTCACTTTAGAATTATATTATTTAAAAGAGAGTATATTAGCGAATACGCTATCCTTTGAAAGATCTAATATTTTGTAGCTTCATTGAAAACACTATCGCTTAATTGGGGACAATTTAATGGGGAAATATTTTCATAAATTAAAAATCTCTGGGAGATACCAGATATAGGGAAACAACAAAAGCTGCAAAAAGTATGTCAGTTTACGTGTCTGGTTTTGGGTTTTCATAAGTAGGATCAAATTGGAATTCTTTGGATCAAAATATAAATTTTAAACGTTTTCAAATATCGAAATACTGTTTTATTAATTTCGCAAAAAGAAAACATTTGCTTAGTCGCAAATTGCAACTGAGTACTTACTACCTTGTGACGTGATTTTTGAAAAATTTTAACAAATTACCCTTTGTCCATAGTTTATTTGAAGTTTCCATTAAAACAGTATTATGAATTTCCAACAGTACAATAAATTTGTTATCATTATTATTGGCAAATTTTTTTAATGAACAGACCGACAACATCACTCATTGACTCCCACTACTCAAAAACGAGATGTATGAGTAACAAAGTTCATCAGTTGATATTTCAATATAATTGAGTAATCAAATATCCAAACATAACAAAACAAGTCTTAACATGATATTTCAATCTATTGACCTGTCCATCTGTCTGTATAAAATTTTCTGAGCTGGCTAGAAAGAATCTGAAACAAAAAAAGCAAACCAGTCTTTAAAGAATTTTATGATTTAATCTCATAAAATCAAATTTACCAATCAAAAAAAGTATTAAAAAATTTAAGATATTTTTGTAAATTGAACGGTGTAGTATAGACACCCTGTTAACGGGTAAACCTAGGAAAACCAAATTTCTACAACTGGAAAAAAAGTGAACTAGTTTGTACTTGGTCATATTTTCGTATCGAAAAATGAAAATCTGATCAAGTGAAGTTCTCGATAATAGAATACAGCGGTAAATGGAGGTCTCTATCTAAATGCTATCAGAAATTGAAACCTCTAGTTTTCGCTGTTTTATCAGAACTGTTTGATAGCGTTACTCGTTGGGACTTCATATTCAATAAAGTACATTTTGATTCCTAATGTAAGTATCTTGTTGTTTGTTTATATGTTCACTCGTTAAAAAGCTAACAGGATGTTCCATACTTTTGTGCCTAACCTTGGTAGATAAAAAGATGTCTATGTCTATATTATAGTAGTTATATTGTATGTATTCTGTTGTGTGGTGTGTTATCGCCACAAAAATTAAAATAAAATAAAAATTATATTGTAAAAAATATTTGCAATCGAAAACAACGCCTCTACATATAAATATTGTGTAATCTATAAAAAAAAACTACGTAGACTTAGTGAAAGGCATAAAAACCATATTACCAATTGTAAAATAATATTTGCACGCTTTCTAAACTTGTAATTAAATTATTATTATTAGCAAAAATTTATTTCAACAACAAAGATTTTTTTTTGCAAATACTTATCATTTCTTAAAAAATAATTTTTAAACGAATTGAAATATTTTTTAAAATAGTTTAATTTTTGCCAATTCAAAGTTGTGCGGTGTATACAGATGAACAAAGATGCAAGATAGTAGAGGTCAGAAAATACTTAGGTGAAGGACCCAGACGAGGATTGCTCATATTCGTAAATTGTCGGCTGTGATCGGTGTAACCAATACATACATAAATCTAATTGGTTTAACCCCCACTTTATAGCAGCTGACTGACTGAACACACATACATATACATCTTGCAAGTAGTAGTTTAAGTTCGTGTGTCTAGTCTAGTAGATGGTAGAGAAGGTGCTATTGTATTCTCTTCTGTTCTCATAGTGTAGTGTAGTAGTGTACCTTGGTTGTTGGTATGTTGCTAAAACGCTAAAAAAGAACATACATCATCTACATAGTTAAGAAACAATATATACCGGTTTAAATTTTATATTAAGTGTTCTTTTATATTTTATTTTTTTTTAATTTATTTTAAACCAAGTGACTTATTCTTTATTCTGTGAATTAAAATCTTCATTGGTGTTTAATTAGTGCTTTAGTTTATTTTAAATTAGTGCAAAAATATATTCATGTAATTTCTTTTTATAATTGATTGGTGAAAATTTATAGAATTAATTTTAAATGAATAAAAAAAAAATTAAAATATGGAGTTTAAACGATAAATTGACGTTTATCTTGTGATTGAATTTGCATTCGACAAAAATTAAATTCCAAGGTCTCCAGACAGTTGTCTGTCGACCACTGTCTGTATTGTATTATTGACCAATCGTCGACGTCACTAACCTTGGGTTCTTTGTGAAAGGCACACATTACTTAAATCGGTTGCTTAAAAATTTTTATAGTGTAAAATATTTCGAGTTGATTTTATTCCAGATAATCAGCTGTGTGTTAATTAGTAATGTTAATAAATTTTTATTAATGTTAACCGGATCTAGTTTTTTTTTGTTAGTCATTTTTATAAATATTCCAATGACTCATGTACTGTACATTTTTAATTAATCACTTTCGGATAGAAAGTTATTTTTTATGTAAAATTTATATGGTATTTGACGTATTGTTCAAGAATTAAAACAAAGATTAATGGTTTTGTATTATGAGTCATGCCTTTATTCCTTGGAATGTTATCACCATCCAAGTAGATTACTATACTTAAGTACAGTGTATATCTAATAAATATGTTTTTGGATATTATATTAATGTTGTATTAATTTGTTTCAGGAGTTGGGTGTTCGCAAAAATTTTAAGTTGATTACTGCTCGTGCTCCGACAGGTCCTTTCGACTTAATTTCAAAAGTCAGGTACCTGAAGTAGCGCGCGTAGTGTTTAACTTTGTCAACATTCTTCACAGTTAGTATGGTGTTTTTAAACCAAAAACTACGATTTACCATTTTTTTGTCATGGTAGCAGCAGATGTTTAATATAATTTTTTTTATTTTCAGTCGTTATTTTGTGTATGAAGGTGAAATATATATTTTTTGAAAGTATACGATTAAATTTTCTGTCTCATGCCTATTGTACTTCATCAGGTGCTCTGGTAGTTTTCCCCCGACACCTGTTGGAGTACACTAATTATGCGGACAGCATTCTTCTATTTAAGTATACAATATTATGGTTTTTTTTTGAGATTTATTTGTTACAGAAATTATAGTCTTCGTTTTGGCATCAAATAAATTCGTTTGAAGTAAGTATGAACTCCCCATTCTTTTCGTTTCCTTTTCGTGTGTCCTTAAACGTCTTAAAGAGTGTATTTTTCCCATTATGTGGTAAGAATCTTAAAAAATTATTAGTCATAAAATCTTTAATCTTTAATTTTTACTAATAAAAAGGCAAGTTAGATTACTTGGGAAACAACTTTATGGATCGTCGAATGTTGCCTGGTCATTAAATTAATAGATATGAAGATTGAGATTGGTCCAGTAATTCAGACGTAGACCTGAAAATCCATTGAAAAGCTGACATAAATAATTAAGGTTTACAACAAAAGACTTTGTCTATATTTTGACTGAAGCTCTTATTCATTTTAAATGATTTAATATTAACTTCGCAGAAATTAAATTTATTAACGTGCCCAGACCTAACAACAATACCATATTTAGGAATCCATTGTGAAAATATAAAAACAAATTTTTATGTTACAATGCCATATGTTGCAAAATGGATATATTATTTACTGGTTTCTCCATAATTTTTTTAACCTTCATGATTTGGATAACCTTTAGAAGGTGGATTAATAAAAAAAAAATAACTTTATGTCGAAAGCGTGGACATTTTCGTAACTTAATGACAATACTCATCCCGTATATATAAAACATGATTTTTTGACGTACACTTCCGTTCATAAAAAATGAATCAGTTGAAACATACTGTTACTGTATATAATATACATATTTTTAGCAATATTTACGTTTAGAATGTGACTTACTGATTCAATTTTTATGAATGTTAGTGACCATTTAATAAGATTTTAATGTTTTTAATACCCAGATAATAAGGAATGTATAGCCGATGATCATAAGTAGTGCTCATTACTGCAACTGTTGTTAGCCGATTTGTGCAGAGTCCATTCTGCTTTTGAAAAAAATATTTCAAATAAAAGCGATTGCTTATAAAAAATACAAATAACTTATGTTCTAAATAGTTTTTCGAAAACCGAATGGATTCGGCACATATAGACTAAACATTTGCAGTAGTGAACACTACTACCGACTCTACCCCCAAACACCGAGTTTTATGAATCTGTTGTATAAGGTCACCGACAAAAAAAACTTCTGGTTTGAATAAAATAATTTTCCATCGGGAAATTAAAAACAAAGAGTTATTTTTGGATTAGCCCACGTTCCACTTAATATAAAAAAAGAGCAAGAAGTCGATCGGAATTTCGTAGTCCAATATGGTATTGCTTGTAGACCACACACCCAAGTGTACATTTTAGTGGCTTTTCACACGAAGCTTACGATATAAAAGATACGCGAAGTAAAGTAAATTTTTGATTGAAAGCATCAAATCAAAGACATTTTTAAGCTTTTTTTTGTGATTACATGTTCTGCCACAAAAATAGCGAGTCTAATTATTGAATGAAATTATTGAATAATAATTTCGAATAAATTAAAATATAGAAAAACTTCATATAAATTATTTTGTACTAATTTCCTAGTGGTTTCTTTCTAAAACCTAAGTTTACATGGTAAAAAAGGTCGGGAAACACTGCTGTAGGTAGACTGTAGAGTATAAATGTATAATTTATAGTCTACGCCGGCACAACCCTGAAACTTCATCGTCCATAAATTTGTGTAGATGATATTGTTTGTTAAAAATAAATTTGGAGGATGAATCATATTTTAATTAAATTATATTCTAGTTATATGACTATTATTAATATACTTAATAAATAAAAATAATGAACAATCATTGTATATTTCGTTAGAATGTTTTGGAAAAATACAATTATGCTGTAAATTATAATTTTATGTGTACACTGGATCATTTCATATCATATTCAGACGCAAGAAATTTTTGTATGCGCCATATATTGATGTTTTTATTCTAAACATCCACGCACGCCTGTCTACAATTCACATGAATATTATATTCTAATACGTACATTTAATTACAGTGAAACTTCGTTTTAATAGACTTTAAAAAACCTTTATATATAGCCTTTTTATACCCGGTATATATAACATATACTAGGGTAAATTAAGTTTATTCAGGACTTAGTAACGGTTGATAATATTGATCGCAGAAAAATTTTTTTTATAGGTATTCATATTGACTTAAACCTAATAGACTTAAGTAGAGCATTTCCGCAAATCCATCTGTCTATAAGCCCCTGTCTGTAACAATCGAACCGGGCTTTAAATAAACCGTAAGAGAAAAACAAAAAATCCTTTTTTTTTTTTAAATCTATTTGAAACTTTTTTTATAAACTCTGTATATATTGATTAGTATATACTGGGTATTAAAGCATAACTCAGATTTTCACTTTTTTGGTTTTATTAATTTGCTGTTTTCACTTGTTTTTGAATCTTATTAATTTATAAATTAATTTTCATTCCAATCGATAGAATTGTTTGTGATTTTTTTTTTCTGACTAGACGTACCTAGTCAGAATGCTCCTCTTAACAGTAGCCTTAAATTAATAATGATTCTGAAAGGAAACCAGCGATGACCTAATAAATTCAATCAATTAACAGTTAATCCAAATCGTATAAGGAAGTTAGGTTATCTTTGGAACTATTTATCAAAAAAGTACAATTTACTGTATCACTAATTTTTCTTTGAAATTCAATTACTACAAATTTTTTGCTAAAAAATATCTTTATTTCGTAAAGAAACCAAGATTTACACGGTTACAACAAAAATCATATTCCCCGATTGAATACGGATTTTCGACAATCTCAAAGTTTCCAGGTAGCTAGATAAGCAATGACACCATTGACGTAGGAGAAATTAAAAAAAAAATTTTTTTTAAATTATTTTATTTTATAAATAAATCGGGAAAAATTTAGATAAACACAGTCAGCAAAAAATGAATAAAATTCATTTTTGCTGACTAATGTGTAATTTTGGAAAAAACATTTTTATTTAAACGTCTCTGCCAATATGACAAAAGTTTTATTCTTCCCATTTAAAAAATATCGACCAGTGGCGGCTTCTGCTATCTAAACCTAGAAAAATATTTGGAACGAGCGGAGAAACTTTTTTATTAATAACTTTTCAGCAATATTTTTCCATTTTTATCCTTTCTACCATAAATGTGTAATGTAATTTCCTTCACGAAACAATTTTTTCGCCACTTCTTTCTAATGCCGTAACTATTTTTTTCGAACAGTGCGACAGATTAGCACTGTTATGCATGTATTTGATATTTTCTATTTGGAAATCTTATGCAAGTATTGCCGAATTCCGGTTGTAAATAAAAAGAGACACCCAAAAATAACGAAAAGCATGCAACTTTTTTAAATTTTTTCAGATAGTAATGGAAATCATTATTGATTGAACCATGGAGTTTTGACTTAACCTATATAACTACATCGATTAATTGTAATACTCCTACATGGGCAGTCCCTATAAGTGGAAGCTGTTCCGACAAAGTGAGACAGATAATGTCGCGTGCTCTATATCCTCCGAGTAACCAATTCTATTCTGCGCATTTTAGAGAACTGCCAGGCATGCTCGCATGGACAATGTGTCTCGGAGGAGAGACAGAATAAATATAGTCGGCACCGTAATGTTGGGACAATCTTTCCTATACCAACTGTCCATATAAGAGTATTACATATAAGTTGAATAAGAACAAAATTAATCCTAGTATTATCTCAAGTTTGATAAACTTTAGACTAGGCCTAGATATGCTACAAATTTCATCGACAGTAATTAGTTAAATGACAAGTGTTAAATAGGTTGTCTAGAAAATATTCGGGGGTGCCTACACTACTGAACTGTGTAAGTATTGCAACATTTGTAAACAGTAAAGCTTTAACTTGGATTGATGGACAACGAATGTAATAAATAATATACATTAGACGTATATTATCTAAAAATCCGTGTAACTCTTAAAATAAGACAATAGTTACCTACCGTTATTTCAAAATTTCGCATTGATTACAAATGCGATCATCGGTTATTGGACAACATATCCGGAATCACGCTGCTGGTACAAATTAGAAAGAAATTAAGAAAAAAATTAATAAAAATGTGTATTGTATTTTTTTATTTATTAATAAATTATTAGTTTTACATCTTATTATTTCTCGTTTCTCCCAAAAAAATTTTCCCATTGCACAATAAGTTTTATAAACGCAATATTTTTAAACAAACGATCAACGTATTGGGTCTGGTTAGTGGAGAATACATGTAAGTGTTGAGTAAGACTCGCACATCAAATTTACTAATATACAGTAATTGATGATTTATTTCCACGTGATGCGAGTATGACCTGCCAATCAGATCCAATGCTCTAGCCTTGTTCTATTTTGTTTCAGTTATGAGATGCTTTTGTTGTAAAGAGTCGCTCTTTACTAGTGCTCAAGGTAGTTCTAGCATGAAATCACTTTTCGGCAGATTATGCTCTTTTTTTTCACAGGCTAAAAGTAAATAACGTTTTCTAATAAACCCTGAAGTTTTAGAATTTTTGACCGTTTAGAGCGTGATATAATAACAAAGTTCGCAATTTTGGCGGTCACTGTCCGCCCAACTATTATCCGTTGTATAGAAAAAAAAACGAGGAGAGTAAAGATTTCTTAAATAATTTTTTTTTAAATCGCGTTTTACCATTTAAAAATAATAATACCATTTAGAAATATAATAATTAGAAAATTTTCTTTCTTTCAAAATTACATTAATGTGTATATATGTGTATTTGTTCTATAATAAAAACAAACCATTGTTTTGTTCTGACAAAGAATACATATCTTTGGTTGTGATTATACAAGTTAATGCTGGAACTACCTTAACGCCATCGTGGTCTCCGTTACCGATTGTACCGACTAGTAGAAATCTGAATCCCAATAGAGAATAGACTCAACTAACTGTTCAAAGTCTACTAATTTAAAATAGACATAAGCAATAGGTTTTTACTCGGGGTATGACCGATGTAGTGAAATATTATAACCTCTATTGTTTAGAAATACTTAAATTTCCGAGGCCTAGGTTCAAGTCATAGTGGTTACATTATCTTTTTCACATTTTTAATTTACAAAAATATATAAACAAATTTATAACTACTTTCTAATTTGTTTACGGAAATTCTTTAACCTGGGAAATATACTAATCAATCTCGAAATGGATTCAGTTCAACCTGAAAGAACTACATATTATAAGCGCTATTTTAATTTGCGATATTCTAATCTTCGTTCAACAACCGAACAAATCAGAACGTAAGATAACTAAGAGCAATTATTTGTCAAAAAAATATTTAGAACCAATAGAAGTCAAAATACCATTTTTCTTTTGCACATATCACACAAAACACGTTTAACTAAAGTTGTGTATTCTGACAAAGCTGATGGTTGAATTCAAACGATAGACACCACGCTCACAGATGCTTTATCCATCGAGGTAAAGCAGCAAAAGCGTGAACGAAAAATCGCAACTCTCAAAGCAAATACTGTATAAGCGTTTGTTTATTTATCTGTCATGTGCATTTTCATGAGTAACGTAAGCGTTCATAAGCCAATACGAATCGCCAATAAATTGCGTTTATAAGCGTGAGCGTTGAAAGCATGTAAGCGTCCAAAACGAATACACTCTTAATGAAATTTGACATAGGTTTAAAATATGTACTAAGTTAGAAAATATTGATTTCTTCTGCATCCGTTACCAGATTCCCGGAGGATTTTCCAAAATATTCATCCATCTACAGTTGATAATATTCCAATTCTATATACAAAATAATGTTTATTAATATTAAATCAGTCGTAAGTATAATTAAGCACAGTTTTAATGACATCAGCACTCTGGGTGAAATTTTTACGTCGCCTATATTCGTCCTGCAATTAAAATTGTTTACAAACATAAAAAAGTGAAAAAATTAATGATAGGGAAATTAAATGCAATAATGGCCGTTACTGTGTTCCAGGATTGCGTTTGTGACGATAAATTTTAAACCATTTGAATTCCGTGACAAACAACCTCTGTGCGCAGTCTTCGTAATTGGTGCGTAATTACGTAATAATTAAGAAACTAGTAGGATAGATAACCAAAATAAAAAAGTCGCCACCGAAAGCATTAAATCAAAATAATACAGAGATGATTAAGCATGAAAGGTTACCCTTTCAAATCTTTGAATTCATACTCATGCCTTCGACAACCTCCTGTGCAATCACCTAATCGCACCAACTACCCTAATTCGAGTATTAATTAAAGACATCTGTCAGCCAAGCAACGCCAGATACTCTAGCAAAAATTGAGAAAATTAGCATTAATATTTAAAGATCATATTTACAACACTTATGTGAGAATTTGACTCCCACTTGACCGGTTTTTGGACTTACCGATAGATAACACAAATGCAATCAGTATGGCAGTTGAACGCTCATTGTCGATTTTATATGCATCATATATACATACATAAGTATATGTTATTTATATCACGAGTTCTGTGTATGTGACTGTGTGTAGTCTCGAACAGCTGATATATGTAGTAATTGTAAGTACTTACGACAAAATGCAGATATGCTATGTGTATTGAATTCTCTGCACTAATCACATACATCGACTATTGCGCAACCATCAATATTCACGCGACGCGGCGCCTATATATGAACACATTTAAATTTCGATATGAAAAATCAAGATATTGAATTCTAGTCATGGTTAAAATATTTTGGAATTGAGTGGATCCCTTATAATAACAGTCTTGAGAGGCAATATCTATTTTTAACCCGACTTCAAAAAGGAGGATGTTCTCAATTCGTCTGTATTTTTTTTTTTTTTTAGATACATAATTTTTCCATAATTTGAACTTTTACATAAAAAATAGAAAATGAAAATTTAAAACCTAATCCTATTACGTTTCATCTCATGAACAATAATTTTGAAGAAATGCATCAAGCGTGACACCACAGTGTCATCCACAGAACGTGTTACTTAAAGCATTTGTGATAGCTACAGCATTGCATCCCGGCTGGCCCCTTTCAATTATGAAGTATTGAATCTAGAATAAATCTCGACTAAAATTATTTTTGCAACGTGGTAAACTCATAAATATAGTCTCCTTCCTCAGTGGAATTTAGACTAGGCTTCACTTTTCAAATCAAGATTCTTGAAACCAGTGTAATTCAAACTAAAGATTATCTTGTGAGACAAATTATTTATACTTGTCCTGTGAAGATTCTCCGTTAACCTGAGCCCCAGAAGATTTAATTTAAAACGATTTTGCGAACTCCTACTCAAACGTGAAATTTTACATTAGATACTAATGAATGAATACCAAAGTTTCTACAGATATTATAAATTAGATAATGTCCGAAAAAATCTTTCTTGTTTAATATTCGATTGGAATCAAATAAAATTTATGAATTTTATTACAAACATAATTAAATGTAGTAAATTACCGAGGTTAGATTTTAATTACTTTTAGAAAAAGATATCAATTTAAAACTGTTTTAAATACAAATTAAAAATTATTTTCCGTCTAAATTCTAAATAGGTTTTTGTTTATATTATTTGACATTATTGGTTTACATAATTCTTATTTTAAAAATTAGCCATTCAATATTGTTGTTAAATTTTATTATGATCTTCTTATAGCAAGTGAAATTTGCCCAATCTCTAATCACAATACAAAAACAAAAGCCAAAATGCGATAAGAATTGAATTAAAAATATGATAATAAAGACCAATATTTGTAAAGAATAAAGAATACGATCGTTTCTTGATGTTATCCGATGTTCTCTGTTTTTAGATCACCCGACATTTTTGTTTAATAGCTAAAAATTTTTGTAAACTTTGTACCCGTCTATTGTTTGATTAATGATAAATATTTACTTAAATTATTAATTAAAGAGATATTTAAAACTGAATTTTATGCTTATTAGAGAGATATTTGTAATAAGTGCAAAAAAAGAACACTTGTACCTGTTTAAAGTGATACCAACTTAGCTATAAACTAACTGCTCGTGTCTCTAGTATTTCAAGGTAATCTGATTTTTATGTTTGATAGTATAGTAAGTACTTATGTTAAAAATTTAACAAACACAATGTAAATCAAAACATGAGCAGCTGACAAATATATATATTTTTATATCAAAAGTGATTCTTACCAATTTCATCAAAAAGCGTGTACAATTTTATTAGCCGAATTAATTTTATTGAATTCTATGATGATACTTTTAAATTTTATACTTATTGCGACATTTCTAATTTTAATTATTGGGTAAGTTACACAAAATATATAATGTATAATAATTCGTCATTAGAATACATATTTTTTTTTTGTTGTAAATAGTGCACACGCATCAAATTTAGATGAAAGAACAGAGAATTCATTAGATGAAAAAGAATGGGATATTCTAATATTTACACAACATTGGCCAGTAACGGTATGTTATCAATGGCAAGAAGCATCTGTCACAAATAAATGTTTATTACCAACATTAAACAATACATGGACAGTACACGGAGTATGGCCAACAAAATTAGGTACAATGGGCCCAGAAAATTGTAACACAACATGGAAATTTAATCCCGATCAAATATCCCCATTAATGAATCAATTACAAATATATTGGACTGATATTGAGACACATGATATAAAACATTCGTTATGGAAACATGAATGGGAAAAACATGGTACATGTGCCGCTGAAATACCTGATTTTGATACAGAATTAAAGTATTTTAATAGAGGTTTAACGCTCATGTACAAATATAATATGGAACAGATTCTAAGTAGAAGTGATATAATACCAGATGAAAATAAGGAATACTATATTGAGGATATTTATAATGCAATCGTGAATAATGTAGAGAAAAGACCAGCAATTGAATGTTATAAGGATAAACATTTAAATCAAACATTCCTATGGGAGATTCGAACATGTTTTAGTAAGAATTTAGAGTTAATTGATTGTGATGGTATACGTAATCCAGGTTATCATATTGAGAATACACCGATGATTACAAATTGTAAATTAGATAAACCGATATATTATAAAAAATTATTACCAGTTAGACCTACAACACGACCTACAACAATTCAATACGACGATGAGAATGAACGTAGATCATTTGTACATAAAGTTTTAGATATTTATAGAGTGTTAACGTTTCTTAGATGGCTTACATTATAAAAATTCATATTTATTAATTGTTGACTGAATGAGAATCTTAATATTTATATACGGAAAATAATACGCGGGCAATAGCCATTTAAATTAATATCGTGAACAAAGACATTTTACTACGACTGAAGAGTGACTATAATCAGTGGCGGATTTCCCGGGTAGGTAGCTGCCTAGGTCGACAAATTTTGATCTTTTACACAAGATATAACGCTATTTGGGTGATCAAAAATATAATTTTTCATTTGAAAGCGTACAAGCCTGATACAGTCTTGAATCACTGAAAATAAACTATTTTTTCTTATAATCTCTTTTCGTTTTGTCGAAAAGCGTCGAGCGAATTTGACAGTGAAATTATCTCATTTTTGTAATTTAATTCATCTAACACTACATATGCTCGCAGTTTCTACGCGGATGCAACTTCTAACGTTTTTCACGATGGCCCGATGCCCGACGTCAGCATCGAGTCTCAGCATGAAAATGTATTTTCAATAGAGGAGGCAGAAATTTTGCAGCTACCTAGAGCGGTGAATTGTCTTAATCGGCCCCAGACTATAATACAAAATGATGATGCTTATTTTCATTTAGATGATTTTTAACTATTTTTTTACCGTTATTGACGGGACAATTGGTAAATTTTTATACAGACGATTTATTTTAGAAGAAATTACAATTATTGATATATGTATGAGACAAACTTAAACCGCGAATAACGGATTAATATTTTTGAAAATATAAACTATCGAATTCACATAAAATGTGACGGAGATCTGACTATCGTACTCTCTTCGACTATTGAGAATGCACGATAAACGCGGCAGATTATGAACCTATTATAATGATTGATCATTTAAGCAAATTCTTTTTTTAAATTAGCACTTTACGGTTAACTTTTGCAAAAGTAGAAAAGTGTCTTTGTGGTTTTTACGAAATATTCAAAAGAATTTTGTCCGTGTGAGTTGGCTTCAAATTGAAAGGAATGTGGCCATAAGTAAATTTAAATAGAGAATTTTATTAATATTAATTTTCATCTATCAAAAGGATTTTTTTTAATGACTAATGCTAAGCGCCCACGATGCGACTGTTTTGCCACAAAGGTTGTAAACCAGTTTGCAACCAGAATGAAACTTATGTCCGCACACGGAAAAGATTGATTATGGATAACTTACTGTCAGTGTCGGACTAGCCATAGTGCCCAGCCCGACGCTGCTTAGTGTTATCTATTCGAGCAGTGAAGTTGATTTTTTCAATGTCGAATTCAGATGAGGAAGACACTATTGACCATTATCAATACAGCAGACTACGTAGAGTATAGAGGGAGGATTGGATTTATCCCTACATAAGAGAAAATGTGAATTCCAGGCTGTTCGAAGCAGCGAAAGATCTGTCTCAGACAGAAAAAAAAACGTTTAAAATTACTTTTAAATAAATTCAATTTAAACAGTTTACACAGAAAACAGTTGTGTACAGCCGATTTGTGTGCGGATCCCCAACAAAGTCACAAAACAATTGCAAACAGTCGCAAAACAGTCGCAAAACAGTCGCACCGTGTACGCTTGGCCTTAATGTAGCATTGCCAACGAAAATTTTAATGATTGATTAATTTGATTTTGTCGTGATCCACCCGTTGTCCATCCTGTTTAATGATTACTATATATATACAGATTGTGTTGATGGTGTGAAATCGGATCTGATTTACTTCCCTAATCAATTGCATTTCATTTTTTTTTAAATAGTGAAATATTAGCAAAATGCACCAAATTATGGTTCAATTAATTGAATTATTTTACCTTCTTGGAAATTTTACCTTCAGCGTTTACATTTACCATACTGTTTCTTTGAAAGTTACTCGAAAATAAATCGATCGTACTTATGATGACGTGTGAACGCTGGATCAAAATTGAGCTCATTAACTATCGATTTTGTAGTATTTTGTATTTTAATTTTATCAAAAAAAAAAAAAACGATACGAATTTCCTTTATTAAGATTATACAAATGTAAAACATCTATCGAAAAGTAAAATTGCCACTTAAACGATACTACTACGTTGAGAGTACAAACTTTCGTGTTTTTGACACAAAATAATTTATTCAAATTTAATTCTATAATCACGAACGAGTGAGTGAATCTCTAAAATTTGTAATTATTGAAAAAATTGATAAACGCCATAAAAAATAAATTAATAATGTTTTTCACTGCCTACTTTATGCATTTATATTTTTATACCCGATATATATTATAATACTAGCTGAAATACCCGACGTTGCCCGGGTTTCATAAAATTCTTATGGACAGTGCATAGGAATTTTATGTCAAATTTTGTTTTTTCTCTCTAAATTTTGACAGTTCGAAACGTCTATTCTTTTATGTTTTAAATTTATTGACAATTAATTTATATCCAAAATTGTCTAATGCAGGTATTTAGGCATATATAGGAACTATAAATTATATTAGAAAACAACTTTTGTTGGCAACTTTTTTAATAAACTCATAAACTAGTATATACTGGGTATTTAAGCTCAATAATTATTTTCACTTGTTAATATTAAATTTCGAATGGCAGAACTAGCAAAGCCCACCCAGTTTTGGGCAAGATTACGATTCGTACGGCGTCAAGATTTGATGACAGATCCTTATAGAACTCGACAAAATAAGAATAAAAATTTATTCTTATAAACTTTTTAATATCTCGCTTCGTTTTCGAGATATCGATGTTTAAAGTTTCAATTTTATTTGACGCATTTTTATGAGATTTTCGAAAATAATTCGAAAACTAAGAATAAATTATGTGAAATATATAGAACGCCTTTTAGTGCGGGGGCCCAAAAACACGCAAACCCGACCAACTTGCGAGTATGACCGATGAAAAATTATTATAATAGCTTTAAACGCTTCACGCTGTAGACACGCGAGAGACCCGCGTGGAGCAATGAAGCAAGATATCGAAAAATTGTATTCTTATCTTTCGATTTCTTTTTAAAAATCCTATACGTCAAAAAAAATTGAAACTATAAATATCGATATTTCGAAAACAAAACGAGATATCGAAAAATTGTAATCTTACTTTTCGTATTATTTTGTCGAGTTCTACAAGGGTACGTCATCAAATCTTGGCGCCATACGAATCATAATCTCCCCTAGTTTTGTATTAGCTGAATATTTGTCGAGTGTTTCAGTGCATTCAAAAAAATCGAATGTTAAACATTATTATGGTAATCAATATTTCTTTAAAAGGATTGATAATAAGAAAAATGTAGTAAAATTTACAAAACACAAACAAATGGTTAAGTAATTTTAAAAACTAATTTATTAAGAATATAATATTGTTAAAAGCGATGACATTTACTTATAGTGTACTATTCTCGAGAGTGATGTTCCTTTTTTAGTTGACTAAAATGGCTGGTTTTTAGTTTAGCGTCAATGATATGCCCGAATTTTAGAATACCTTGTACACTGGTAGTATTTTATTGGACATTATAGCGTATATACGCATTATGGCGTATCTCTCTCACTATATACAAAAGAATTAAAAAAATTATAGAAATACAATTTGCATCTGCATATTTAAACTGTTTATTCCATGCGGATGCTTAAACATCTATGATCATAAATACAAAATGTATTAATTTACATTAATTTGCGCCGAACGAAGATAATTTTGTATTCTTCACAAACATGAAAATGATCTCTTGGCACTGTATTTCTTCACCGCGATACATTAGGCTATTTCGACGTTTGGAAATACTGTTTATCTGCACCGCTTAATTTTTTCCACCCGTCACTTATGCATCGAACTGTACACAGACTGTAATCGTCAATTGACTAGAAATTGGGATACGAAATTTGCAACAAAAAGAGTATAAGAAAGGCATACATTTATTTGTGAAGAGAAAAAGAGACAGACATAAACATACTTTTCGGACTACAAGTTTTGTATTCGCACTCTGGTAAACAACTTGGAAACTATTGCAAGGTGGTTAGCTCCGCCCATGCCAGAGATCCCAATACGAAACGAGAAATCACAAATCAGTTTCAGTAGTTAGTTTCCGAATATCATAGCGTTTATTTATTTTTTTCTGAGTGATCCGGTACTCCTCACATTTTTCGGTCAGTAATGCGTAAGATATTTGTAGGAAAAGTATTCATATTTCCCTTCAATATTTAATTTTGACTATCGAATTGAACATTTTTCTCAATATTGTGTCTTTGAATTTGCAAATATTGATATATCATAACTCTTGATAATTCAATCTATCGATATGTTTGCCAACTTGAGCATCTTTATAAATACGTGATTTAAATTTTCAATTTATGAAAAATAAATAATCAAAACAAAACTTGAGTATGTACAATTAATTTTCTGAATAAGAAAGGAAATAAATAATGTGGCCAAAGAATTTCAAAAAGTATTCCATAAATTTCAGTATGCTAAACATTTACGCAGTTTTAGCAACCTAAAACAGTAACATGATATTCGAGAATAGCAATCCATATATTTTAAAATTCAAATTGTAATATATAATTTTTGTTTTTATTTTTTTGAAAAATTATTAATTTTAGCACTTTTTTTTTTTGTTTTTAAGAAATATTTATAACTTACTTTTTATATTTGGTTTTGTTCTGGAATAAAAAACAAACTAAACAAATTTTCTGTTTTTGAATGAATTGACCTCTTGGTTCCTAATTTTGATTGTTAGAGAGCTTTCATCTATCCCGTCCGACAAGAGTATATACCGCGTCGGATACACTGCATTCAAATGAGGCAACTATTCATACAGCCGATGATTTATTTGATAAATAGGATATCAATCCGATCTCCGTCTTCTTGTTTTGAATTTTAACTAAAAGCCCCAATACACTTACAATTATATCATAGTGATAGTTATTTTACAAAGGAATTTTTATTTGACTATATTTATAATGAACAACTGTTATATGAAGCATTTTTTTGAATACCGATTCAATAAGGCACAAATCAATTATAAAATTTAAAAATAAAATGGCATGGATACTTTGGAAACGGATAATTTTCTCGTGAAATAATAAAACGGTTTAAAATATTCAATTCATATAAAGTATGAATACTAACTGCAGGCGCAATGACAATTCAACGTTCATATCATACTAAAGGTCAAATTATACCAAGTTATTCCAGATTAGCAATTAAATATGATATTCATTTTCAATTATAAAATTTGTTATCCTCATAAATTAATAAAATGGTCGGCGTAATTCACAATAGAAATTTAAGACTTCTAACGAAAAAAATCTAAACTTAAAGGCACAACTCGATTGAATTCTTTATAAATGATTAGTAATGTAGATAAGCCGGCCAAGGTCAATTCTTCCTTGATACAATTAATTTATAATTTTAGGCACTAAATTTTATGCGTGGGCTGGAGCCAGAGTCCTGAAAGAAGGATCACTCTCGCTTTAATATTGATCCAACCAAATAATACTTTTACCTCTTAAAAAATACAAGTGGAGATTTTTCGATCACGGAAATCTCTTTCTTTTGGCACCATGAAAACATGGTAAGAAATCGCGCTAGCAATAAAGTTATTGAACGTCAAAGGTCGTGAAAATCAGTTTTTATCAAACATATCGTAAACTAGTTCGCTAGTAAATTTATTTCTTAGCTAATTCTACACAAAAAAGGCCATATAAAAAATCCATCTAGGATCAATAATTCTCGAGATATACGGCTGAGAAAAGTTGGGCGTTTTGCTGCCTAGTATTGAACGGGAGTGTACATCAGTAAATATCTCCGGGCTGATCAGATCAATCTCCGCATTTTCTCAAGTTTTGAGTTGGTGACCCTACTTTTGTATGAAACTTATTTCACAAACTCAGTATATACCAGGTATTTAAGCAGTTAACTCAGTAAGTTGTTATTTTCACAATTGGTTTATATGAATACATTATTGTACAAAATTGAATTTATATATTTTTTACACCACTAAAATTAAAAATATATTCTTATCAATCTAATAAACAACATCAAATTTACAATTTTAATGTAACTTATAAAACTTCTTACCTTATACCAATTTCATAAATACGTTTTAACATTTAATAAATAATTTTAAAAAAAAAACAACTAATTAAGAAACGTTCACTTTGTCTTAAAGAGATTACTATGAAGGGTTAACAAAGTCTAATCAAAGAATACATATATACGTCTAACTTTACAGACTACCACTATTAATTCATATAAACGTGGGAATCCCCGCCTCCAATTGCAATCATGTATCAACAACTCAATATATTAATCGATTATTAGCGATTATGTTCGGTACTATACAAAATTAGTCATCTAGTGTAAACAATCTATTAAGTTGCATAAAACATATAGGTAGTGTTGCCAGAAGGTTACATTTCTTACATTTTACGTAACTTTTCATTTACCCATGTAACTTGTGTGTAAGAAAAAATTTTAGATACTTTTGTGTAAATTTTTGAAAAATTTCTTTATCTCGTTATAATAAGTTTGCCATAATTTCGGTATTCACAAATCTTCGATTAAAAACTCACGCTTTTATAAAATTTTATATTAAATAAATAAATGAAAATGGATTGAAAAATAAATGTGTGGGTACTTACTATTTTTATTATTTCATTTTTATTAAATACTAGCTGTTTTCCGCTTATATGTATATTCATTTATTTCTTTATTTATTTATATTTATTTAAAACACGATACGTCGGACGATAAAATGAACCTGATTTTCGTACTGTTTGGATCGAAATTAGCCTAGAAAATGATTATTATTAAAATCGAGAACAAAAATTTTCTTCACTTTTTTCCAAGGGGTATCCCTTAAAAAAATCGCTAAAATTAGAGGAAAATTTTATGTCTCCGATTTTGATAAAAACTTGGTTTTAAGCTAATTTGGACCTAGCGAAAACGATGGCGTTGGTTAAAATATGATACGAATAATAACGGTTTTCAAGGTATCAGACCTATAATGTTAATATTCCAAACTGTATGGATTGAGAAGGCAAAATTTTGAAATGAGTTGGTCGAACGTTAAAATGAACCTGATTTTCGAATTGTTTGGGTCAAAATTAGCCTAGAAAATGATTATTATTAAAATCGAGAACAAAAATTTTCTTCACTTTTTTCACATTTTTTCCATGGGGTACCCCTTAAAAAAATCGCTAAAATTAGAGGAAAATTTTATGTCTCCGATTTTGATAAAAACTTGGTTTTAAGCTAATTTGGACCTAGCGAAAACGATGGCGTTGGTTAAAATATGATACGAATAACGGTTTTCAAGGTAACAGACCTATAGTGTTAATATTCCAAACTGTATGGATTGAGAAGGCAAAATTTTGAAATGAGTTGGTCGAACGTTAAAATGAACCTGATTTTCGTATTGTTTGGGTCAAAATTAGCCTAGAAAATGATTATTATTAAAATCGAGAACAAAAATTTTAAATTGAAGGTTCATCTCTTTCCAGTTTTTGCCAATCAGCCAGGTCGACGTTGCGGAATTGTATCCGCTATTGCTATCATATGTTTGGCTTGTCTGCATCTGTATCTATCTGATTGCAAACTTTGAAATGTGTATTTGGAACACAAAGAGTGTGTGTGTGTAAAAATCCTGAGCTGTAAACAAATTTTCAGTATATTTATACCTGTTTTTTATGCACAAGAATCGAGAATTCACTGTCGTAAATTTTTTAATTTGATTAAATATTTTTTGGGCAAGTCGATTCTCACTAACATTAGCGACTGGCGTGCACTGTAGGCTCAAGAGATATTTATCCTTCAGGGAATTATATCAGCAGCCGATCCAATATTTAACGAAAGTAGAACCTTAAAACCACAAACATAAAATATATCAATGTATGTCTATCGTTATTGCGTTTTTCCTTTCTCCAAATATTTGCAAGCCTCTCACAATTACACATTATAAAACAATGGGTGTGTTATGTATTAAGTAGATCAAAGCGCTTGAAAGCGCGGGCGACTACTAAACGCGCATTATTTAAACAAATTAGATATTTTTTTTTTTGTAATGAATACAAATATCCAACAACTTCAATAAAATATACCAAAACATCAATTAATTAACTTTATGAAAGAATCTCGAATTTTAGTCAGCCATAATAGCGAATAAAAAAAGCTCTAGTAAAACTCTTAGTCGTGTACTTACTGATAATTCAATGAACGCTTTTATACGCTAAACACATCCATTCAATATTCGTATTGTTTTAAATTAGCGTACTATTTATTACCATTTGTAAATGTGAAATGACTAAAGCCTCTAATATTATTTCAATTTTCTTTTGAATCTTGGTTTCCATTAATACATTTTTTTACAACCTGTGTTATCACTTCGATCGTTCGCTACCAACGTCTAAAAATTTTGAATTTTATGTAGCTCAAATATTAATTTTGCATATCTAAATGTTCGTTGACATCCCGTTTTTTGAAAAATTTAGATGAAGCATTATGTAACTCGAACAAAAATATATTTTAGGTTTTTAGAAAAAAAATTGAGTTTTTGAGAACCATATAATTAATTTATTCCATCAAAAAATTTGGTTACAAATTTCAATTGACTTTTTAACATGTGCAAAATACGCGTTTAGAAAAAAAATAAGACATGAAGATTAAAAAAAAATAAAATCAATTTTATTATTAATAAAGATAATAAGAAATTATGTTTAAAAAAAAAATGTAGTTTCTAATATAAACCCAATCGATTTATAATGATGATTTTGCGACAATAACCACAGCCGATGGTGTAAGACCTAAAAAATAAATCAAATTTTATAATATGCCAGTAATATTAAGGAAAGATTTCATGATGATTTTTGCTATTTAAGGTAGTTGTCGACGAAATTGGCTGAATTTTTGATAAATTTTTCAAAATATTAGTATTTAACTAATTTCAAAATTATTTATCGTTTAGTTTTGGTCAAAATTTGTTCTCAAAATTGTACGATTAACATTACAGATATATATACAAAAATAGTAATTTCACCACACTTATTTTATTTAAAAAACGCGTCGAGCGATTTGGCTAAAAAACTAGGACAAAGTAAAATGATAAATTTATATTTAGAAGAAAAAAAAATGATTGTCCTTTTTTTAAAAAAAAAAGTATAGTCTACAATCCCAGTCTATTCATATAATTGATGTGGGTTCTGAGATGAAACTATTTCACATGATTACTGCAATACAACTACCCAATAATACTACTCTTGACTGTATACGAGGTACATTCAAGTCAATAAAGTAAAGTCTACAATTTTACAATCTCAATCTATTCATAAAATGCAAGACAACTACTAAATAAGTTTCAAATATCATTATATACAGTTACATGATGCCTAAGAAATTTGAAATATTTTTATTAAGCAAATAGATTGAAATTTTTATAACGGAAATACATTTTTTGATATTTCCCTTCTGAAAAAGTTCCTCCCATTGTATTTGGACATACCGTACTATTTTAAACATATAGGAGATAACAGCAAATTAAAAAAAAATCTACCCGAAACTAGTTAAATGCCTGTTATCATTAAAGTTCTCAATGTTCTAATCAAAGCGAAATTCGAAAGAACATTATAAGAGCAAATCATTCAAGGAGAATGATTTTTTTGTATATCTTAATAAAGCGAATACCAATAATGAACATTGAATAGTTACCTAGCATATCCAATGGTTTATCAAAATCTTCAGGACCAAATAATTTTTTTGGAAAATTTGTCATAAGTGAAAATGGTCCAGGTTGATCAGTTCGATTAATTTCAACATACAATCTAACTGCTGATAAAGGCTCCTTTGCACCAAAAGTTTGTGTTAAAGCAGTGCCATTTGTGAGACGTATTTGTAACTTTGTATGGGTATATTCTTTAGAAGAGCATTTAGGAAATGACGGCACTGATACTGGAGCCACCACTTGAGGAGCTGTATCAGCCGTGCTAGTGGTAGTAGATGTATTACCAAATTTGGCTTTCCTAGCTAATTTATCTTGCTCTATTTGATCTAACACTCGTTGTCTTGCTAACTTATCTTCCTGTTTCTCTCTTCTTCGTTGTTCAACTAATTTTTGCATTTCTATCTCTTCAACTTTTCTCTTAGCTTCTAACATATCTTTGCCAGATGCAATTCGTTCTCTTTCACGTTCTAAAGCTTCCTTTTTCTCTCTCTCTTCTCTTTCTTGTCGCTTAAGTTTCATTAAATTTTCGACTTTTTGCAATTGTGCTTGTTTTTCTTCTTCAGTCAAAGGTTTCTTTTCTTCAGTCGATTCGCTAAAACTACTATGACCAGATTTAGCAGCATGAAATTCAACTTCAAGCTGACTTTTGAATAAACGCCCGCATTCGTCACATTTCAATGATTTGGCTTCTAAACCACTTTCGTCATCATCCACTTTTGGTGTATCCCCGTCTGTTTTTGTTGCATTTGCATCATTACCTTTTTCTGCTTTTTCAGCTTCTTCAACTTCAGCATTATCCAATTCAGCTTCATGTGCCAATAACCATTCCATTACTTCTTGAACATTCGTCCCTTTACTCTTGGATATAGCATGTTTCCTAAAATTTCATATAAGTAGAATGTTAAATATATGGAAAATGATAAATTTTATTGCAATATTTACGCTCGATTTTCTGGAAAACCCATTTCCACTAATGTTTTTATAATATCCGACATTATTTCAATTTAATTATCGCTTTCGGTATTTTTGACGTTTTTTTTAATAATCATGGACATGGAAAACTGTTTTATCAATTAAACAAACTATTTCTAGTCAAGAGTCAGAATTGCAAACATTTAAAATATAATATAACTACAGTAACATGACATAAGTTTATGGATGATTGCTGTTGGTATTTAAACTACAAGTACACAGAACAACACATCCCGTGTTTCTTTTTGTCAGATATGAATGATCAAATTTTACGGTTTTATTTTTATTTTGTTATTTAATTGCATGTGTTACATCTCCTGAAAGTTAAAATTTACAGCGTGGAAGTTATTTTGTTTGTTAACAGTCTTCTTTCCGTATATGTGTTAGTTTTTGTTCGATATTTCATTATTTTCCAATAATTTTTATTTTGAGTCTAAGCCAATTTCAATACTTGTGTATTAAAATGTAAAATTTTTCTTATTTCAATATTGTGTGGAAAATAGAAGGTATAGGCAAAACGCTCCAGCATTAACAATGTGTTCAGAGCAGGAGATGTTTAATATTTGAATTTACCGAATTATTTTGATATATACTGCCACCAGAGTCAATCTTTAATTATTTTAGAAAATGTTCACTTTTAGATATTTGCATCAAATCAAATAAACAAAAAAATAAGTCTACAAGTCACTTACATGGTTCTACCTGTAAAAAATTGTATCAAAAAACTCAAACATTTTTAATTAAAAAAGAAATATTGTTCATGATCAAAGAAAGCATTATTAAATTAAAAAAATTATGGAAAACGTTTAACAGAAATAATTTTATTACTTTCTGTTCCAATCCCGTAAAATTCATTGACTATTCAAGGCACTGACCTCAAAAAAAGAGGTAAGTGATTCAAGGGTTTACAACAAATAAATAAAGTGTGTAAAAAAGTGTCTTATGGGTCAATGTTTCGGAAAGCCGCCAAAATAGTGTCATGATTTAGTCAAAATAATAAATAATCAAAACAGAAGTTAGAAAGTTTCAATCAAAATCAGTTTCGTACTTGCAAATTTAAAGTTATGTAAAACTAATATAAAATAATGAATAAACAATGTAATTAAATGATAAATGTGAAATAGATTTCTGAACACAATATCTTTGTTTTTTTTTCATTACGATTACGAATTTGAAGATTACAAAATGAATCAAAGCTGACGTGTATTTTTGTATTTTTAAACAGTAAAAAAATATTATCGTCCTTTAAATATGTCGTGTCAAGTAAAAATAACAGCTCAGCTCACTGAAATCGATGCAATCAGGCGATGTCTATTTCCCACCGATGACTTAAGAGGTATGTTTTGTGTGGATACAATATTGAGCATCTGTTTAAAACTCCGTTTTTGTAGGTGGTGAATTTTGGCTTCAAAACTCATTAATTGCAATTTCACCAACTGGAGAACTTATTATATTAGCACGAGAGAAAAAATTAGTTATTTTGAGCGCTAAATGGGATTCGTCATCTAATAAGAATAATTTTCATATATCATTTAATGGTAGTTTGGATAATAATGATTTTATTACGGCTGTGGCATGTGTACCAATAGCAACAAATGGGAAAAATAGCGAAGTAAGAAATTCTTTATTAAGAAAAAAAACCAATAGTCCAAGAAAGTATAGTAGCTAGATCTTCCATATCGAAAACTTGTAACAATCTAGATAAATTCTATAATTTATCTACTTAAAAATAATTTGGTTGCCCACTGGAATTTGTTTCGTAAATGATTTTCCACTTACTATATTTTGACGGTTTAATCCATGATATATGGCAAGGTTTATTTACTAGTAGGGAAAGCGGTTAATCCACTAAGGGTGGTATACATTCTCGTAAAAATGTACATGGATTTTCGTTTATTCGACGAAGTTTTGTCATAAATAACCACATCTATCAGTATCTTTATCTTTCTTATTCAAAAAGAAATAGATACTAATATTTACCGATAGGTACACTATTTAACTTTAGAGTGTGGGTTGTAATTTCAAATCTTAATTTAAATTAAAATATACATATCTTAAAATTTTTAAGATGAAAAGTCAAATGCTTATCAAAATTCAGGACAAAGGATCATTTATTAAAAGTTGAAATCCGGGATATTTACTACTGCGGAACCAAGGATCAGAATCTGGGACTGTCCTGCCAAATCTGGGAATATTCATCTTCATTATAGGTGTCTGATTCCCGCTATAAACCATCAGTAAGAATATTTATATTATTTATATAGGAGAGAGTCATTCAGTAAAAAATTTTGGCAAATTGTTGTATGAACGACAATATGGTTTTTCTACTATTAAAACCACTTAAATTTCAAATTTGCCCTAATTTCCAGATCAATTATTTGTATTTTACAAATAGATATTTCGATTAAAAAGTGTGAGCACGCAGCGCCGATTAAGCTATATGAGGCCCTTAAGAAATTCAGGTCTAGGAACCCTAATTATATATCCTAACTCAAAAAAGTCAGTATAACTGGAATAGTAATACAGAAAATTGCTTCGATTATTAATAAAAAATGCTTCATCCAGTTCTCAAAGGGGTCGAAAAAGGTGCGGGGCCCATTGGCACTCACCTATATTGCCCATTGGTTAATCCGGCCCTGGAGACACGAAACGAATGACAGAACTTCGATTCCATGTCCCGGAAATAGTTACGATTAGTTAATTCATAATGATGATGACTACTTTGTAAACGAAATACGTATTTATAAAATACAAATAATTGATCTTGGAATTGGGGTTAATTTGAAATTCAATTTCAAAAATCTACAGTTCTCTTTGATTATTTTTGATAATCTTTTTATATTAAACCCACCTGTATAATTACATGTATTCGATAAGCAAGAACTGGCTACTTTCGCCGTCTTGTGTAATAAATAACTACTTGAATATTATAATCATTAGGTTGGCCCAGATTGGACTTGTATTATTATTGGTTTTTCATCTGGGATTGTAAAATTTTACACAGAAAATTGTAATTTATTGGCATCAGAACAATTTCATAATGAACGGGTAATTAGTATTAAATGCCAGTCATTACGAAGATCAAAATTTGATCGTGGTTTAGACAATTTTTCTGAAGAAATTCATGTAATATATCCAACTAATATTTGCTTAATAAATGGTGTTAATTTGATACAAACCTTAAGAAATTATAGAAGTGAACTTGCTAGAGGTAACTATTTTGATTTTTGTTGTTGATGAAACTGATCATTAATAATTTAATTTAATTTCAAGTACAAGCAAAAGGAGAAAGTTTAGAGCCGTTAAGTTCTTTGGTAAATCCAAAGAAATGGGAGATTGCAGATCAAACAGTTGTAAATGATATGGCTGTGGTAGGTTTAAACTCAACAAATACTTTTGATCATCTTTTAACGGCTGCGACATGTGGGGGATTTTACAGCAAGTACAGAGCAATGGCACCTCATAGTACTTTAGTTTTAGGAGTTGGTGCTAAACCATATGTAGCTTTTCATTACGCTGTTGAAGGTGGTTCACAGCCCGTTCTTAGTGATGTTGCTAAAGCTGTTGCCAATAAACTTAAAGCTGCTTTATTACCGTAAGTGAATTTTCAATAGCAAAATAGGCAATATTGTTCAATTCACAAATGTTTATAGCGGTTGGTTAACTGGTGGAAAATCACAAAGTGTAGACAAATCTTCTCAAGTACCTGCAATTCCAGCTGAGCCAATTGGATGCCGATTTGGTTTACATGATGTAAGACGAATTGCTGATAAACTGATTTTATCACCCGACAAAGCATTGGCAGTTGTATCCGATTCATTGGGTCGTATTGTTCTCATTGACACACGTCGTGGTGTATGCGTACGAATGTGGAAGGGTTATCGCGAAGCTGAATATTCATTTGTACAAATCCATGAAGAAAGTCCTTTAAAACGTACAAAAAGTGTACCTAAAACGCATTCGAAAGGACGTAAATATGCATTATTTTTAGTAATATATGCACCAAAAAAAGGGGTAATTGAAGTTTGGGTAATGCAACAAGGGCCTAAAATTGTAACATTTTCAGCATCGAAAAATAGTCGACTTTTATACACACATCATGGTATTATGGGTCTTTCTGGATCTAAACATAAATGTAATTCACAATTTACGACCACGTTTATAGATCCTGATGGACAAATTAAAGATTTCGTTATTCCATTTCACTATGCATTAAGTAATAAAAATTCAAAGCGTGCACGTGATATTCATTTAGTAAAACGGTTAAAGCAATTTTTAAAAACAGATGATGCCCGCAATGTGGAGAAATTATCAACAGAACTTTGTAATACTTGCCATGAATTAAATACAAACGAACTCCGTTTACAATGTATTGAAATGATCATGAATATTAAACAGCTTCAACCTCCGACACTTATGAATGTCATAAATATATTCTTAGAAAAAACCCAACCAGATGATACGGACGTTGAAAATACGATGTTTTTAACATTATGCAATAATCTTTTACTAATATCAAAATTTTATATGTACGCTGTTGGAGAATGGTCCGATATGTTAGATGAAGAAAATGGTAATATCAACGAAGGAATTAAAAAACCAGCGAAACCAAAGTTATGTGATACTGTATTTTCAATACCCGAAAAAGAAATGAATAGTTTACAACGATTGTTAGATTTTAATTGTCTTAAAAAGAAAACAACACCAGTAAAAGTAACATTTAAAACTGAAACAATTCAACAAACAACATTCTCCGACTACTTAAATGCTTTTGAACTAACACAAAAATCCAATACGATTACATTAAAAACAAATGTTATGGAAGAGAAATTATTCAAAATTGCTGAAATGTTATTTCATACATTTATTTTATCCGATGTTTTAGATGTCACTAATTTTAAACAACAAATTTTAGAAAGTTCAATTGAAACTATTGACTTAGTGAAATTAATATTATTCTATTGGGTACAACGTCCATTATCGTTAACAATGAAATTAGAATTCGAAATGCAAAGTTTAAGTAAATTAATATATTCGGTATGTCAAACGACACAACTTGAAAATATCTGTAACCATTATAACGATATCTCACCATTTTGGAAAAATATCCGTGATTCATTAACGATATCATCAAATTCATTTCAAGCATTAACTGCAGCGATCCTGTGTCGTTCAGTTGCACAAAAATTAGAATACGATAAAGAATTATTACAGACTTCACATTGTTCGACATCGACAGCAGCTAGCTATGAAGATGATATTAATTGGGAGAAATTATCACAAGATAATTGTCAATGGTCAATTTTAATAGGAAAACTCGAAGACATATCATTATTAAATATTATCTTAAGTAGTAAACCATGTATAAATAGTTTATTACTCCCAACTATAGAATACGATTCCGAGGAAATAAGTTTAAAATATATCACACAAAAGGGTAAAGGATCAGTGACTGAATTGGTTGCTAGATGGTTAATCAAATGTGGTGTACATCCTGAACTACTTATTAAATTAGAAAGTGAAAATGTTGAGGAAACACCACCAGTAGAAAACGAAGTAATTACAGAAGATGAATTACAATTACAGGAGAGTATAACAATTTTAAAAAAACAATTCCCATATAGTCTGGAAATTAATGTGTTATTAACAAATATGGCATGGGAGTATATTATTTTTTGGCAAAAGAAAACGTATTATCATGCTTATTTAAAAGCGGGATTAACATGTATTGAGTATATTCCAAGTCCGAACATGAAACATGGTTTATGTTCCATGATATGGAATGCACATTTAAAATTACTAGTTGAAAATACTTCGAAATTAATTAATAAAGTTGGTAAATTGCCAAAAGAACGTTTATGTCGTCAAGATACAGGACTATCTGATACACAACTCTGTGAATTTATCAATATGGTACAAATTTTCTTAAATTTATTTCTCGAATCATTACAACAATCCTACAAAAATACTGAAGCGATTCATATCACATATGAGAATTTATGGGATACGGATAGTGTGACACCGTTAACTGAATTAGTATGCCAACAGAGTAAAGTAAACTATGATTTAGTTCATCTACATTATCAACTAATATCAGTTTTACAAATGATCACAAATTTGGGTGTTAAACATACGAAACCTGTCAATAATTTATTCGATTCAACGAGTATATCATTATTATTTACGGATGTATCATCGAAAAGTAATGTACCCTTTTATAATGCTGACACCAAGTTAATATCGTCTAGGACACAATTCTTAATGAAAGTTATCACATCTTCAATTGCAAGTGTTCGGTCAGAAGAAGAGGGTGGTGTCATTTATTCGAGTGAACATATTAAATGGATGTCAAAGTGTTTAACTTTGTGCCTTAGCTGGGGTTTAGATACGGATATTTTGAAATCACATCAAGTGGTGCAATTGTATCAGAATGGTTTTGATAGTATAGCATCGGAATTGTTACCTGCTATTACTGAAACTAAATCAGTTGGTTCAGCGTTGTTAGCAATTGCTGGACGGCGAATGTCAAATTTGATTGCGATTTCATCAAATCCTTTGGAAATAATGGCTGCGCTAAGTCCAAAGTTAACCACATATATAGATACTTTGGTAAGTTATCTTTTGTTATATAGGATCTTACAATATTTCATTTACAGTCTTATTTTCTTTCTACTCTTAGTCTGAATATTTTTGATGTTTAATAAATGTAACTGTTTTGGTTACGGTTTCGATTTTGAAAAGTTGAAACGGTTTTGGTATCTGTTTCGATTTTAAAATTGTTAAATAAAACAATTATTTATCTAGAGCACGGTAGTGCGACAGGCCGAGTTTAAGGGGTTTTTGATCTTCGTTTAATATTTAATAGTAAATACTATAAAAAACAGCCATTCCAAGTTCCAATAATAAAAGTTAAAATATAAACGTTTGAAAACTTTGCTCGCTTATGTCAGGTTAAAAGGTTATATTATAACGAAAACTTATTGAAAAATTAAGATCTTTTAATTACATCCAATAAAAAAACAGAATGAAAACATAATTTTATGTTTAGTTTTCATGCGGCTTTTTATGATGCTTAGTTCTCGCTACTAAACTCGCCAGTTTACGTGGCTCTAGTTTATGCTTCGATTTGGACTTTTATTTTTTGTTTGACGGTATAAGGAACCGCACGCAGTCCAAATATATATCAGTGATATAAATATTATAAAATAAGAAAACAGCCGATTCTGCCTCAGGCTGACTCACTGGACGTCGAAGGACGTTGTGGAATTAGTAATTAGTAGTATTCGTGCAAAAAATTCAAATTTACCTTGTTATCTTATACGCAAAAAATATAACTGTTAAAAATCGGTTTTTCAAATTAAATAATTGGTATCGGTTTTTATTCGGTTACGGTTACGCAAATTAAACTGTGTGCATTATCAATGTTAACTGCATCATCGTATGGCCAACAATGAAGAATCTTTTAAAATTAATACAAAATATTTGAGACAATAATTATCGCTAAATATAATTTATCGAGTTTATTATATAATTTAATTTTCCATGAATTGTTGGATTTATTTGCAGAATTTTGCTGAAGAATGGTGTGCTCCCAGCAATTTGAAAAGTATTGAAATGTTGGCAACACAAATATTACGATGTCTACCTGAAGCTAACACAGAACGACGATTAACATTGATGCTTTTAGAAGCATTAGAAGTATTAATTGCATTAGAGCTAGAAGATAGTTAATGTCGACGGCAGATGTCTCTATAAATGGTTTTTTTCCACATCTTGCTGTTATTCTAATTGTTACAAGTTACTTAATTACGAAGTTTTTGTTTTTTTATTAAATATATTTATCGTTGATAAAAAGAAATAAAAAATAAACAAACATACGTGTTCAAGAACCAATCCGTTGAATATTGAATTCGTAGGATTTTATTGTTGCGTTTACGTTTTATGCATATCACTGACGATCCAATTTTTTGCGAAAGTTTGGCGTTTAGGAAAGTTGAATTGCTTAATCGAAAAACTAAGTGGAATATACTTTTATTCATGCAATTTGCTCCGTTTACTTGCAAAATATACTAAATATACTTTGGAAATTTTGGGTCTGGGGAATACCCTTTTTTTTTTAAGAGAATACAAATAATTGATTATAATAGATTAACACTAATACTCTCAAATGGTTCCAAAATCCTTTAAGGTGTAGAAAAAATTTGTAGTTGATCAGAACAATTACATTTGAAAACGAATTCAGGTTTTAAAGACTTCTTCGATAAGTGACCCAACTGAAAGTACAAGCAGAATTACGATTATAATTGTTAACCCTCGATATGATTGGTATAGTATACCAGTCAAAACGATTGTTTTTCTCTCTTTTTCTTTTTATTGAGATGCTATGTGCATTTTTCTCAGTCAATTAATTTAATTGTATTCTATGGAGGAGACCGAATCCCTCGTAAGTTTAAAAACAGAGCTTTGTTCATGAAGTTTGTCCGTCAGTGGACCTCTTGCGTTTATGTTTATCATTTGTGATGATTTGATAATGCAGTTATAAAATTATACATAATATTATTAACGAATCGTAAAATATTTCTAATAATAATTAGTAATAGTGATATAATGGCGCCATGTGATCCACGAAATAATTTTAGAAATACCCAAAAATATAATGTGTAGTTTTTGCTTTATTTTGGACAATAACATTTTGTGATGAATAAGGATATGTTCTTGTTAATAAATTGAAAAGAATTTAAAATAAATTTAAAAAAGTGTGGCAAATTATTTAATAGAATGTTTTACTTTATATTTGAAATAATTTGGTTGTGAGTTAAAAAAAATGCAAATCTCTAATGTCAATAAAATATCAATTTTTCCGAGAAACTTCCGAGTTTACATATTGTGGGCATCAATTAATTTTGGCAAAAATTCACTGTCAATTACTTTCCAATATTGCAACTTTTTTTGTTTAAGTATATACAGTCAAACCTGGTTAAGCTAAATTTCTACTTATGTAGACTCAAAAGAAAATAAATTATTTCATTCGTCGTTTATAGCATTCACGTCAGTTATAGTGTAAGTGGCCGCCTCCAAGATAACATCATAGTGAGTAAATAGCCGCATACGTACCAGTATGTATGGCCGCCTCCAAGATCATCATATATAAGAGAAAAAGGCATTTTGAATTAAAATATTCATATATTTGGAGTTCATGGGAATCATGTATTCCATAGTTATACAGAAATCCATATAACGGCACTTGAGCTTGTATTTCAAAAACTAAGGATTTCGGGTATTTGTCCCCATGAGAACTTTTGATCGTGAGTAATCAATATACTTAAATTTCAACAAATTTGACGGAGAACCAATACTGTACCTCAAAAACCAAAGATTTCTTGGGTGTGTGCTCATGAGAACTTCTGATCGGGAGGTCATGCACTACAACATACTTCAGCTAATTTGACCGTGAGCTAATTCTCATAAGGGTTTTCCGGGGTCCTTTCAATTTCACTACTTGTTTCTTCTTCCTCTTTGTTTGTTTAATTTCTTACAAAAGTAATGTTTTAATCTATTAATCTAATTAAAAAACAAAAATATTGTTATAATTTACCTGGCGATTTAGCCGCATTTTTTTTAATATAAAGGAGCACATTTCTGTTGATTGTTAAATATCTGTTTTGATTCAAGAGATGTAATTACTACTTAATTAGTGCAAAAATCTGCGAACATTAAGGTAGTCAGTCATTGATAGTTAATAGAGATATCGCAGTTAACCAAGTTTAATTGTTTTTTTTTTATATTTTGTAGTTTTAAAAAATTTGTTTTCTAAGTTTTTTAAACGTCTCGTTAAACTCAATACAAACGTTTTAGTACTTTTTGTTTTGCATTTTTATGAAATACAATTAGTGTTGAGTTAAGTTTGTTGCTCTGTATTTATATTATTAAATAAAATATAATGAAAAATCATGTAATTTTCTCAAAATTTCATTCATTTCGCATCAACATTTCACGATGAAATACATGTTAAAATTGGTAAACCAGGTATGTGTGTGTGTATGTATTTGTTCTATAATAAAAGCAAACCGGTTTTTCGCCCGATTATACAAGACAGTGCTGCGCTGATATTGAATATTAGTGTTAGTAGAAAAATGATCGGAAGATAAATTGAAGTAAACCTACAACTTTCAGATTCCAAGTTTTACGTTTCCCTTCAATCAAACCCACTTTCTCTTTGGCCGATTTCACCCGTTAACGAACTTGGCCTTCAAATACCAAAAGCACATCGTATGTCAAATTTCAATTTGATCAGACTATAATTGCGTCGTACTAGGAGGCTCTTTGATGGACATTTAAAGAAAATTTCCTGAAATCACTTCATCAGTTCAAAACCAATATAGCTACAATTTCTTCGAAAATTCACTAAAAATAGAAAAACAACTCAACAAGGTACGAATGCCTCAAAATCACTTTTGAGAATTATTTTTCTAAGTAGGTATAATGGAGGGGTAAAATAAAAAACCAAATTCTTATAAAATATTTTTTAATATCATTATTTAATCACACAAATTTACAAAAAAAACATCAGACTTTATGTACCTGACTGACTTAAATACAAAAAACAGAATGAAAAAATTTCATAACAATGTTATTTATTATTTAAATAATATTGTTTTTTTTCTTTTAACAGAAAGGCCTCGAATTTGCGAATACTTCTACGAAATATTTTTTTGTACACAATTATTCTACTAATCTGCTCAGCTTTTTATTACATTTATTTTTGTTTTATATAAATTTGTATCAGCATTGAATTTGTAAGTACAATTATTTATTAACAATAAAGTAAATTTTAACATAATTTTTATCAAAGTTGTGTTCAGTCACACGCCAGCTTAATAATTTCTTGTTTCTTTCACGCGAATAGTGTAGTATTTGTCCGTTTTTACACATGAAAGTTTTCAATCGCAATAAAAATAGTTGATATAACAAAAATTCTTTGCTGTTCACACTTGAAAGTTATCAATCGCATATTTTTTAACAGTTATAATTCCCTTGTTTAATATTTCTTTCTTTTTCGACCACATCACATGGTCAAAGTATACCAATCACAGCATATGAAATATCATCCATAACGCAAACACCACACTTACATATAACATTGCATGTAAGCTTGCTTCAAATCTAATCCTTCTCTATTTTGATATATCCAAAAAATAATACTGCGCTTGCTCAGCAAAACAATCGATTGAAAACTTGCATCAAAACTTTCATGTGTAAGAACATCCTACGTTTGATAACTAAAAATAAGCTAATGTTGTGATATTTTTTTACTGTCAACCTATTCGTCACGTATGTATGACGCTGATTCGATATGGATACTTCTAAGAACGTTCATTTGCTACGCTAGAGTCAAATGAGTACAATCTTTAATCAATTTTATTTGGGATTTTAAAAAAGTTGTAAAGTATATCAATAATCTTACAACGATTTATAACCTTTTTTTATTTGTCCTAAATATTTTAAAAGTATTTATTGTAAAATATCAGGAAATGTAAAAATTAGAAATTGATTTGACTAGATGTGACTGACAGATCTGACAATAAACTATGTTTTATATTCGTATGTATGTGTATATTTTTTACGCCAGTTTTCAAAATATGGTGGCAAAAAAAACCTAACAAAACAGTTTTAATTTTATTAAATAATTAATTCAAACATTCGTCAACACCATTTTTTTAATGCAAATATATAAACGACATATTTCAAAGAATATTTATAAACATTATTTATCACGGTGTCTAATTGAATAATATAGTTATTATAGTTTTAAGTACAAAAAAATTCTGTTCTCCATAAGACGCTGTGTTCAATTATTGATTTTTAAACGATAATTACTCTTTGAAATGATCGTCAACAGGTTTTAAATTTTTGAGGGAGGATAACTACAAAATTGAGCTATTCAATTCACTAAAACAATTTTGTATCTACTATCAAGCCTCATTTATGAACGTCCTTAAAGAAACAAAGGATTATAATCACAGTAGCGCGTGAGTGGATACGGGTGTATATCAAATACAATAGGGTGTTCATTTGAAAGACAGTTTAGCTTTAAAAAAACAAACAAATTAAGCTTATTTTCGAATGTTTCGAACTTGAAACATTTCAATGAGACACCAACTTCCCTGTAAAAACTTATCTTAAAAAATTATTTTTTAAACAATTGCACCCAAATGTGCATAATGAAATTTTCATCAGATTCAAAAACTTTCCTTTAATTTTTATAGCAGGTACATAATATTTATAATTTTACCAAATTTTACCTAGTATTCGTTCCAAACTACACGAATCTTTTCCATCGAAATTTCTTCCGTATTATAATTTTTATAGAAATACAAATTTTATACAATTGCAACAAGGCGCATAAATGAAATTGGATCGGATACGTGCAATTCAGGATACCTCAGGTTTCTTTTGAAATAATTTGAACTATTTTGTATAATAGTTTGTTTTTTTTTTCATATCAATGCTTTAAATTTACTAATTTGTAATTTAAATTTTATCAAAGTAGATACGCTACTTTTTCAAAATAACAAAAATATTATTTTAAATATATGTATATATTTAAATATATTAATATATTTTAAATATATAGCAGCAATAATCAAATGAGTTTTTAAAAATTACAAGTTAATTTTTCTTAATAAAAAATAAACTTGTGTCAAATATTATGAATCTCATCAGTCCATATTGTTACAAGTACTTCCAGAGCACATATCTCTTACAAAACTATTAAAAAATTTTTATTTGGAGAAAACTTCTTTCGAAGATTGTTATATAACATTTAAATTAACAGCTACAGAGATAATAAAAATGATTGACTCTTAGGTAAATTTCTTGTATCATTAGTTTTCACATGAAAGATAATTGAAATAAATAACCAGGGCCGTTTCGACGGTCTTGGGAGCCCTTTCTGATAGTTTACAACTTCTAAAACCAAAAAAAATGTTCGAATTTACGACAGGGTAACCAAACAACACGTTATATTAAAAACCAATATCATCGAACTTAAAAAATGCATATCTATATGAGTTTAAAAATATTTATTTGTATTGAATAGGAGAACATGAAAAAAAATTTATCCCGTTCAAAATTTCTTTTGTTTGCAATTGGTTCAAAAATTCGTTTAAGTATGGCAACAATTTACCCCCTGGTACAACATGCAATCTTATCTGTACTATACATTGAAGAGAATTAAGCAAAAAAAAATTTGACCGAATAGTTTCCGGTACTCCAACGTTTATATATATAAAGATTATCTTCCATTTGAATTTGAGGACTGGTGTAACGTAAAATTGGATAAGATTCAATCATTATTATTGCTTGGTTACTACATACAAGTTCTACAATAAACACATGTAGCTTTTTCTTTCATGGATTAATAAATTTTCAAAAACACAAACGTTCAAAAAAGAAAATCAAATTGTAACGCAACATAATCAACATTTTTGAAGAACACGTATAGTAAAAGAACTAGAAAAACAAGAGTTAAATGAATGTTAACTTAATCTAAACAAAATAACAAAATATGGAATGTATGTCGAACGAACGAAATAACTTACACAAATAAATATTTAATCGAAAATAAAAACTATTCACGAACTATATTATATTATGGATAAATAGGTTGTTTCTGGAAAGATACAGTACTTTTCAAAATATAAAAATCGGTCTTAAGTGCTTTGACTCCTTCATATTCAGGTTGATATCACGAAAAAAAAAACGAATGACCGATGAATACTGTTTACGCTAGAAGGTTTTGAATAGTCTTCCAGAAACATACAGAATAATTTAAATATTTCCTGATTAAAAATTAAGTACAACCTACTAAATCTTAAAGTCAACTGAATAATAAAAAAAAAAAAATAATGATTTTGTACTTAATTAAAATTTAATTGAGCGAAAAATATAAAAATAATGGACGATAAAAAATGATTTATTTCTGGTTTTACAGTCATAAATGTATATCACAAAATAATAATAATAATAGTTTTTCACTTTGAAAATAAAGTGATAAATTTTTCTATACAATAAAAATAACATTAAAATTCAAGGTCATTTAAAAAATTTTAGGATAAGTTTTCGTAAAAAAAAATATAGTGCTAATTAGTAATAAATAATATTAATTTATGACTAATTTTTGGATTTATTTAGGATTAAAATAATAAATTTCGCTGATGTGTATCTCGGTAAGGTAAAAATAAAATTGTGCGAAAATATAGTTAATTTGGAGGAGAAACTGAATTATGAATTTAAAAGACCTTGATCAAGTTTTACAATAACTTTTCTTAATTAAGGAAAACCTTCTACAATGATTGAAAATAAATCCTCCAATATCATCATTACTTATTGTAATCGTATAAAAAGCTTGACTTAATTTTAAGTCTTACACAAATTAAAATATTGGAATGTTTCAATGTGGGTAAAATCACAGAGCAATAAAACATCGATGTTGATTCATATAGGCATACTGTGATGTGAAACTACGTTACTCCTTAACTTCGCTAAATTATTGAAAAAAGTATCTAAGAAATTAAATCAAGAAATTGTTTTCCGACAAACAACTACCCACTCTTGATTTCGTTATTTTCAAATTTTTTTAAATATACATTTTTATAAAAGATATAATATAAAATAGAGTTTATATATTTTATTATACTTTTATATATCATTATTGAATTTTTTTGGAATGTAAATTACTTCACACTTAATTACTACCTATGTACATCATTCTGTTATACTTGAATCTCGTTGAAATTATAAAACGGGGGTTTGTTTTCATTCTAGTCTTTTCACAAATAGAAACTTTTTTATTCATTCGAAAAATTACTATTTTAGTAGTAAGTGGCACCCATATCGTTATCACTTTCAGCAAGTGTATATGTGTATGTATCCGGGAAGTGTGTTAGTTCCAGACCCCTCTTTCTCACTGGACACTCTGGGCATGCGCCTAGAGCCTCGCGATCGATAGGGGCCCCCTAGTTCCTGCCAGATCACCAAACGATAACCGATATTTATTACCGAAAAACATATTTATTTCGAAAAAGTCAAACGATAATGACCGACACAATATCTACTTGCTTATTTGCTTTTGCATGCGCGAAACTACTCTACTCTCGGCCGAAAATCAGGCTTTCCGATTTAAGCATGTTTAGATAAATTTAAATATATAAAAATACAATTTAATGGTATACTAAGTACACTGTTTTAAAGAAAAATCATCAGTGAACTTGTTTTTCTATTATCTATTCATTTAATGCGACTGTATGAATAAACACGCAGAAATTACTGTGAATATACCTCCAATTTTAACTGATTACTAGTGTTTACATTTATCACAATACATACACATATTGAAAGTGGGTACGATATGATGACTACTAAAAGAGTAGTGAGCCGACCGAATTTTCGTAAAAAAACAGACGTATAGGCATCTGATTCATTCCACTGTTTGGAATTGTTTATAAACATCGTTCTTATATTTTTGGTGAGACATTAGTACTTCTGATGAAAGGTAATTCGAAAGATAAAAAAAACTTCACCAAATATTTCTCAATATAACATATTAACTACGGGCAAGGTTGATAATGCAAATTTTATACACGTAAAATATCTTCAGATTTTTTTAGTGCCATCTGTATCTTGAATATTTATAATTAAATTTATAAATAATAATTATTGATTTGCTGTTCAAGTTTAAAAGACACGATAATCTTGTCGTCAAATTACTTTTGTACCATTGTAAAAAGTCTGTTTCGCGTAGCTACCAAATCCCGCTGTTACCCTCTAATAATGAAATGAAAACATTACTTATACGTTCACTTACCAATACCCACAGCGTATATCGGAACATATCTTATTATCTTTTTCTTTACCAATATACATTCATTCTATTGTTCCAGTCTTCTGAGTTTATTCAGCCCGTTTAACAAAACAATATTTTATAAATACTATGGAAATCAGATCCCAATTAAGTCTTAATAATTTCGTTGCATTTTACATACTACACACAAATATATCTCTAAATTAATGCCTTTTTTTATACAACCGAAGCATTGTTTTCTGTTCGATTTTGTATACAAAATTGTGTTGCAATTGTTGAGTTACTAATTTCATCAGAATCACTGCTACTGCTGTCTGATGAACTAGAACTACCAATTGGTCGTTTTGAATTACCCATTGTGTGTAACGATCGGATTAATCCTGGATTGGATTCTAAAGTTGAACACTGACTTGAAGGAGGATGAGAATATTCTGACGTATTTTCTTCATCAGATGCTAATGGACCATTATGTCTTGTTATTGAATTATTGTATTTGTATCGTCGTGAACGGCAACCTGGTCCAATAGGTTTACGAGCAATACTATTTGAAAAATAAAATATGATTTGAAATAATATATTTTTTGTATTTTTATTCGTTTCAGATAAATTACATCTGTGCTCTGTAAATATCTCGACATAAAGAGTTGATGCAAAATCTTTGCTAAATTGAACGACTAGGGCGCGTAAAATAGAAAGCATCGCTATGTATCATATAACTAAAACTCCTATATTGCCTGAGAATTTGGCTTGCATAGTCTAGCTCGACTTTTAAGCCTTCCACTAACAGAAATTAGCAATATGGGAATATTAAGATCAAAAGTATTTTGCGTATTTTATAGGTTGTTTTAATACCCTAACTCTGTAGGTCTCTATTCCATTAGCGCCTCTGGTAAGAGAAATTGGTAGTAATGGTTTTCTATTGCAATAAATAATAATAATAATATTGTATTTGGCAACTATTATAAAATATGTAATTATATCTGATAATTATTATAAACTATTGTTTCATGATATATATATTGTCTCATGATATATTAATACCAGAGATTCTAACCGAACCGAAACTGAAACCTAAATTCGGTTACATGTGTTTAATTTACGTAACCGTTTTAAATTAAAAAAAATTAAAACCGATAACTGAAAAACCGGTTTTTAACATTTATATTTTTTGTGAATGTAAAAATATCGTACACGGGGGTAGGTAAAAGAAGAGTATGCTAATATTAATTTCAAATTACCTTTTTCTTCTCAAAGAATAAGTGTTAGATTCCTCTACGATTTCTTCTTCATCAGACCAACTTTCACAAATATCCTCATTTGAGATTTCTGTTGTACACCTCTCTGGATTGTATAAATTTCGTTCCAAGTCCTCCGTACGTAAGGTTATACGTACATCATCCGATAGATTACCATTCTCCGATATATTTTTGATATCTAATGACGATATTCGATTTAATTCATCCGACAATCGATTACCATTTAATATTGCTGTTACTTTACGTCCTAACATTTCAATTTGATCGTCGTCGCTGCATTCCCGAGCTGCCATCTTATCATTACTATTTGAATCTGGTTCGTCCAGGCAATCAGAACTCGAACCATGTTCTAAATGTGTAATATAAATTGAAGTTCCATCACAATTTTCTGGATATTTTAATATGACTCCATTCCCATTTATCGTAGTTTCATCATTATCATCGCTGCCATCAGATCGTCGAATTTCACGCAAAACTGCATGTCTCATATATCGTTTACTTTCGTTAAACGATTTATGTGGATGTAAACTTGATGTAGGTGACACAGTTGACGAATCAATCGCATCATCAGTTTGCGTTTCAGAATCAACACATGTTGGTGGACGTTGAGAACCTGTTGAGTTTCTTGGAGAAATTCTAGGTGAACCAGACGTGGTACGGCGATGTCGATGTCTTCGTTTATTGCCAGGTGTTACTACAATCGATTCTGGCTGAGATGATGCATTTAGTTGAGTATATAGTGTGGATTTAATAGGGCTCTAAAAATAATAATAAAACAATTAACTTTTTTCCCTTAAAATAAAGAGATGTTATTGATATTTACCCTAGGACTATCGGGACTAGTTGTAGTTCCATGTTCTGGTGATGTAGGTGTTGTTGATTGACAACCATTTTGAGATTGCTGACGTCTTGCTAAACGATCTTGAGCTTTTAAGAGCGGATGTATCATTTTTTTCTTATTTGGTTTATACGAAATACTCTGTTTTTCTCTTCTGTAAAAGAAATTAACCGAAAATTATTACTTCGGAGTTTATTGTTCGGAGTTCAATAACAGGTCTCTATTAAGATAATTAAAAAATTGGAATCTTTGAGATTCTAATTAAATTTTCAAGTTAAAATACGTATGTGGATAAAAAAAATCCTTGACGGAAATTTATATATAAGAGATTGTGTGAGTATTTCCTATCATATTTTGTAAATTAAAGTTTTACTTACTTTGAAACATCTTTCTCTCGTTGTTCTAGTTGTAATAACACTGCACTTAGCTCCATATATAATTGATTCGTACGTTCCAATTTTCGTTCATAGTGTTCGCGAATATCTTGAGCATGTTTCAATTCTTGCTTACGTTTTCGTACTAAATCCTCTTCAAATCGCGGTAATTGCGATCCTTTTGTTTGCATATGTGACATTTGAATTCGAATTTCCTCTTTCCATGATAATTGTGTTTTAAAGTATTGATCTTCAGATCGAGATAAAACCTCCAAAGATGCTATTTCCAAATGCATTAAAATGTGTTTGAATGAAGGACGATTACGTGGTTTAGCACTCCAACATTGTTTAACCAAAATTCGAAAACCATCCGGACACGACGATGGTATTGGTAAATTTAAGGAATTTGAACCAACACCCCATATTATGGCTGACGAATCAACATCTTTGTATGGTATTTCGCATGTTAATAATTCCCATAACACAACACCGTACGACCATATATCAACTTTATCATTATACGGTTCACTACGAATAATCTCTGGTGCCATCCATGCAACTGTTCCAGCAAAGCTCATTTTTGTGCTAATTTCATTCCATTCACGACTTGTACCAAAATCACTAATTTTTATGATTTGACCTTCACCAATTAGGACGCTGTAAAGTTAAAAAATATATTAATTTCAAAAATTTTCAAAATAAATTTCGATTAAGGTGTATAAGAAATGGTAGCCAATTTCTAGCCAGCAGGCAAAGAAACAAAATTGGACAATAAGTTCATAACAAAACACCTTCCTCCCTCGTAGGACCAGAGCTTTTAGATGGTTCTTAATTTCTGTCGTAATTTTTCAACACTAGATGGCGAAAGATGCGAACAGGGTCACATTCTGGAGAAATCTTTCAAGTTCAAAAAATGATCCTTTTCGGGAGTTTTAATCGAAGAAGATTCAAAACGGGCATCAACCTTAACAAAAATGCGGAATTTAACGCTAGCGGGGTTTTTACGGATTTTTATAGTACCAGAAAACACCTCCGAAAGCTATTCTGGGAAATAGACCTCCTGTGAAAATAGCGTTTTCCGAACTTGCTTTCTGATGTGTTGCCTGACCCTACAAAACGTCTTGAAAACCCCGCGAGCGTTTTGAACTTTGAAAGATTTATCGAGAATGTGGCCCTGTTGGCATCTTTCGCCATGGATGGATTAGACTGACATTCTTAGCAGATACCAAACGGGGAAGCACAATAGATCATTTTGATCAAAATGAATTAAATTATCGTAAATGGCTCTAATACTAATGAATTCATTCTATTAGGCTTTATTTCATTATAAGAAAATAAGGTTTCAAATTGGTCGGTCATGTAGGTATATATGTTACCGATAGACAGAACGTGAATTGAAAATATACAAAATTTTATAAAAATAAAAATGCGTTTACTTACTTAGGACTCTTGAGATCTCTGTGAATAATTTTGTGTGTATGCAAATAATGCATACCGGACGCTATTTGTTTTGCCCAACTAACAAGGCGAACTGGTGGAATACTTTCGCCACTTTTTAAATAATCATATAATGTACCATACGCACAATATTCCATAACTATACAATAACATGGTGCATGCGTACATACACCTTTAAATTTAACTATATTTGGATGATTTAATTTACGTAAATTTCGTATATCTGTTTCCTTTTGATCCCGTACTTTTTTCACTGCAACATTCTCACCACGTAATAGACCTTTAAATACAGCACCTTGAGCACCAGATCCCAACCATTGTAAATCACTTATAGCCTCAAATGCAATTTCCCAATCATCTGAAAACGAAATACAATTTTTATTTAGTTTATTGGAAAATATATAAATGATTAAAATTTGGCATGGTTCTAATATGCAGTTAGCCATGGACATGGGGTTTAAAATTTTAATTTTTAGTTAAGGGCTTACTTAGTTTTGGCGATTCAAATGGGAAATAAAAAAGTAAGTTTTTTCAAAAGCTTCGTGAAGAGTTTTGAAAGAAAGCTTATTAAAGCACGCATTCAGAAATAAATGCTGTATTTTATTTATACATTTTTTTAAGCATTTTTGGAAAAAGGGTTAAAAGGTGCTGCCCCCATCATTATCCAAAAATATCGCTGAGAAAAATTTGAATCAAATCATGAATAAAGATAATAAGGTTGAAGAAAATTTATCCGAAGAAATACGAAATTTTATACCCAGTAAATATACAAGGTATATTAAGTTTCACGACTTTGTAACGCTTAAAAATATTGATCGTAGGCATGAATGTTTGGCATTTGTATTCATAAAATGGCCCAATTCGGAAATTTCCGCCCGTCCGCCTGTCTGTCCGTGGACACGATAACTCAAGAACGAAAAGAGATAACGAGCTGAAATTGTGTGTGTGTTCCAGAGCAAAAAAGTAAGGTCAAGTTCGTTAATAAGCAAAATCGGAACGTGTTTTCCTCCGCCAGGGGGAAAAATATACATCTTTGAAACAGTAAGAGATAGAAAAAAAATTTGTTAACAAAAAATATTCTTTTCTTTAAATAAACAACTTTTGTTTGAAATTTTTTTTCATAAACTCAATAGTTTTCTCATAATTTGTGATTAAATGTTCTTCGGAAAGCGAATTGTTAACAATTTGAATACGCAGAATTGTTAACAATTCAATTATTGATATACATCTCAGTAAATACTGGGTATTCAAACAATTAACTCAGTTAGTTGTTACATTACTTGTTTAGTAAAAATTTTTTCAAGAATATTGTGCGGGGAGTCCATTAAAAGCTTTTAGAACCACCATTTCAAGAATGTATAATTCATTTTTGTGTTTGTTTAATTTACTTAAAGATTTCTCTGAAAACTGTTGCTATCTCGCAGCGTATCTCCAAAAGTATCGCTGAAAAAAATTTGAATAAAATCGTGAATAAAGATAATAAGGTAAAGATTGAGAAAAAGTAATCAGAATTTTTTTCTTGGTGGATAACTTAAAAAGAATTTTTATGTCTAAAAAAAAAATGGAAACTCTAGACTCCCTATTTTACCTCCTTAAGGGTTGATTTTCCTAAACGCTTCAACACGTATTACATTGTTTATTATTAATAACATAAATGTTATGAATGTTTCTAACTTAAAAAAAAAAAAAAACGCACCCCAATACCAACACCTGCCCCCTTAGGAGTTGATTTTCGAAAAATCGTTCCTCTATGCTATCTAAGGAACATATCTCCCAAATTTCATGTTTCTAACTCCAATAGTATTAGCTGGGCAATGATGACTCAATCAGTCAGAACATGTAATTTTATATGTATAGATTCTAGCCTATATATATATATATATATATATATATATATATATATATATATATATATATATATATATATACATAGTTCATATATTTATACTAGAAGTTGGAATGTTTGAACAGTGTGACGTAAATGTAATTTAATATAAAAATATTCAATAATTTAATTATTATAGATTAGAACACGTTTTATTTGTACATTAGAATTAAATGACACCTTATCTTATCAACAAGGATGTCAAAATTTTTATTAAATAATTCTTTCGATAACATTTTTTTTTTTAAATTTGATTTTTACGTTAAAAGTTCAAATAATTTTCACTTTAATAAAAATTTTTCATTACAATAATCAAATCTATGACTATCCCACTAATTCAGTCATAGGCAATTCTATATTTTATGTATTGAATGGGGCACAGCATCACCCTCAACAACCAGGTTCACCCTCAACAAATGCTTGAAACAGGAACATTAGACGCGGTAGTAAACGAGCGAATGGCGGTAGCGACACGATTTGACTAGACCGTGGGCAGAGGGTTCGTTAACAAGGAGTCTCCAAGCATACCAAGATGGCTGTATTCAAAACCTGACTTCCACCCTACACTCACTCACTGACAGTGCCGGAAACATGGACCCTGACCAGCAAGCACAAGTTAAGATTCCAAACTACAGGAATGGAATACCTCAGACGAGTTGAGAAAAGAACAAGAAGAGACATAATCGGAAATCAAACCATTCGAGACTCCCTCAAAGTAGAACTCCTCCAGACTTTTATCCAGATCTCACAACATCATCGCTGGTTTGGCCATATGATGCAGATGCTAGACGAAAGATTCCCGAAGCAAGCCTACCAATCTAAGATCGACAGTAGAAGACCCAGAGGAAGATCTAGACGCACATAGAAAGACAACGTGATAAAATCAGTGACAGAGGGAGATAGGAGCTACCTAGAGAATCGCTATGAGTAGTGTTACTGACAGATTAAAAAAAATTTACTTAATTTTGTGTATTTAAATGGATCTCTCTGCTCAAATTAAATAATTTACAATAATTACACTTTATTAACAAGTTGCTTGCATTTCTTGTTCTGTATTTTTTACCGTTTTGGAATAAACCAAGAAATTCGAGGAAGAATTGAATCCATCTTTAAGTCATAGTCATCATTAAGTTGGCCTCAGTTGATCCCAAAACATTTTAACAATCATTTTTCGATTAGGCGCAACTGTTCGATAAAGATCAGATGCTTCGTTATTTTTATCCCACCATATACGTTTTCCAAAAACAGAGATTAAGAGAAAATATTCTTCAAAAAAAACAATGTATCGTGTCGTTTAAAGATGCTCGTAGCAAAGCCGCGGACAAGGTCATTTAATTATAAACAACTATGTTCTTGACCTAGCTTACAAATTTTCATTTGTTTCGTGGAATTAATCTTGATAATATTATTTTTGATAATATTAAATTACTGTAATTTAAAAAGAAAATTTAATGTATGGGTCATTTTTAATGATTGACCCCACTGATAATGAGCTAAACAATTTCTTTGTTACAAAGATTCACCAAAAGATATTGCGTAAACATTGTAACATTTAAGAAATATTCTTAAGATAACATTATATATTTTCAGTCAAAAATTTTACAAATATTTGGGCATTGTTTATCCTGATACAGGGTACTACACTGTATCTTAGCCCTCGACGGTTTTTTATTGGTTTTTTTTAATTTGTCCTCCTCAACGGAAGGCCAAATTTGTTAAATTTTATTCCGCTGTCTGTTTTTCAAGATATTCGATCATTTTCAGAATGCTTGGACATCCATATTTCAATAAAGAAACATTGGTAAGAAAAGGTGTAAAAAATGAAAACGAAAAGAAGAGGGCGTTCTGGTTTTAAATGTTCGCCCAAAGTTTTTATTTATGATCACTTTTATTGGTGACTCGGAAATAAAAATTTATTTTGTACTTTTTAATTCATTAAATAAAAGCTTGTTAAAAATAATAGTTTTATGGCTAGAATTTTCTACTTATGCTGGCATTACATACTCCGCGAGGCAAGGCGAGACATAACGAGCACGAGAGTGTACTCACAACGTTCGGTCTGCCTTGTGTCGACTTGCCTCGCCTACGCTCCATTAAAAGTAGTTTTTTTTACACGAGTCGATGAAAGCGTGAATACATTTGCCATGAAAGACACTCTCGTCTAAATTCGATTCAACTTTCAACCGCCATTTTTAATTATTCAACTACCAACAGCTTTAATTGTACCATTAATCTTAATAGTAGAACACGAAAATAAATAAAAACTGTATAAATTTATGAATACTTTTTTTAATTCTTATAGTGTCATTACGCATTTGAATAATAATATTTTCAGGTATACCAACGTAATTTCTGGCTAAGCCACGTAACTGACGAGAACTGTATTGCCGGCCGGACACTCGGCGAGAGTGTACACAGCTCTACTCGCGACTCCTCGCCTTAGGAATGTCTTGCCGAGTGTGTACTGCCGGCATTAGACTATTACAAGTCCTACTAAATAAAATATTTTAAACTGGTATAAACTAAAATTTCTGGTATGAACTAGATTAAAATATAATAAATTTTAAATTATATTGAAATTACTCTTGTTAAAATTTCCTTCATTCACATTTATTCCTGTTAACTTTACTTTTATTAAAATTACTCTTATATTGTCTCAGGATATGTTACTCGTCGCTAATTAGCGACGAGTTCTCACTAATTATCATTCGATAATATAATGGTATAAACTAATTTAAGGTAATCTGCCATATTAGATTTAGCACCATGTTGAATATACTGTAATTGTCATTAGAACCAAAGCTGTTTCAGTATGATCAGATATCCGAAAGTATTCGAAAAAGTTATTATTCAGATTTTTCTCTCACAAACAACAATTAAGGAGTTCTTACAGCGTGTACTAGAGCACTATGTTGTTTGACATTTTTGGTTATGTAACATATGTTAAAATAATATTGTAATTTTTAATATTATATTACATATTTTAAAATTACATTGTATTATTTATAACTTATTCTAAATTATCAACAAACTACTTTTTTATTAATAATATCAAGGTTAACGGAATTCTTCAAAAGATTGCATTTTAAGATTTGTACTTTATTTTACATTTTTAATAATACTTTCATTATTGACATAACCAGGGCTGCACTTAAGATATTTTTGTACTGATCTCTATATAACTGGATAAAGTAATGAAATCAACGCCGCTTCACAACTAGGCAAGGTACTAAATTTTGATTCAGTATGTTTTGTGTAATTTACCGAAGCGAATTACGCAAGCGCACTAAAGTAAAATTTAGTACCTTCTTGGCTAATTGAGGCAGCGCTGTCATCCTCTTCATTTTGTTTTTTACGTCTAGACCTATAAGGATACTTTATCCAGTTATGCAGAGATCATTGAGTTATGATCCTGCATAAGTTCCCAGTAAACCATGTCCAAACTTCCGGGTGATAGTACGGAAGAAATAATGGAGTAGCTCCGCCATTATTGTCAATGGGACATGGTTTACTGGATTGACAATACAAAAATACATATTTGAAACTGTCTTGAAATCTATGACAAATAAATTGTATTAATTAACAGTAATTTGAGCCAAACTTTATTCCTAGCGAATTCTTTAATCAACTTATCGCAATTAGGTTCCACACATAAGGAAGATTGTATTTTTTTGTATGGGTCTAGCTCTTCGACCTCTATTGATTAAGCATTTAGAGCTTACAAAGCCTCGTGATAAGTCCGGCCATGCATCTAACGTTCTTATATCGATAATGTTTTAGTAAATAGACTGAAAAGTGAGACAAAAACAGATCTATTTCTTATTAAACGTTAAGAATTGCCCAATTCCTAGATTATTTATTTGTATTGTATAAATACGTAATTCGATTACAAAGTACTCATCATCGGTACGAATTAGCTAATCGTAAACGAAATATATATAATACAGACAAAAACCCCTCGACCTGTCGCACTACCGTGCTCTAGATTCTACAAACAGCCAATTTGTTCGTTTAAATTAAAAATAGAGATGGCGTTGCGATCAGAAAAATTTTTGGATCTCATGAACTTTCCCTTGAGGTAAAGTTATCTTTTATTACATAAACAATTTATTTAAAAAAATAAAAATTAATAATCTAAATAAATACTCGTAAACACTAATCACATATGATTGGTTAATAACATTATAACCTAAAATATTATTCGTTTCTAAATATGACAGTTGTAAGCACGGAGACTAGACAAGGAGTCCGAACTCAAACGGGAGAATTGACAAAATATGTCAACGTAATGGTAGAAGTTATATTTATTTTTTTGTGCCACTAGTGTCGCTAGTTTTCATTTTGCACCGAAGTGAATATAGTATAATAAATAGGAGTGAAGTATATATTTGTCATTTTGTTAGACTTTATTAAAAAATAAAAGTTTAATTTAATATCTGATTCAATAATCTTCTCAATTGATTTTAATAATTTTTATATAATTAATTTATTTTCATTTTTACAATTCCAACTTTACAGGTTACTATTTAATTATTCGATGTTTTATAATTATTTTGTTTTTTATTGTTATGTAATTATTTTGCGAATTTTTAACTGTCACTTACTTCGACTAATTACTTTATTTCATTTATTAAAAAAAAGTATTTTATTGGAAAAATAATATTTATAATACTACATAAATGCGTCATGTTTTTCAATTGAAACTCGCGCCTTTAATACTCTCTCCACTATTTTCGGTGCAGAAGGAACACTACTGACATCTTATTTTTGTCAATTAAGTATTTGTTTACATGGAGTTCGGACTCCTTGTCTAGTCTCCACGATTGCAAGTATGCATACCATTGCCAACTTTCGAAGTTGGTAATATAAATGCCGTTTTACCGACTTCCTCCTGTACAACGCGCATTATACGTCGATAGTCTTCTTAATAACTTTAGCTTTTTACAGCATCTATTTAAAAAAAGAGGTGTGTGTGTGGTCTAAAAATTCCACTAACCTCTATATAACTGGACAGAGTATCCTTATGAGCCTAAACGTAAAATAACGTACAAAATTGAAGCGCTGTCTGGCCTCCTCAACTAGCCAAAGTTCTAAATTTTGCTTCAGTGCGCTTGCGTGACTAAAAACTTAATGCGTGTGTTGTGGAAATACATTAGACAGCTACATATACATTAACACACATACTTATTACACGCACTGATTTAAAATTTGGTACCTTGGCTAATTGAGAAGCGCTTCAGTTCTGGCAAATGGCATAGCATAGGATAATCAATCCAGAGTTATATAGAGGTCAGTGAAAATATCTAATTGGAACAACATCCTTGATTCATGAGTATGACGAATATTAGTTTCATGTATTTATTTTTTAGTTCATCACTAATCCGAGCCGGTTATAAAGCAATAAATTGATAAGAAAATATTTTCTATACGTAATATACAAACAAACCAGGATTATTATATTATCAAAGCAATAATCTTTTAGTCTATAATCTTACAACGCTTATCATAATATTAATATTATGCATATGTTTTTATGCAGGCATGTGCTTGTTTATACAAATTAAAGTTCAATATTTCATCTTAAAATTAAAATTATTTTAGAATTTATGGTTTAATCTAACATCGGCGTACTTAAGAATATTATCTGGAGGGGCACGGAATCTTGGATATAGTTTATAAGTATAACTGTTTCGGAGTAACGATCTTTTATTCAATTTGAATTTTACAATGCAATGAAGGTGTCTCTGTTCCATTAACGGAACTAGTAGCGTTATTGTCACAGTTTTCTATGCTAGCAGTATACTTTCGATGAAACACGTCGAGACGTAACGAACGCGAGGGTGTACTCGCAGCGATCAGTCTCGCTCATTTTTGCTGGCCACGTCTTGGGAGCGCTCTGTTTCGAGTCAATTTTTTTGACCACGAATCAAAAGAAGTGAGTGGCGAGTGCAGGCATCCAGAATACACTCTCGGCTAATCGCCATTCAACTGTCAACCATCATTTAAATTGTGTTTAAATATTGTCGACAATGGCTGATTGGATAATTATTAATTATTTTAATTATTAACTGAACGGCTGAACTGTATTTCAGGCAGAACACTCTCGACGAAACACAGTGATAGAGTATACAGTTCTAGTGCTTCCTTGCCTTACCAATATCTCGTCGAGAGTGTACTGCCTGCATAAAAATATTATAATGCATTTTATTTTTATGAAAGTGGTTAACTTGGAATATTCCAATTAAACGAGAATTCAACTTCAGAATAACTAATAGATCATACAATTTCTACCAATTTGATCACATACATTTTTTCGTATGATCAATCGATCGCGAGAAGGTGGGAGCGGCGCATTCACGTATAGGATGATGCTATATAAACTTCGGAGCCAAATACATAGTTCAATTTACTAAAAATAATTTAAAAAAATTTATTAAAAAAAAAAAAAATACAGATGAATTGAGAACCATCCTTCTTTTTGAAGTCGGGTTAAAAATAAGCGGTAAATCTCAGTATCAATTGTTTGTATGGAAAAAAATGAGATAAAATTTGTGGTGATTTTTATAATCTATAATATTTATAATAATCTGTTTGTCATAATTTGGAAAAACGATTTTACCCACATACAACTTTTGGTATTCTAAAAAGTGCAAATTACCATTTAGTTATAAAGTCAATTTTGTTTTTGACATCATATTAACAAAAATGATGTATGTTTCAAAGGGATGGAGGTTAGGTTAGGTTTAAGGGTTTGTAATAATTTAAAAAAAAACAAATATTTGAAATTTTTGTAGAATCACTTTTTTTGACTAGTTTCGGAACACAGTACCTACTTCAACGAGTTCATTTCATTTTATATCTCTGAACAAGGAACTGTGTTCCGAAACTAGTCAAATAAAGTGATTCTACGAAAATTACAAATATTTGTTTTATTTAATAATTTACCGACGAAAGAAGGAGGTACTCAATTCAACCTGTATATATTTTTTTAAATAATGAATTTTTGTCAAGTAACGACCCATTCAATACAAAATTAAGGATTTGGTCCGCTAAACGCTTTCCTTACACTCGGAGACCTGTGGTTCATTGTGCTAAAGGGTTGAAACTTAAGAATGAAATATATTTTGGTTACTCAAAAAAAATTCTACAAGAAGTGAGAATCAATCCCACATGAAACATTTGACTTACCTGGTTGATTTTTAATATCATTAACAGCTGCTTTTCCAATGATTGATAGCACCGGCCTTAAACATCCAAATATGCCATCCATCCATCCTTGTTTTGGATCATTTACTGTACATACACCAGCCGGTTGTGGACTGTCTGGACTACTATCCTCAGGTGGTTTTTGTGCAGTTGTCCGATTTGTTACGTCAGCCAGGGCTGCCGATGGTATTTGTGGAATTGCCATTTGATTATATTCATCTTTAATGCATAACATACTGAAACAAAATATAATATTCATATTAGGAACCAAGATACATTAAGGTAGTTTGGCAGTCGCAATCCGAGATCAATTTAAATAACATATTATGTGTGAAAATTTTTATGTATGTGTGAAAAACAGAGATAGAAGCAAAAGTAAAATATTTAAAAAAATTAATTAAATCTAAACTGTGTGGTGAATCGTTTCGCATTTTTTCTAGTGTACGTTTGAAACATCGCTCTATCTATTGAACAGTTTTTGTTTTGAAGTCAAGTTGCCGATTTTTCTCAAACCATTAATTTCCGGTGTTATTGAACAAAGACATTCATAGGAGCTCATTTATTTTTGCATAACTTTAATTAATTATGTCTCTTAAACAATGTGGTAAAAAAATCGGATTTGTTTTCTATACGTGCATTTAATTATAATCTTTTGAATAAATATTGAAAAATGTGGGGTTAAGTTTAAGTTATGTGGCTACCAAACTACCTAAATATCGTTGTTATGATTAATTCAATATACTATTTACTACGAGCGTGTTCAAACAAAATAATTACATCACAATTAAAAGTGTCAATATATTACAAATACATGTATTAGTTTAGTAGCTATGAATGCATCTGTAGAAGATTGCAAGGTGTCAGATATAGAATGTTTGGGTCCGAAACTTTGGATCCATCAATCCTGGGAGCAATCCCGGTGGAGAAACTGTGGGCTTTCTGTGCGGCGTCTGGCCTCAACAGAATACCTATAGCTACATCTGCTTAAAATAGCACCTCTTACTCGGAGACATCTCGCCTTCGGGTGATAGGTTGTTCTCAAGGAGGGTACAGTGGAACCGTTGGTCTAGATGTTAGAGACCCGTTTGCGGTACCCTTCTTTCTAATTATTATTAATAGCTAACTTGGGGTTGTGCAAAACATTGGACATCCGGTTTCGATTTTGTTAATTTATTTGTTGGGACTATTAGTGAAAAACCAAAGATCTCGGACAAATTTTTTGTAGCCTTAAAAACCACCAATTTTATTTACTTTAAAAAAAATAAATATCTCGATATTGGTTGGTTTTTGAGTGTTGCTCGAACAAACAAACAGACAATAATTTTATACCCGAAAAGAAGGAATTTCTTGAAACAAGTAAATATGTTTTCTTCAAAATAAGATACCCTGAGAAAGAGTCCTTGTTTTCATTCAAGAATTTGCTTACTTGAAGATACTTATTCAAGTAAACAAATTCTTGAATGAAAAGAATTTCTTTCAAAGAGTATCATATTTAGAAGAAAACATATTTACAATTCCTTTTATCAGTGTAATAGTAGAGATTATGTTAACAATATAATGAACTAAATAAATTAAACAGAGGTCATCCACATCATTATTGCCAACCTTTTAAAAGTAAAATACATTTATTTTCATTATTTATTGACATATTAAAATTAAATACAAAATGTTACTCAATGTAAGTTTGCTTTTGTGAGGTGCTTGGTGTAATAGCAAATTATAAAACTTATGTAAGGGTTTCTGGCTATCTTAACATAAAAAATATACAGGGTGAGTTGGGAGGAACGGACCAAACTCCAGGAATGTATTATGGATGTGAAAATAATGTAAAAAAACTCATATGTTCTTATGCGATTTTTATTTGTTTTAGAAATTTTTCAAATAACCTTGAAGACCATGGTTAAGATGAAATCAAGGTCACCATAAGATGTCCCCCTATGAACAAACCAACTTATATTCGGGAATTTTTTCTAACAAGAATTCATAAACATTTAACAACTATATTTAAGTGTATTGTTTAAAATGAGCATTCTGTATTGTTACACCAACTGCCTTAAACATTGAAAAAATAATCATAACAACTTTCAATAAAAACAGTACGACATAAATTTACACGTGTAAAGTACACACTGTTCTGGCATTGAATTTACTACAAACTACACACATATTGGATCATTTCATGTTAGTAAAGAATTTATAAAAGTTCTATACTTAGTTTTGTTTACCCATGACGACAGACTGACTGACTGACTGACTGCCCACCTATCATTACTTTTCCAATTAAAATGATATTATTGTTGTTTATAACGAGAGATATAACCCGATTGCGGTCTGTATTCTGTAAACAGCATTGTGTCTGGAGTACAGAGCCGGATTAGATTTTTAGGATTAAGGCTAATTTACTAGAAAAGGCTGAATAATAAAATATTTTTATACTATATGTAAATATATCAGGGTATATTAAGTTTATCAAAAATTCAGTATATTTCGTCGATAACTACCTTAAGGTAGTTGTTCCAGCATGAAACCACTTTTCGACAGATTTTGCTCATTTTTTTTCACAGGCTAAAAATAATGTTTTCTAATAAATCCCGAAGTTTCAGAATTTTTGACCGTTTAGAACGCGAGATAATTAATAGCAAAGTAATCATTCTCTCTCATTAGAAGCATGTGCAACTACATGCCCGCCCAACCAATATCTGTTGTATTAAAAAAAAAAACTCGACAGAACTATAAAAAAAAACTAGGAGAATAAAGATAAATATTTATTAATTAAATTTAAAAAACGAAATCGCGTTTTACCGTTTCGTTTTCGAAATACAAAAGTTTAAAATTATTTAATAACATTTATTGGTATATATGAATAGTGAATAATATCTATGTGTTGTGTGTGTGTGTATACATGTATTTGTTCTATAATAAAACTAAACCGGTTTTGTGTCCTTTTTAACCCGACTTCAAACAGGAGGATGGTTCTCAATTCGTCTGTTTTTTTTTTTATATAAGACATTCGTTAATTATAAAATGTTATAAAGTTTAACACAGTCTTGTATCGTATAGACACATACAGGCATTAATGACCAAAAATGGCGATCTCAGACCGTAAAGATTCGGTGAAAGTTTATAATCGATTTTGGTCATCAAATACATAATAGATTAAAGTCTATGTACACTCCCGTTCAATAAAATTGAACCAACCTGGATCGAATCAGTCTCACAATTTTGATTATTCTTGTAGTAAATGTTTTTGACAGATACAACATTTTATTTAATTTTTATACGTAAAAAGGAGATATAACGCTTAACATGTATTTACATTACATATTCTTACTCTATCACGGACTTGTTTGCATAAATAAAAAATATAAAACTTCCATTTCTTTTTTCACATTTAAAAAATATACTATTTATCTTTGTTTACAAATAAATAATATACAAAGAGTTACAAAAGTGAGGAGTTTTATAAAATGTAAGAAAAATTAACATTTCATGTTGGTTCAATTTTATTGAACGGGAGTGTATGTATATAGATGTTAAAAAAAATATTGCAAATCAATACAACTACTTAGTATAACGTATTTTTCAAATATTCTATACATAATTAATTAATATACAAGGAATGTAAGTAGGTACTACAGATGAGTCAGTTTATCTAGGAGAGTAGGGGATTTAGAAATGTTATTGTTTTTTAAATATTATGTCTTCATGACACGATCAAATCGGTTATTTTATCTTCTAATCGTGCACTTTAAATTTAATAATGTTGTCACGTAAGCAATATCAAATCCTTAGATATAAGGGACATCTAATAGACCCCTAGACCCGGAGGTAATATTATGTATATCAATTAACATTACTGTTATCTCAGGTTCAATTATTACACCGAATTAGATAGTGTCGCTATGTCTTTTTGATAGCAGTAGAAGAAGTAGTGGAGGGAAGCCGAAGCCTGGCAAACAGACCTTTCTGTGTCTTTTTTACTGACCTCTTAAAAACCACACCTGGATCGTTTCCTCTAGCGCTGTGTACGTTGTCGACTCTATTCGTTTTCTTTGCGAATGATAGGACTCTACTTTAGTTGTTTTACCTCAGGTTCCCCCATTTCGGTTGAATCGAAGGCTAGATACCTCATTCTAGCTCTGTAAGGACATTCTGCCAGTATTTGGAAGGGCGTATAATCCGCCCCGTTACAATCCGGGCAGATCGCACTGGTTCAGATTGCAAAAAAGCTATTGGTTCTTTTAACTTTTCTCGAAGAAATAAAAAACGTCTAAAAAAATAAATTATGGAATAAGGCACATAGGAGCTATGTAGACTAGGGGAATTTTCTCGAGAGAAAGGAATTATAATACACAGAAAATATGATCAGATAACAAATTACAATAAAATTTGTTTTCTACAACATTATTTCTGATAATTTTTTTATCAATTTACTAATATCTAGGAAAATTCAAGATTTTAAGTTCCCCCACCCTTTAAGCTCTTCTTCCTCCCTTTACTGAATATGTTCATTTACGAAATTGGCCTTTTAAATACAGAAAGCAGCACAAGCCTGTCGGATCAGATTCTCGCAGGGTTGCTTACGCAAGTGATTGAAATTAGTATTGGTAAAGCTACTCATGACGTAATAGTCCAAAATGGCGGCTTTAGTCAGGCTACATTTCAACAATTAGTTATCATAAAAAAGGAGATTCATTAACAAAATAATTTTTTGTTTATTTTATTAACGTAACCCTAGTAACGTATATTTAACTATCACAGTTGAACCTGACTACTCTATTACGAATTATTGCCACCAGAGGTCATAGTCCTAAGGAACAAACACCAATATGTACTATTTTTTCTGAAGCCAAGTCATATCCAGCCAAGTAGCCGCGCTTATTAAGGCGCTCTACTTGGAACTGAGAAGTTATGGGTTAGAATCCCAACATCGGCAGTTTGTCAATTAAAAAATTAATGGGGCGATTAATTTACTAAAGTGTCGGCGTATGGTACGAAGTAACCGACTATGGTTGTGAAGGTTTTCTGCAGCTTCCCCTGACTACTCTATTACGAATTATGGCCACCAGAGGTCATAGTCCTAAGGAACAAACACCAATATGTACTATTTTTTCTGAAGCCAAGCCATATCCAGCCAAGTAGCCGCAGTTATTAAGGCGCTCTACTTGGAACTGCGAGGTTATGGGTTAGAATACCAACATCGGCAGTTTGTAAATTAAAAATTTAATGGGGCGCTTAATTGACTAAACTGAAACTTGTGAAGGTTTTCTGCAGTTTCCCTTCACAAACTCCAGATAAATATCGGCATAGTACCTATGAAAGTCGGATGCAACCGCACAATCTACCAATTCCTAGTCTGCATATGAATTCGTTGTCCTCCACTCCCATCATAAAAAAAAGTACAGTTAAAAATTAATAAAGGTTGAAAAATAATGTTGTGGGTGGCCTCTGTTATAGACCGTCGTGTATCAGAAACGGATATAAAACCCCCATTATTCTTATTATTTTTTCTGAAAGTTTCATCCCCTAATAAAATTTGATTTGGAATCTCGTATATATTTGAATTGGCCACTTAGGCAATAATTTCAGTGAACAAGGGGATATCATTATTTGAACGGTATTTTTTCGGTACAATATTCTAAAAAGTATATCATGGCTATAAAACAAAAGTGAATTGAACATAGAATGACGCAATTAAAAAACAACAACAAGTTATCACGTGTTGCAGTCGTTATTTTCCATATTTTATCTATTTTTAAATAGGAATTTAATAAGATTTGATAAGATCTAGAATGTCAACATATGGGAGACATGGAGTCGTCCATTCGAAAACAAAAATTCTTAAATGAAATTAATTACATTATTATTTCGAAAAAGATAACTTTATCGAATATAATCAAAGACTCTTCTAAAATGTTTCAGTCAATTTAGTGTTTTATAAAAAAAAAAGATGATAAGCAAACAGTACTTTGGTCTACCACTGTTTACGCATTAAAAATACTATAAAAACATTTATGTTTGTACTTTGGATCACAAAGTTAGCGCTCATTTTTTTATAAAATATTTTAGTTGATTTGAATCTTATTCGTTCGAGTCTTGGGAAAATATTTCGAGTAAAAGTTGTTCATTATAAATATACTAACAACTTTTATTGGAATTATTTTCGCAAAATGCGAATGAATTATGTACAAATCAACTGAAAAAATTTTGATAAATGACCGCTACTTTTGTGGGCACGTGTACTATAAGTGTGAAAAAAAAATAACTAATGCTAATTAATACGATTTAGTGAGAGAGGTCAATATATTGAACGTGAACTTCACTATGGAATAATGGTCAATATATAGGGTCTCTTAAGGCCCAAATAGACGCAGAACATGGTTGCAGCAACATTGAACAGCAACTAGCTTGTTGCTGTTCAATGTTGCTGCCACCATGTTCTGCGTCTATTTGAGCCATTAAGAACTTGTTTTAATCCATTCAAATATTTCTACGTCAATTCTAAGGGCGGATCCACACTATAATGCCGATCACGGTTCGTTCTCGGTCCGATCGATTATATTTGTATTATTATTCTCGATTCGACCGGAACTTGACTGTTCCGGTTATCAGACCAAGATCGGACCGAGAACGGATAGTGTGGTTCTACCCTAAGACGGACATAATATTCGAAATTTTATAATAGAAAAGACAGTAGATAACGGCGGAACAAAAATACACCAGACGTCAAACTGATAATAGAGACAAAATATGGAAATATACAGAGTAACAATTATTTTTTGAGACAACAGTAATATAAAACCCAAAATTGCTGAGCACATGGGCCTAAGAGTGCATCACGATTAGTGTAGGAGCTGTCACAATTAGGACAAAGAAGAAACGATGGCCCGTTTTCTATGAAGACTGGCACAATTGGGGCAGCCAATCTTTGACGATCTGTCCGAACTAAGATCGGTCAATATCAAATCTCTTTCTGTTCTTTTACAGCTCCAAATGGTTTAAATAGTAGTGGCTCCCTGTGGTACGTTCCCCTTTCTCAGGTATCACAATGTCCTAAGTGTGTCAGGCGCGGATCTAGAGCTAAGTTTGGGAGGGTGGGTGGGGGAGTTCACAGACTTTTAAATTAATTAAATATTTGAATAGTCAATTTTTACAACTGGAAATAAAGTAAAATTTAAGTTAAAAAGTAAATATAATGAAAACAAAATTTTATAAAAACTTAAAGATATATACGATATACGAATAATTTGCTAAAGATAATTTTATTCAATTGATAATTGAATTAATTTTCTTCAGATAGATATTTTTACTCTTAAATAATTTAAGACCATGATTATCAATAACCAATTGGAAAATATTTGTTACTCATGAGTTGATAAAGATTGATTAAACAATAGCGATTTTTTCAATAGTAATAAATTATGTAACTCTAGATTTCACTCCCACCATTTAATTATCTCAATGTAAGATTTGAATAAGAAGCAATAAAATTATAATTCAAACAGAAATTATATTCAGTTTTCGGGGCATGAACCTCCCCCCACCCTGGATCCGTGCTTGAAGTGGATCCGCGTTTTTGTTTTGAGTTATCGAGACAGATAGACGGGCAGACGTGCGGAAATCGACCAATTAGTTAATATATTATATACTTTCCTTGGATCCGTGCTTGAAGTGTGTCTCATTTAGGGACGATCGTTTTTGTTTTGAGTTCTCGAGACAGACAGGCGGGCGGACATGCGTAAATGGACCAATTAATTAATATATTATATATGCCGGATATAAAAATTCAGCGGACAGATAATTATTAAGATAAACTCGAAGCAAAATAATGCATAAAATATCATCTAAATATGCCAACAGTTATAACCGCCAATTCCAACCACAAATTAGATAATAAATTTTAAACATTAGAATGCAATAGAAATTAAGCAATTTATTATTTTGACTATTTATTATTAGATAGATACATTTTGGGGTCTAAAAAGTATTGCATTTCGACCTTATGGTTCATTGTGCTCCCTTCTCTACTTCAATCCGACGAGATTGGTTTCTACCATATGTTGGCAATAGCCAGGACCTTGCTGGACAGGCTTATCTCCTGTAACCCAGAGGTTCGCAGTCAAAGATAATGTGGCTGGATATTTCTTCCTCCTCGCCACCCTCGATAATAAGATAAGATTTCTCCAACGAATTATCGCTATTTACAAAATATTATAAAAATTCAATAACAAAAAAATATTCAACAAAAAATTGTTTTATTATTAATTAAAAATTACGACATGATTTTAAAATAATACAATTTGAGATCAACGTCAAGCAACACAACACAGCAATAATAAGTATAATTATTTTGTATTGGAAAAAAATCTCTTTGAAAAATGTTCAAGGTAAAATAATTACTATATTTCAGGGGTGGCCAACTTTTATGTGTATAAGATTTACTTTTTATATGAAAAAGTTTTTATAAAAATGCACAAAATGGTTGACAGTTTAATTTTAAGATTTCACTTTTACAATTTTTTTTTTGGATCAGGAAAATTTATTATGGAAGAATGATATAAGATTTTTAGACTTGTTTTTGTACTAATCTATCAATAACTCGCGTGAGACACTCTGAAACACTCTGTATATCGACCTACGTAAAAAACAACATAATTATTTAACGGGTCAATATTAATTCAAATTGGCTACAGATATCGAAAGATTTAGAATTTATTTTATTGTCTTAACAATAATGAGAAGACTGAGTTAGCATGTCTCTAACCAAGGAATCATAATTAGTTGGATATCCTGACAAAGATAATAATAAGGAGTCTTCAATATGAGAATTAGCCAGGACAGAACGTTGTTTAGTCTTCGTTAACTTTAAGCATGAAAATTCCGATTCACACAGGTATGTAGATCCCAAAGAATAAAAATATTCGCTATAGTTGGTGATATTGGGATATTTTTCTGAGTTGAAGTATTTCCAAAAATCTTCTTCAAATTTTCTGGCTTAAATCACACTTAACAGTTTGACTTAAGTGTTTTTTTCAAAGAAAAATCGATATGGCTATTCGAACTCATGCGGGTCTCTTGCGTATCTTCAGCGTGAAGCGTTTAAAGCCATTATAATATATTTTTCATGGGTCATACCTTGAGTTGATCGGGTTTGCGTGTTTTTGGGCCCTCACACTAAAAGACGTTCTATATATTTCACATATTGTGGCAAAAACTAAATTACTAGATTGAAATAGTTAGATACCTTATTTAATTTCAATAGTTTTTGCCACAATATCTGAACGTTAGTTTAATCTAAATTTTAACTCACGCTGGAGAACCGCCTGTGTGCGAATTTTTTCAAAATCTTGATCTTATCTCAAATTCTTCAATTACTTTTTGTCGAGACATCGCGAGCGATCGACCAAAATTGGCTTCACGATCAGCATATTGGCCACCCTTGCTATATTTAAACTTCTCTTTTCCCTTACTACACACACATATTATTCTAACTAAAAATACAAATTTACAAAAACAAGACAAGAAGTTGATAAGAATTATTTTTAGGAACAGAAAAAGAGGACTTTGCCCATCTTACATTTAAAAAAATAAGACGTAAGTTTTCAAAAAAAAAAAAAAAAACCAAACAAACAAACAAACAAACCTGGCATCTGATACAATGAACATATCCGTTTGTTTTGTAATAATAACATTTTTTGGTGCAACGGGGAATACCATTTTGTTGATTGTTTTAAGATGGAAAACAGTAAATTAACAACAACAGCACTCGAATTGAGGAAAAACACAAAAGATTCACTAAAAATCACTAAACTATCACACATATCGAGGACTGTTTAACAGTACATTTTGTTTGTTACAACAAACACGGAGCCGTTGTCAATCTCCATAAACACAATCAATGATTACCATTACTTTACCCATATGTTTATAAAAATATTTTAAACACGAATAAAATGTGTTCAAGTCAAGTCGTCACATGATCAAATATTATATGATCATGTTGTGTGATAGAGATAGTAGATATACGTTATGCATGTGTTAGATAAAGATATGTATATGGTTTTTAATTCAAGTACGTTGTTATTTACCTCTATATACAAATTACAACTATAAAGGTACCGTTGTTAATATTTCATTGTTCATTGCGTTTTGAAATTCACTGATGTTAAGATAGTTCACTCATGATAGTCAACGCAAAAGTAAAATAAATAATCCAGAGGGCTGAGATTCGATTCCTGGTTGACGAGTTAATTTTTTCAGATCAATATTTAATTAAAATTCATCGGGCTCTTGAGGCGTCAAGATTCCAATCGAGGATAGTCTATGAATGCTTCGAGGAGCTGAACTGCCTGGCACTGAGTAACAAAGTCAGGCTGATCTGGGTACCGGGTCACTCTGGCGTTAAGGGGAATGAAGTAGCGGACTCGTTGGCACGAGAGGGGTCATCTCAAGCGCCCCTTTCACCTGACCCTATCATTCCCATAGCAAGATGCTCCGTAATTTACCGAATCAAGGGGTGGCTGAAACAAGCTCACCTCGATTACTGGGACTTTGCGCAGGGCATGCGACAGGCCAAGTTGTGCATAAACACAGCTAGGCCATTCGACTGTGCTCGATTGAAACTCAATAGAATGCAGTTGAGAAGAGTGGTGGGGCTTTTGACAAGACACTGTCGATTGAACTACCACCTTCATAACTTGGGGATCTCTGATGATCCCACTTGCAGGGCCTGTATGGAGGACGATGAAACCTCCATACATGTTATATGCACCTGCAGAAGCCTGCAGGGTGTCAGATATAGAATGTTTGGGTCCGAAACTTTGGATCCATCAATCCTGGGAGCAATCCCGGCGGAGAAGTTGTGGGCCTTCTGTGTGGCGTCTGGCCTCAACAGAATCCTATAGCTTCATCTGCTTTAAAATAGCACCTCTCACCCGGAGGCGTCTCGCCTTCGGGTGACAGGTTGTTCTCAAGGAGGGCACAGAGGACCCCTTGGTCTAGGTGCTAGGGACCCGTATGCGGTACCCCTCTTTCTTATTATTATTATTATTAATTAAAATTCAATGACATTTGTCGATAAAGTATACGCTAGTCCTCTCTAATTTGTCTTACGTAACCGAACTGGAATTTGACAAATATTGTCTTTTTGACGCCAGAGTATACACAAATATAATAAATATATGAATAATAATGTTGATATTTGACAAGAAAAGTAATATTGTCAATGGTATGAAGAAGTTGGATCTTACGTCAGAGTCGTCTTTGGTGTAGCGGTAAGCTCTCTGGACTAGATATCCAGAGTTAAATTATTAATTTTTTCATATGAATATTTATAATAAACAAGTTTAAAAAAATAAAACCCGACTACGAAAAAAAAAGCACGAAACAAGTTTGAAAAGTCTTGTAAATATTTCTCGTAATCAAAGGTATCTGCTTTGTGCATCGTAGTTGGTCCTTCGACTACGAGAAATATTTACAAGGCTCTTCAAACTTGTATCGTGATTTTTTCGTAGTATGGTTTTAGTTTTTTAAACTTATTTGTTTTAGACTTTTTCGTATAATATGAAGAATCTGTGAATTAAAACTATTCATTTGATACTAAACTCGATACATTTGTCAAATTTTTGTTGTTGCTTAGCAAATTATGCGTCATATCCGCCATGTTGGATTTTATATGACATCATATAGCTTGTGACATGCGGAAAATTAAAACGCAGCTGCTAAAATGCAAACCATCCGTAGTCAGGTAAAATTAAATTATACATTTTTGGATTCTGTGAATTAAAACCTTTCATTTGATACCAAACTCGAAACATTTGTGAAATTTTATTTATTTTTGCCTGACGTATTTTGCAAGTATTCGCCATGTTGAATTTAATGTTGACGCCATGTTGAACATACTAAAAGATATACATACAGACTGCTAAACACATATACCCTTCCGTAGTCGGATAAAAAACAGTGTAATAAACTTACTTATTACAGGTATGCTGATTAAACATATCTAGAATAACATATATAGTGTTTTAATCTTCAAGATAAAATATACTATATATTGTACACAAGGCCACAATATAGTAGCGTTCTTTAAAAACAAGTTTATAATTGATTTGTGCCTTATTCATTCGCTTTTCGAAAAAATGCTTCGGATAAAAGTTGTTCATTATAAACATTCGAACACCTTTTATTCGAAAGATTTTTCCAAAAACCGAATGAATCAGGCACAATTCAACTATAAATTTTTTAAAAAAGAGCGCTACTTATAAGGTCAATAGTTCTATGCAAGACTTGTGTTGACGTGATTATTCATTATTTTTAGTATTGCAAATTATCACTTTTAACAGCTTTTTTTTTTAAATTCGCAGTATATAGTTTTTCTTTAAATTAATTTGTTAGGTTAAATTTTATTAGATACTAGCATATACCCACGGCTTCGCCGCAAATTATTGTTATATCTCCGGCTTCCGTCATTTAAAGACTAAAAACCTAAATGTAATTTCCTACTACTTCCACTGTTTCAAATATTTATCGTTCCCACCGCTACAACTACTTCAAATATTTTTCGACATTCCACCAAATTTTTATTTAAGCGAATATTATCTAATTTTATCTCTCCTAGCGAGATACATACCAGTTTTTAAGTCTAACCGTAAGCTTTTAAACAAAAAAAGCTTCATCAAAATCGATCCAGTAGTTTTTGTATGATGCTCGTACAAACAAATAGACAATTACAGTTTTAGAATAGTAGAGATTTGTTTTTGAAAGAAATCTACAGAAATGTTAAAAATTTCAACTTTATTTGCAAATATTTCGCTTCACAATTCGTCAATAACTTTGATTATCTTAAATATATTAATATGATAGTAGGACCAGACCCTATTGTATGCATAGAGGTCGTGTGACTATTTCACACAGATTATATTGTATTTTATTTTTCAAAATAGATTATAAAGAAATTTATCAGTTTATTGTTATTGGATATTAAAAATATTATTAGTTATTACGACAGACTACGGTCTATTTAAAATATCTTATACACTGTAAAAAATAAAATAGTGAACCCAACTAAGTCAGGTAATTGGTCGATACTACCCACAGACAAATGAATAGAGCACTTAGAGACTAAATATCTGAACATTTGAAGTAATGAAACTGATTTTGTTGAACCAACTACAAGATTTATTATTACCGAATTACTAATTATCAAAATATTATGAAATTATTAGTAATCGATATAAAACCATTCAAAAAAATATCTCGCTTGTGACATGTTCTATTGTGATATAGATATATATTGTTATCAAACCAAAGTATGTAGCTACGATCTTGTAAGTATATATAGTGAGTGTATATGTAAACATCATGTATTCAGAGTTAAGGATGTTCCAGCATACCACCACTTTTCGACAGATTTTGCTCATTTTTTGTTCACAGGCTAAAAATAACGTTTTCTAATAAATCCCGAAGTTTCAGAATTTTTGACCGTTTAGAACGCGAGATAATTAATATCAAAGTTATCATTCTCTCTCACTCTCTCTCATTAGAAACATGTGAAACTTCATGCCCGCCCAACTATTATCTGTTGTATTAGAAAAAATACTCGACAGAATTTAAAAAAAAACAACTAGGAGAGTAAAGCTAAAAGCTTTAAAAAAACTAGGAGAGTAACCGTCTTGTTTTCCAAATATAAAAGTTTAAAATTATTCCTTTTCTTCAACATAACATTATTTTGTATATGTGAACAGTGTTTTTGGCTATGTGTTGTATATATGTGTTTATGGATTGATGCTATAATAAAATCAAACCGGTTTGTTGTACTGATTGCATAACACTGTGCTGGAACGTCCTTAATGAAACTAAACTCAGTAGACAGAGATAATAAAGAGAGATGTGACTACTTCAAGTTGCAAGCTAAAGTGATAGAAAATTTGTTCGTAATTCGGTATTAGAAATGCAAAACTGCTTAATAATATGATGATTAATACATAACCTAAAATTTTTTCATTTAATTTCTAGTAATATATAATTTGTGTTCAAGTGATAATCACATTCAATCCACAAATTTATAAATTTGCATTAAATTAATTCTCTGAACAACGCCACTACGTTTACTTTGAATATACGCAAATTTTTTTTACTGTGTATGTTTTGTACTATCAACCGCTTAAGTGGTGTTCTCTTTTATTTATCAGTTCATAAGTGCCGAATTCAATTGGTATTCGAAAAAATGTTGTTCATCATAAAAATTCAAACAACTTTGGTTATAAGTTATTTTTTCAAAAACCGAATGAGTTCGGCCCAAAATAACTGCAAAATAAATAAAAAAATTACGCCATTTTTCTATAAATAATTCCCAAATAGGTACATAAAATTTAAAAGTCTATTTGTAAGAGTGTTTTGATTTTATGGTAAATGTAACATTGCTTTTGTTATACCCTCAATAATAACATTATTTATAGTCGGTTCAATTTAATAATTCATTCATTGACCTTCTATAAATTAATCAAAACAGATAACATATTTGAATGATTTGTATCCATTAATTATGTGCAAGAAACCGAATTTAGCAATTTGTACTTGCAAAATAATGATTTTTGATGGTAAAACTCCGTATGTACACTGCTGCTCATAAAAATTGAACTAGTTGAAACATTCTAAGTTTTATTGTATGTAATATACATTATAGTTAGTAATATATATACGCTTAGAATGTGACTTACTGGTGATTGAATTTTTATGAACGGGAGTGTACTATGGACTGCACAAGTCCATGTCATTTTTTTAAATTTTATAATTGATTCGTTTTTCGAAAAAAAGTTGTTCATTATAAATATAGTAACTACTTTTACTCGAAAATTATTTTCGAAAACCGAATAAATAAGGTACAAACCAATTATAAAATTTAAAAAAAATGACATTGACTTTAGTGGCCAAGTGTACTTCTTTAAAAAATACCATGTGATCATTTGAAAAGTTACCACTTAAATATTCTTTTAAATATGCATTTAAAAACAAACAAAAGTTGCACAGTTTGAAAGAGGAAACACAGTTTTGTTCCATGCATCCGTTTCCGCGTTGTATATCTTTTAAACGGTACAAGATAAGGAAAATCTTTAAATACAAAAAATGTCTATCTCATAAAAATAAACAACTTTTGTTTGAAACTTATTTTCATACATCTCACAGTTTTGGGGTAAATGTGGCGTAAATTTTGAATTTACGCCAAAAATATTGGATGCATGACAAAAAGTTTCAGTCAAAAGTTATTTGTTTTTATGAGATAAATATTTTTTGTATTTAAAGATTTTCCCGTTTTTGAACCGTTTAAAAGATAAGCTATACGACACGGCCACGGATACATAGATCAAACATATAATTATTCCCCCTTTAAACTGTGCAACTTTTGTTTGAAACATTTTTTTCTAAAATGCATTTTAAAAAATATTTAAGTGGTTAGTTTTCAAATGAACACACCTTATACTTGACCAATTTTTTGTTACACATACTATATTTCTTTGGAATATTTGATTATGGAATCCTACTTTGCTAATTATAATGTAAACTGAACTTGTAAGTCAATGGTTTTTTGAACCTACAATAATATTTACTCATTTTGTAAAATGATTGACGCAAATCGACCACTAATCTATCTGCCTACACCTTAATTATTTAATCATAAAGTAAATTCTATTTGTAAGTGGTATGAAGTCAATGAATTTTTGAAACGTGATTTTAAACACCTTTAAAATAACCAAATTCAAAGTAAAATCAAGGTTGCCTTTAGGTTATATTATACCAACGGAAATGCCTAGCTCTTATTTAATTTGACATTTAAGTAATAAGTCTGAACATTGATGACATTCTTTGACATCAAATGCTTGATATGAAAAATCATGCACATCTAGGATGGGAATCGAACCCACGACCTCTGGCATTCTAGATCAATGCTCTATACCGCTGAGCTGAGTTAGATGTGTACACTGATAGAAGGAATTTCTTGAACCAAGTAAATATAAAAGAAATCTTTGTTTTCATTCAAAAATTTGTTTATTTGAAGATATTTATTCTGCGAACAATATTTTCAACCATTACAAAATAGGGTCTAAAATTCCCTTATGATGTATACAGGGTATAAATATGAACGGGTATATTCCCAATAGGGAATATGCATGAAAATTTTTTTTCACTTGAATTGAAGCATGTTTACTTGACAAATATCAAGGTAAAATTACTTTTTAAATAACTTTAAAAATAAGCGAGATATGAATGATTGAAATTCCCGATTAGACAAAGAGGGTGATAGCCCTCTTGATATGTTATGTGACGTCATATTACACTTTCACCATTTAAAATATACGTAAAACTCCGTTTTTAATATTTTTGCAAGAAAGAGACAGATAATAATGTTTAAAAGCTTATAGCTTCCTTGATATTTGTCGGATTTTAATTTTGTTTTTAAATATTATTACAGTATTAACAGTATTTTCATATTCTGAAAATAAATGTGGAAAAAAATTTTCATGCATATTCCCTATTATTTTGTTTGAACACGCTCATTCCCTATTGTTCTTTGTGTACGGAAAATTGGCTAATGCCGAGTGATCTGTGAATTTATAATAGAAATGACAAATAATTTTTGATATTGTTGCAAGTGGTAACACTTTTGAAATACTTTGTACTGAACCGTAATAAAATAATATTCTCTAATCATTGTTTTAAAATAAAAATAGTTATTAATTACATCGTTAAAACACGTTTTGTCGATATTATATTTATATATATTATTTTATTGATAATTATTTTAGGAATTGTTTAGTCAAACGCTAGCGTCATGAATTTTTCCTCTAGACAATCCTTGACTACTCCTGAGGTGGCTTCAGTTGCAGACAAGGATTTTAGAGCAGCTACACTGTTCGAGAGAATATATACGTTCTGGGTTATGCAACCCCTAAGTAGGTTCTCCCGGGCACAAGCCAGTATGGCGAAGATTACCAGTCCAAATGACCGGGCGGTCTAAGGCGTTAAGTCGTTTCCTTCACGAACTTTAGATGAATATCAGCATAGTTCCTATCATAGTCGGCTGCAGCCGCATATCCTACCAATTCCTAGTCTATACACAAAAATTCCTTCCACTCCACTCACATCCTTAGGCATCACAATGGACCTCATTGTCGAAGTGTAGCCTGTCCAGGGCAGCCTCTACAATCTATCTATGGCGAAGATTTGTGTCTGAAAGATTGTAGCATATTTCCCCAAGTTGAGGCTTATATTTGCCTTGGGTCTTTCATCGTAAAATTCCGCTCCGGTTCTTTCCCCAGTTTTGGAGCCCATGTATACCAAACGGTTCCATCTTGAGATAGAATGGTTTAATATATCATAACCTTCGATCTTTGGCTATTTATATCGCGGAAACTAATCGGATTACACGATCTTTTTCCCAGTGTTTAGAATGTCAAAACAGCTTGTTTACTTTTATTCCGAGCTTGATCCTTTATTTAATGTAATTTAATTTTGTTAAGAAGTATAACAACGCTAGCCTTTGACTAAACATGATATGTATTTTATTATTTTTATAAAAATATTTTACCTGTTTGTAAAATTTTCTTGCTCATCTTTGTTGGATGTTGATAAATCCGATGATGGGTCGTTATCTAGGTCACAAATTTCACCACTGTATATTTCATTTGCATTTAAACCACGTTCCAATGTCCCAACTGGAGTATGCATTCTGAAATACAAATGAATTTGGTATTGAGAAAGTTTTGTATAAAAAACTAGACGTAATCTTTTTTTGTTATTAACATAAAAATTTAATAAAAACATAAATAAATTTACTAGATTATGGCAAATTTTTGGCGTGAAAACGTCTGTTTGCACGCTACACTGGCGGTCGGTCGTACATTCTTGTGTGACGAAATACTATTGCTAATAACTTCGAGATTAATAATAATAATAAGAAAGAAGGGTACCGCGAACGGGTCCCTAGCACCTATACCAAGGGGTCCTCTGTGCCCCCTTGAGAACAACCTGTCACTCGAAGGCGCGACGCCTCCAGGTAAGAGGTGCTATTTTAAGCAGATGAAGGTATAGGATTCTGTCGAGGCCAAACGCCACACCGAAGGCCTACAACTTCTTTGCCGGACTGCTCCCAGGATTGATAGATCCAAAGTTTCGGACCGAAACATTCTATATCTGACACCTGCAGGATTCTGCAGGTGCATATAACATGTATGGATGTTTCATCGTCCTCCATACAGGACCTACAAGTTGGATCGTCAGAGATCCCCAAGTTATGAAGGTGGTAGTTCAATCGACAGCGTCCTGTCAAGAGCCCCACCACCCTTATCAACTGCTTCTCAGCTTCTATTGAGCCTCAACCGAGCACAGTCGAATGTCCTATCTGTGATTATGCACAACTTGGCCTGTCGCATTCCCTGCGCAAAGTTCCAGTAATCGAGATGAGCCTGTCGCAGCCACCCAGTTGAAAGGGGGCCTTGAGATAACCCCTCTCAGGCCAAAGTGTACCCAGATCAGTCTGACTGTGTTACTTAGTGCCAAGTGGTTCAGCTCCTCGAATCATTCATAGACTATCCTCGATTGGACCTGACTGAACTAAAGCTGACCTATTAACATTATTTTCAATAGAAGATAAATTGCAGCTAGATGGCAAATAAATCGTTCGTAAAATTTACTGCCCTTATTATCCTTGATAAGATCCGATTCTATGTTGAGTTCATCAGTTCTTGCACGGATTCAGCACGAAAAATCGTCTCTCGCAAGTTAACGAGATTGTGAGAATCACACAGTAAGCGATATATAGGTGGGAGTACGTACTAATGTGATTGAACTTTCTATTGGGATAAAACTTTCCATGCACATGGTATGCAATTTCGGCAGACAAATGAACTTCTTTGAGACAAACAAATAGCGTTCTTTGTTGTTTGATCTTAAATCACTTTCTTCCTTCTTCGTGTATATACTCTATAGCGTGTAGGTAGTAACCCTCGAAGGCCCACGCAGGCTAGAGCTCGACTAGCAAACATCACCCTAACCCAGTGGTCGGCAAACTTACTAGCCAAATATGAACATTACAACAATTTAAAAAAAATTGGGAGCCAAATCTGCTTGTTTAGTAAACTTTTATTACACTAAATAAGTAGTACACTAAATAAAACTAAATTTCATACTTATTACATATTTATTAATGCGAATAATGTGCTTGCATCTCCTTGGAAAGTTTGAGTAAGTCAGGTTTGTATGTTGTTGTTTTTAATTTTAGGCATGATTCCAAGTTCTCATCAATAAGACGACTTCCCAGTTTACTCTTGATAATGTTCATGCTTGAAAAAGATTGATCGCATGTATATGTAGAACCGAAAAGGGAAAGAACAGCAAACGCGAGCTTTTTCAGCTGATCGTAAGAGTCAGGAATACTATTCCAAGCGTTGAAAATGATCATGTCTTCCTTCTCCAGGTCATTCAAAGCATACCACTTGTGTTGTGAACTAAGATCACATTTTTTCTTCTCCAACATTTCCAATTCAACACAAAGACCTTCAAATTTAGAGCGCCATTTCAATTTCAACTCGGTTATCGTAGCATTAAGAGGATTTTTGATATTATTGCGCCTTCCGTGGATATTTGTGCCAGAGCCGTACTTAACGAGCCAAAGAGCCACATGCGGCTCTGGAGCCGCACTTTGCCGACAACTGCCCTAACCCTATAGCCAGTCTGACGCTGGTCTCGATTTTAGTCGGTACCCTAAATCCTAACTCTCATCACGACTCGAAATTCTTGTTTATTGCGGTGAAAATACGTACGAGAACAGTATAGAAAGCAAACGATATTTGTTTTTTTGTTTTGGAATTTTTATAATTTAATCACAGATCCGATTTTATTTTGGGATTTTTTTGAATTTAATCAATGTAATTTTAAAATACCACAGATCCGGTACATCATTTATATATCATTTAAAATGTAAAATGTTTTTGCAAAAATAATAAAAAATGATTGAGATAATTCTGTTTTAACACATTTTAACAAGAATACGTGATAAATATTTTTTATCAATAGTTTATACATGACCATACAATAACAATAATCTCTAATGGCCAAACTAGACGCAGAAAATGGTTGCAACAACATTGAACAGCAACTAGCTTGTTACTCCGTGTGTGGAGTGGTTGCAGCAACAAAAAGTTTGTTTTTTGTTGCTGCAACCACCCCACACACAGTGCAACAAGCTAGTTGCTGTTCAATGTTGCTGCAACCATGTTCTCCGTCTATTTGGGCCTTAATACGTTTTCAACACAAATGATAAATTCCTATTATAGTATTTGGAGATTACGAAATGATTAAGGGGATATTTCAGTTTAGAATATAGAAAGACTTTTAAAGCTGCTTGACTACCTGAAAGAATTTGTACGGTTTATGTAACCCCTACGTAGGTGTAGGTTCTCCCAGGCACAAGCCAGTAGGGCTTAGGTTTTTGCCTGAAAGACGGTGGCATATTTTTCGAAGCTAAAGCTAATGTTTGCCTTGGGTAGTTTACCAAACGATTCTTGTCTTGAAATAAGATGGTTCTCCTCCCGTCCACATGCCCTTATCCCATTGTGCGGCTATTTGAAATTTTCAAACTTTACCGTGTTTTTTGAAGCTGTTCGACATTTCGATCTATCCAACCGACTTCAATTTTTACTATTTAAAAAAAAAACTTAGTAAAACCAATTGCAGTTCTGCTATAATAACAACCTATCTAAACAAGAATGTTTGTGTTTCAAATCAGCATAAACCCCAAAGTCATGTCAACCAGTACAGCACTTTTTTTCCCATGGCCATGTTTAAAGTCCTTGAATTTTCATTTATTTAGTATGGAATTTTTTTTGTATGTTTTTAAAATATTAATAATTACAAATAGATGGTAAGAAATGTATAGTAAAAATATTAACATTTTGTTATTAAGCCCCATAAATGATACCTTCTTAATAAATGAACTTTATCTAACAAAAATAATTACATGATTGTGAAAAATTATTTAAATTAACTAATAAATAAATAATCTTTTAAAAATGTACATTATCTCAATTTGTTGATACTCCAGTCAAAATAAACCTCGAAATGAAAGTAAGCAAGGTTTATTTTTGCATAAACCATTGTTATGACATTCTAAAGGCTGGCATAAAAGTATCATTTAATCTTGTAAACTACCCGATTACAAACTAAAGGCTAATGTAATGTAATCACTAAGTAACTGTGGTTTAATGGTTAGAGTATCGTTCCCATTAGACGGAGGTCTATGATTCGACGCGATGTAGTAGAGATTGTAAAATTTTAAATGTGTGTTTAGACTTAAATAATAAATAAATAGTTTACTCTTTATCTACTCCAGTGACATGTTCTAGTGTGATAGGTATCTATTTTACATTCAAACCAAAGCAATATAGTTATGGTCTTATTGTACAGTAGAATGTCATTAATCCGGCAGGCACTTCAATAGTTCGACACGTCCAATAATCCGACACTCTCCGCCCACGCTTCCCTCACCCGCACCACGCATTTATTTATTTTTCTATACAATCCAGTAATCCGAACATTCCAATAATCCGGCACCCTCTTGTTTTTAGTGCCGGATTAATGATACTCTACTGTATATATATATAGTGAGTGTATGTGAACATCATGTATTCAGAGTTAATACTAAAATTTAAGTATGTAGACAGAGACAGTATAGAGAGATGTGACTACTTTAAGGCGCAACCCTATATGATAGGGAATTTGTTACAAGGGATACAAAACTACATGAAGTAAAAAGATAATAAATACATCCAATGAAATTTTTGATGTGAAACATTTATTGCGGCAGATTAGACCGTTTGTTACCTGGCAACGACCCGGCTACGTTTTCTCGCCACACACTCAGCAAGTCGTTCGTAGGTGATATTACATATAACAAATCAGTTTTTAAAAGACGCTAATAGATGGCAGTATATATACAGGTTCAAAAACTCATTCATAGGTGGCAATGCATATTTTCTATACAAAATAGTTAATAGTAATAATAATAGTTTAAGTAACTGATTGAAAAAATTGAGCCGTCTCAATTTTTAAGAAATTATTTAATTTTTAATTTTTTGGTATTATATTAATATGTATTTTTTAAATAAAGAATAATTTTTTTCTTAAAAAAAAATCTGAATATTTTATTTTTGATTATGCCATATTTTTTGATTATGTCATATTTATTTCATTTAATAAACCATCCTTTTATGCATATTTTCTATACAAAATAATTTCTTCGCCGCAACGGCATAATTTTTTTTCTCCTAATTTCAATATGTATTTTGTGTTCAAGTGATAATCACTTGCAATCAATAAATTTTTTAATTTGCGTCAAACTTAAGATAATTCTTTCAATTAAGCCGCGCAGTTCAGAGAACTGATTCGATCGATTTCGAAATCAATTGTTACTATAAATTTATCTATAATTTTTCTAAATTTTAAATACATCAATTATACAAGGGGGGAGGGGGGCACATAATTTAATAATGACTATTAAGTCTAATCAAATATTGTCAATTTGCATTGAGATTAAATCAAAAACACAAATATTTTTCCGATAAGATATATGGTTTAATTTTTAAAGTTTAATCGTTCGCTATATTTTACAGGAAATAAATTATCTCCACTTAAGGGCGTTCATTTTCTATGCTAGATTCAAATGAGTACTATCTTTAATAAAATTTATGTAGGATTTAAAAAAAGTTGTAAAATGTAAAGTATATCAAGAATCTTACAATTTATAACCTTTTTTTATTTGACCCAAATATTTTAAAAGTATTTATTTATAAAATATCAGTAAATGTAAAATAGAAATTTATTTGACTTTATTTGACAGTTATGTGTATATGTATACTGCCGTTCAATAAAATTGAGCAGATCTGAACCGTATCAGTCTCTCACAATTTTGATTATTGTTGTAGTAAATGTTGTTTACTATACTTCCATTTCTTTTTTTACACTTAAAATATATACCAGTTACCTTTGTCTATAAATGAATAATTATACAGAGAGTTCAAAAAGTGAGGAGTTTTATGAAATATTGAACGGGAGTGTATGTGTATATTTTTTTACTGTGCGCTGTCGCCAGTTTTCAAAATATGGTGGCAAAAACAAATCCTTACAAATAAGTTTTAATGTTATTTAATAATTAATTCAAACGTTCGTCAACAACATTTTTTTAATGCAAATATATAAACTACATATTTCAAAGAATATTTATAAACATGATTTATTATGGTGACTACTTTAATACTATAGTTATTAATACTTTAAGTACAAAAAAATGCTGTTCTCGAGTCCTCAAAGTCCCATCGCCTTTAAAATTAGTTTAAAGCCTAACTATTAGAAGAATTAAGAAAACAAAAATAAATTAAGCACTCCTTTGCTTCATTAGGTCCGATCGAACCGCCTTAGCAGTATTATGAAATCTGACAAACTTTCATGAAACCGAACATAAATGTTGTTTGATGATATCATAGTATTCCCATAATTTTGTTTATGCGGCATGAGGGAATTTTCTATTGACAAAGGTCATGGCGCAGTTAGTGTATACAATCACTGGTAAGGTGATAAGATGATTATCTATAGGTATTTTTTTTAACAAAACACGTGGGTATTGATTTTATTATTCATGGAACTTGTATTACTAGTGAAGGTATAAAAATTTAAAATTTAGAAATATAGAAACGGGCGCTAAAGGAACTTAAGTATGAAAAACGTTAGGACCGGAAACTATTATCAGCACAGTATACCATACATATCCGCCATCCATAAAAGAGATAACGAGCTGCAATTTTTTGAGTGAGTTCTATGTCTAAAAGTGGGACCAAGTTCATGTTCAAGATACTAAAAAATTTAAAGACAAAAATATTCCGTTTATTTTAAAAATAAACAATTTTTATTTTAAACTACTTAATTTCGCCTAAATACTCTATATAATAGGATTTAGTACAAGAAAAATTTCTCCGTGTACAAACAAGTTTAGCATGGCTTATAAAATTATGTATAATAAAATTAATTTAAAAAAATAAAATAATAAATTATAATAATCGAAAGGCAACCATACTAACAATGGGTAAATAGACGCTAGTTTACAACAAAAAATTGTTTAAAAATCATCCTACAAATTATTCGTTCAGCGGGAATATAAAAGTATTAACGCGAGCGCGAAACTAGAAAATAGTGTGGTATGTAGGTACTATGAACCACAAAAGTTGATGTCATTTTTTAACATTTTATAATTGATTTGTACCTTATTAATTCGATTTTCCGAAAAATTCTTCGGATAATAGTTATAGATTAGACATACAGTAACAACTTTTATTCGAAATTTTTTTCGTAAACCGAATGAATAAGGCACAAATCAATGATAAAATTTAAAAAAATTCGATCAACTTTTGCAACCAGTTGTATCTATCTACACCACCATAATTATATCCTACCCTCGCCTTCTCACATCCCTTATTCACGGTCAGTTTACATAGCCATATATTACAATTACAGTATTACACAAGTAAAACCATTAGTACAATATATTAAAAAAAACCCAATATACCTTCACTTGAACAAAAATACAGGCGTCAATTTTTCAGGTTAATGACAATTATTCTTAGACTTATCAAAAATAATTATCTTAAAAAATGGAAACTAAGATTACTTTTTAAATTCCTTCAATACCAAAAGAAGAAAAATTATAGGAATGGTTGAACCCATTACATTTATTATTCTTATACACCAGTAAATAATTTACTTAAGGTTTGTTCTAAGATCAAGGTCAAGCCAAAATATTAAAGAAGAAAAAAAGTTATAATAAAAATACAACGGTATATATACAATAATTTTATTTTTGAATAGAATCGACAAGAAAAAAAGGTATTGTACCTGCTCTATAGCCAAAGACAGACAGGTCCTCCTTTGTAAATAGTTGTGAATTATTCTTCCCTAAAGTTGAACAGTATCCATTCCAATAGGTAAAAACCTTTTAAAAACACACACACATATATATATATACGAAACACAACACAAACACCACATGTAGGTATGTATGTATATACAAAATAAATTGATTTAATAAAAGAAACAAACACTTGGATTCTTTTCTTTTTTCAAATATAAAACAAAACTTCACTGCTACATAAATGCAGTTAATTGAATTGTAATTATGTTAAATAATGAAATAATCACACTTTTACACATTTTTCTATTAATTATGTAACATTTGTTTATTGGTTCACTCATAATAATAAATAATTGAACAAAAACATTTCAAAATAAACTCTCTGTGTATTTATTGAAAAACTCTGTGATGATAGTTGCTCTGCACACAACAGCCTGTACACAACAACAGCACAACCCCGGAGTCAAGCGAGAGTAGTATCGAATACTGAGAAGTGAAAGAAGTGTGTATACATTTTGTTATACTATACAATACGAGTTCAAGTTGTGTGAGTGTGGTGTATATATGCATCCATGTATGGTGTTTATACACAAATCCATTGGCGTTTATATAGATAGAAATATGGGGGGATTTTTAAATTGTTTTTTTTTAAGGACGTTCATGTAAGGATGTTCACGCTAGAGTCATACAGAGAATACTTTGCTGTTCACACTTGAAAGTTATCAATCGCATATTTTTTAACAGCAATTCCCTTGTTTAATATTTCTTTCTTTTTTTACCACATCACATGGTCAAAGTATTACCAATCACAGCATAGAAATATCATACATAACTCAAACACCACACTTACATATAACATTGCATGTAAGCTTGCTTAAAATCTAATCCTTCTCTATTTTGATATATCCAAAAAAAAAAAAATCATCAAAAAATAATACAGCGCTTGCTCAGCAAAATAATCGATTGAAAACTTGCATCAAAACTTTCATGTGTAAGAACATTCTACGTTTGATAAGTAAAAATAAGCTAATGTTGTGATATTTTTTGACTGCCAACCTATTCGTCATGTATGGATGACGCTGATTCGAAATGGATACTTCTAAGGACGTTCATTTGCTACGCTAGATTCAAATGAGTACTATCTTTAATAAAATTTATTTAGGATTTTAAAAAAGTTGTAAAGTATATCAATAATCTTACAACGAGTTATAACCTTTTTTTTATTTATCCTAAATATTTTAAAGGTTTTTATTGTAAAATATCGATAAATGTGTTCTAGAGCTAAAAAGTAAGGTTAAGTGCGTGAATGGGTAAAATAAGACCATGTTTGGTCAAAACTGCTTATATTTGAAACTGTCAAAAGTAGGCCCCAGTGAGCTCTCAGTGGACTGCGGCTGACTTTCTGGGTCGTAAGTTCATTTCAACAAGTATTTTTCTAACAGTTTTTGCTCTAGTAGCAACATTAGGATACATTTGGAGCCTTTGGACAGTCTCCAAAACAGTAGAAAAACGATTCCAAAGGGTTTAGTTTAAAGTAAAACGATCGAAATTCGGAATTGTTTTTTTTCCATAAATTATAAGGTTTTTTATGCAATTTTACGTCCAAACCAACAAAAACATATACAAATTTATAAAAATGTAGTTGAAATGCAAAAAATTCCAACAAAAATTATTTTAATGAATTTTTTTAAGTGCGTCACTTTTTTTTTGCTGTGTAGTGTTATACACTCCCGTTCATAAAAATTGAACCACCAGTAGGTCATACTCTAAGCGTATATAATACTAAATATATTTATATTACATACAATAACACTTAGAATGTCTCAACTGGTTCATTTTTCATGAACGGGAGTGTATACATATATAAAAATTCGAACGCTTGTCATTTTTAACATCAATTAGGTAGGATCGATAGACATTTGAAGAAATTGAAAACTTCTTCCTCAGGAAATTCGACAAAAATATATTGGAAAAATAAAATATTTATTGTTACCTTTGCAGCCGAAAATTTGATTTGCATCTTGAAGTGATATTTGAAAAAATATTAAAGAAATACATCTTTTATAAGATCACACACAAGAAAATATTTAAATAAATTTTTTACATTGTTGCATCTTTTATAAAATCATACAAGAAAATATTTAAATACATTTTTTTCATTGTTACATCTTTTATAAGACCATACAAGAAAATGTTTAAAATAAATTTTTACATTGTTGAATCTAAAGTTACTAATGCACGTCTTTATTTAAACATTTTCAATATGACCTTTTGTGACAATTTTGAACCTTTTAAAGTAAAAGGGTCCCATAATTATTAATCGCACAAATAGAAATAATACATTAATCTGGAATTATATTTTCAAATATAAATAAAATTTCCTCGCTCACTACAATTTCTGACCTTATTATTCTGTAGTTCAAAACTAATTAAAAATAAATTTTTAGTTTTTATTATGATTATTATTAGGAGATCAAAACTTGTTAAATTATTTATTTGAAGATTAATAGAGACGAGATTTATGTGCACATAAGGACGTTCATGCATTAGGCTTGATAGTAGATACAAATTTTTCTTTCAGTGAATTGAAAAGCTCAATTATGTAGTTATCCTTCCTCAAAAATTTAAAACCTGTCATCGATCATTTTAAAGAGTAGTTATCGATTAAAAATCAAATTTTTAACACACAGTCTTATGGAGAACATAATTTTTTTGTACTTAAATTATAATAACTATATTATTAAAGTAGCCACCATAATAAATAACGTTTATAAATATTCTTTGAAATATGTAGTTTATATAATTGCATTAAAAAAATGGTGTTGACGCACGTTTGAATTAATTATTTATAAAAATTAAAACTGTTTAGTTAGGTTTGTTTTTGCCACGATATTTTGAAAACTGGCGACAGCGCACAGTGAAAAAATATACATATACACACTGTGAACGTCATTACAAAACATAGGATATTGTCAGATCTGTGAAATCAAGTTAAATCAATTTCTAATTTACATTTACTGATATTTTACAATAAATACTTTAAAAATATTTAGGAAAAATAAAAAAAGGTTATAAATCGTTGTAAGATTATTGATATAATTTACAACTTTTTTAAAATCCTAAATAAATTTTATTAAAGATAGTATTCATTTGACTTTAGCGTAGCGCATGAACGTCCTTAAAAGTTCCAAACAGCCACATATCGATGTGGCAAATATTTTGTTCTTTTCAAAACAGTAGAGAAAATATACAACTTTGTATATTTGCCTGGTATAAAGTTTCGAAGTGTGCCACGACTATTGTTGGAGCTGCCACAGAAAGGGGCCAGAAGAGGTGAGAACTCATTTATTCTGTCACTGTCCAACCACCATTCTTTAACGACCACTCTGAGCTAAAGTCTACTGGCGTCAAAGCCCTATTGCAGTACTTCAACAGCTCCAATTGGTTTAAAAAGTGGTAGCAAGGATAGATCTGCCACTTGCAATATCACAATGGAGTTTAAAGTCTAAGTGTGTCCAGTTAAGGACAGCCGCTACTACCTCATCTAACCCATTTCCACAACACAATCGGTAAAACGAAGCGCAAAAATTTTGATATTGTAATGTACTCGATCTTATCGTCGATCTAGACAGCGAAGTGCAGTACCAACAAATTTATAAATTATTAATTAATTTCGAGGCTAAAATAAATATTTATTTAAAATCTGTAAACTTGTATTTTCTGAATCTTTATCTTGATGTATTTTTATATTTTTGGATCTCCGGCGGTGAATTGTACCGCGGTCTTCTGCGTGAAAGGTGAGGATACTGATCACTATACAAAGGCGAGAATCAATATTGACTTAAAGTCTATAAATTCGTATTTTCTTAATCTTAATCTTTATTTCAGATTAGGTTTCAGGTCAGGTGGAATATACCAGAATATCTTGGTATATGCCTACAATATCAATTGAAAAGATAACTACTCTTCTTAGAAATAGATAGACTTGATATGACTCTAGGACCCAAAAAAGTGCATATGGTTTTGATAGATATGCATTTTGCATATAATCCGGTTTTTAATTATTATAACTGTTCATATTATTCTAAACAGGCTATGCTTTTTTCATCTCAATATGAGATAAAAAAATTTCCAGGAAAAATCTAACATATAAAATTTACCATATGCACCTAAGAGACTGTCCCTCGATGCACTCAACTTGAACAGGATACAATTTCGAGAGGTTTCCAGATTCGTCACCGGTTATTATTACCTACGAAAGCATCTGCACACAATAGGATTACGCAATGAATCCATTTTGTGCTGGCTGTGTGGTTAGGAGGAAGAAACATCCAACCACATCATCTTTAACTGCGAATCTCTCGATCACAGCAGATACAATATATGCTGTGTATCTCACCCAGAATATATGAACCCTCAAGGAAACTTCTTATGCATGCTTCTGGCTATTGCCAAGATATGGAAGAGGCCAACCTCGTTAGATTCAAGTATAAAAGCGAGCACAATAAGGTCGAAGTGTAATACTTTTCATACCCAACGATTTATCTGTTTATATATTAATTATAAATCTATGGTTTTGTGACCCTAAAAACTGATTTTCGCGACCTTTGATCTCCAGTAACTGAAAAAAAGCCAAATAGCCAAAACGAAGAGCACTACGTTGGAAAATCTTCAATTGGATTTTTTTAAGAGGTAAAACTACTATTTAATTCGGTCAATGATATATTATTTTAGCGAGCTTTCGAAGCTGTACGTGTGTGTCTGTGACCACTCTAGTGGTCACAGCTATAATCCGATCTGAATTTAATTTATTGTGACGAAATTCGCTGTTGACGCAACTCCTGCGCAATGAATTTTTTCATTTTTGATAAAGTGCTTTTCTTTGTATAAAATTATTAATATAAAATTTTACTACTTTCAATATTTTATTGATTACTTTTTAGTTTTTTAAAAATATCTAATCATTTTTCTGAAAATGGATTGTTGAGTTATCTTCTATTGTGAAACTACAAAAGCTGGTAAGAAAAACACTTTCTTTTTCGTTTCGAAAACAATCGATTTTTCTATATTAATCAGTTGTTACATGGAACGTTTAATTAATGATATCGATTGGACGGGACATATCGTTTATCGTTTATCCTGGACGGGCTACACTTCGACCATAAGGTTCATTGTGATGCCTAAGGATGTGAGGATGTGAGTGGAGTGGTAGGAATTTTTGTGTATAGACTAGGAATTGACAGGATATGCGGCTGCAGCAAAACTATGATAGGAACTACGCCGATATTCATCTGCAGTTCGTGAAGGAAACTGTAGAAAACCTTCTCAAGCATAGTCGTTTACTTCGTTCTTGTCCATACGCAGTCAAATAACCGACCTTTTTTTTTAATAATTGACAAACTGCCGATGTCGGGATTCGAACCCCTAACCTCCTAGTTTCCAAGTAGGCAATCTGCGCAGACATAACGCTCTAGACCGCTCGGCCACAAAGCTGATAAGAAAAACACTTTCTTTTTCGTTTCGAAAACAATCGATTTACATGGACGTTTAATTAATGATATACCAGCCAAGTATCCGCGCTTGTAAAGGCGTTGTTTCTACTTGGACCTGGGAGGTTATGGGTTCTACTCCCGACACCGGCAGTTTGTCAATTTAAAAAAAAAAATGGGGCGGTTGATTGACTAAACTGTCGGCGTATGGACTAGAAAGAAGTAACCGGCTATGCTTGTGAAGGTTTTCTGCAGTTTCCCTTCACGAACTCCAGATGAATATCCGCATAGTTCCTATCAAAGTCGGATGCAGTCGCACAACCTATCAATTCCTTCTCTGCATACGAATTCCTGATCCTCGACTCTCATCATAAAAATGTAAAAGTAAAAATGAATAAAGGTTGAAAAAATAATGATGTGAGTGGCCTCTGTTATAGACCGTCGTGTCTCAAAAACGGAGGTTAAACCCCATTATTATTAATTAATGATATCCATTGTCTAGTATCAATTGTATTCGATTGTGAATAATCGATATTTGCCATTCGATTCTGACAACTATAAAAACAAACCCCCTATTATTGTTTTTAGTTGATACCTATGTATGCCTATACACTGGCTACAATAATACAGGTAAGATATCCACCAACAAACCATCCGACTCAGATCATAGAAAACAGTGAAACGTTGTGCGCATGTTAAAACCACTGTAGTAGTATAATAAACTAGTGTGTTTCTCTTTTCTCTTTTCTTTCTTCTTTTTTTTTTGTTTTAAATATTATATCACAAAAAAATCTAAACATTAACTATTTCATGTAAGAAAAAAAAAATTAATTTTTTTAAGAATTCTTACCTTACCGATTCTATATTATTCGAAAGCAAATCCTTCAAAAATTAATTAAATGTCAAAATTAGTATATAAAATAACATGAATTATTTTTTAATTAATTTCATTGATCCATTTTCCAGACAATGTTTACTATTAGGGGTCGTCCATAAAATACGTACGGTAAAAAGGGAGAGCCTTCCTATAATAGCTTTACGTGACGATGTGTGACGAGGAGAGGAGATAGGGTGCAATTAAACGTGACGAAACGTAAAATCGTCCAAGCGCAAGCTTATAATTAGCACATGTACCGTACAAAATAATTACAAATGCACAATATAGCATGATTTTTGGATCCTTTTAAAATTAATTTGCTTATAACAATTGAAATCCAAATTGTTTTTGAGTAATACCTCACACAATAATCTTGAAAAGAAATATTCTTGTATATTCGTTTCTCAACCCCCTAAAAATTAAATCCTAAACTAAAAAATTCGCAATTCTGATAATTTTCCTTCAATCTTATCTTTATTCGTGATTTTATTAACATTTTTCTCAGCAATACTTTTGGAAATACGTTGCTGGAGAGTAATTTCAAAACGTTTTTTTTTTTCAGAAAAATGTAAAAACAAAATTAAATTGTAATACAATTAATTATATATTTTTGAAATGGTGCTTCTAAATGACACCACGCACAATAATCTCCAACAACTTTCTTCTTTCCTAATCAACCCTAAAACTAACTAATTCGAATAATCCTCAAATGTGAAATACTCTCAGGAAAAAATGCATTTGCTAGACATGCAGAAACCGATGTAACTCTATAAGTGTTCGGTTTTGCCAATTTTGGCACTGAAAATTGTAGTTTTTCTAATAATATTTCATTCAATTTTGGTTGAACAAATTTTTTGGAATAGAATGATATCAATTTCTTCTCAAAAAATGTTCGGGCTCATTCGTGTATTTTTTAAAGGACAACGACTACTTAAAATGTCGTAAAACGAATATATAATAATCTCCTATGCCAAAATTTTGGCACCACTAAAATACTACTATTTGCTTATATATTTGACTAGAAGGAGAATATAAAAATCAATGAAAACCTTTCTACCCTCTCTCATTGATAACTTGAATGAATCGCCGAGAGAAGTAATATAAATTCGCCCCTTTCTCGTATAATATTGTGCACACTACGAAAAACAAACAAATGCGATCGATAATTCTGCGACGTCGTGTAACATGAACATCAACGTGTATTCATATTATTATGTAGTAAATACAGAGTGTTTCTAAAACATTGTACATGCAATTATCTCTAATATTAAAAAATGATATTTATTTATACTTTGAATGTTAAATGAGATCCAATTTTTTTTGTTTTTGTTTGGAAAATTTAATTTAAAATAGTTTTTATTAAATATAACAAATATTTGAAATTTTTGTAAAATCACTTTATTTGACTAGTTTCGGAACACCGTTTCTTCTTCAGAAATAATTTTTATTGCCTTTCTTTCATAAAATGTTATAATTTATTAATTACAATGGATTTTCGTCACGTAACAACCCATCCAATACAAAATTAAAATTGTTTATTTTAAAAGAGACTTTTTAAATCATTTTTATTTCCTTGGTACTCGAAAGGAACTGACTAATATACACCGAAAAATTGAGCTTTAATGAATAAATAAATAGCTTTAGTGAAAGATTAAATGATTTTAAAAAAAAAGAAGAGATTGAGTCGGGGGACCCAGGACAGAAGTGAAACTTCACTCGGTTTATATTGAAACAAAATTTATATAAATTATAAATATTTATAATTGATTATGAAGAATGGTAATAAATTGTAATAAATGTTTGTACCATAGTACTAAAAAACAAAAATTTGCGAACGTACGGAGATCAACTTACTACATATTATATGAAAATTAAATATATATGTATTGAAAATAATAATAAGAATAATAATCACGCTATATGTCATATGATATATGTATACAATATACTTTATAATAATTACTATGGAAATGACAATCAAAGTTGATATTTCAAAATTAGAACAAAATTTTAATAATATAATTTTATAGTTATTTTTTAGAAGTATAGTTTCTGTGGAAATGACAAAATCAATAAAGGGTGGGAGAAGCGAGTCTCGTCAGACTGAGTTAGGAGGGGGAGCACAATGGACCATAGGGTCAGTGCAATAATTTTTACCCCGATATCAATCAATCAATCAATCAAAGGGTGGGAGAGAGTGCGCACACAGCAATATGTGCTGGAGTAGACAGCGAGAAGAAACGACACGAAATTTCGTTGCATTCCAAAGTGATGACGTCACGATTTTTAACCAATTCACTCTCTCTCTGTATTTAAAATATATGTATTCTGTATGAAGTTGAGTTTAATTTCAAAAACTTATTTTAAGATAATTTAACTGACGGGATTATTGAAAAATTACAAAAAATCGCTACGTTGGATTTAAACTAAGCGTATTTTCTCAGAAGCGAGAATCATAATGAAATTAAGTCACCATGGTGATACGTTTTATATTAATTATAAGTATGTAAGATTTTCATATCAAGCATTTGATGTCAACGATTGTTATAAATGTTCAGACATATTACTTAAATATCAAATTAAGTAAACGCTAGTCACTTCCATTGGTATAATATAACCGAAAGGCAACCATACTAATAATGGTTAGATAGACGCTAATTTACACACAAAAAAAAGTAAATAAAAAATATATATAAGTTTTCGGCTATGTCATTCTAAAGGAAGTGGCTAGCGTTTACTGATTTTGATATTTAAGTATTATGTCTGAACATTTTTAACATTATTTTTATATCACAAAACATTGATGCCAAAATAATATTTAAAAATAATCAAAATGGCAGAAGTCTTTGTAAAGGGACAATTGGTAGCGTTGGCTTTTTATTAAGAAAAAACACCCAATAGAAATTTGTTTGGGAAATCCTTCGACATTTGACGAACTCTCTTTACTTCTATATTGTATATATTTTGATTGCTTTCATTTCTAAGAAATGTATTTAAGTGGGGAACTAAAAAATATTTTGATATATTATAACACTATCCAGGATTTGGTTTCATTCTTTTTTTTTTTTAAATATTACATAATATTTATATATCCTGATATTATATAAAACATTCTGAAATATTTATTTACATATTTTAATTAAAAAATGTTTGTTTCATTTTGAATATTCAAAAGTATATTCAATATAATATTTTGTAAATAATTAATCCGACCAAAAACATAAATGTAAGAAAGGGCCGAGTTTTCGGGAAAATCCTTAATGTAATAGTTCCTTCTTAAAAAGTGATGATATGAAAGTAATGACCGAGCTATTTACAAAGTAAATAGCTCTAGACTTCATATAATAGTTGCTTCTTAAAAAGTGATGATATGGAAGAAAGGACCGAGCTATTTACAAAGTAAATAGCTCTAGACTTTATATAATAGTTGCTTGTTAAAAAGTGATGATATGGAAGAAAGGACCGAGCTATTTACAAAGTAAATAGCTCTAGACTTCAGATAATAGTTGCTCTTTGAAAAGTGATGATATCCCATTAAAGAGCCGAGCTATTTACAAAGTAAATAGCTCGGTAAACTATTAACTAAAAAAAATAATGAGGGGTAAATTGATTAAATGTAAGAAAAAATTTGGTTTAAAATTATTTCATAAGTTTTCCCTTAGTATAATTTTAAAATTTTATATAGCGCGGCAAGTTATTTTTTCTGATTTCCAATATTTTAAAACTTGCCGCGTTATAAAATTTTAAAATTATACTAAGGGAAAACTTATGAAATAATTTTAAACCAAATTTTTTCTTACATTTAATCAATTTACCCCTCATTATTTTTTTTAGTTAATAGTTTACCGAGCTATTTACTTTGTAAATAGCTCGGCTCTTTAATGGGATATCATCACTTTTCAAAGAGCAACTATTATCTGAAGTCTAGAGCTATTTACTTTGTAAATAGCTCGGTCCTTTCTTCCATATCATCACTTTTTAACAAGCAACTATTATATAAAGTCTAGAGCTATTTACTTTGTAAATAGCTCGGTCCTTTCTTCCATATCATCACTTTTTAAGAAGCAACTATTATATGAAGTCTAGAGCTATTTACTTTGTAAATAGCTCGGTCATTACTTTCATATCATCACTTTTTAAGAAGGAACTATTACATTAAGGATTTTCCCGAAAACTCGGCCCTTTCTTACATTTATGTTTTTGGTCGGATATCAATAATTTTTGAAAGGCTTAAATATACGAAGCCAAAGGCTTCGCACAAAACGCGTAGCGTTTTGTTACTCTTCGCATATGCTTCGCGTATGCTATGCGTTCCTTTCGCTTCGCGATACTTTACTCTTTTTAGATTCACATGTACAAAGGAGACCGCTTCGCGTTATATTACGTCAACTGGCTCTGGTCGCTTTTTGAAGGGCTAAAACATCAATATAGTATGGTTGTAGTATAATATTGGGGACAATGGGAAATCAAACCCTTTAAAACAAAAATATCAAAATCAATTCATAAATGACGGAGTTCTGAGGTAACACGCATTAAAAATTGTCCTGCAATTTTTGTGTTTTAGCGAATTTCCTGAAAGGAAATAGAGCTATTGGTCCCGTACCGAAGTCAAAATTTCGCAAAAATTTCTTCAAATGTCCATCGATCCTACCTAGTAGATGTCAAAAATCACCATCTGAAAAATTTATATATATATATATATATCTATGGACATATATATATATATATACATATATATATATATATATGTGTCTGTCATCACTCTAGCGGTCACAGTTTTCATTTTATCGGGATGAGATTTGGTATTTGAGGCGCTTTTGATATTCAAAAGGTCAAGTTCGTTAATGGGTAAAATCGGACCAGTGGAAAGGGGGGTTTAGAGGGAGGGGGAAACATAAAATTTGAGATATCTCCCTTAAAATTTGAAAAATCGAAAAATTTTTTAAGAAGTAAAGTTGTAGGTACTAAGTTTTACTCTAATTTTGTTTCTTATCATTTTTTCTGTTACAATAATATTTACAGAAATATTGACGGTTTAATATTGAAAATTAAATTCCTTAATATCTCTGTACACATTAGAGTTTGAGCAAAAATGATAAGGTGATGAATTGTAGCAAATTTGATTTTATACAACTTTATTCCTTACGCATTTTTCGATTGTTCTAATATTAAGAGAGATATTTTATATTTTGTGTTTTCTTCTTTTTTGATACCTCCCCCCATTCGCCTCGACGTATGTCATTTATTGAGAAAATTGGACTTGCAAATGCTAAAATCATATATGACATTTCATTTTGATCAGACTAAAATTGTGATCACTAGAGAGTGATTTATTCTAAGGAAATTCGCTAAGTTGAAGCAGCTCCTGCGTAACGAATTTTTATTAATAAAACAATTAAATGTGTAACACTTGTATGTGTAACACTTGTATACCTTACATATATGAGATTCTGTACAATATTCTGTACAGTATGTTTTTATTAAAATTTTATAACGCGGCAAGTTAATTTTTCTGATGATTTCAAATATTTTTAAACATGCCGCGTTATAAAATTTTAAAAATTCGTTACGCAGGAGCTGCTTCAACTTAGCGAATTTCCTTGGAATAAATAAATTACTCTCTAGCGGTCACAATGTTAGTCTGATCAAAATGAAATGTCGTATCTGATTTTAGTATTTGCATGGCCAATTTTATTAATAAATGACATACGTCAATAGAAAAGGGGTGCATAAAGATAGAAGAAAACACAAAATCTAAAATATCTCTCTTAATATTTGAACAATCGAAAAATGCGTAAGAAACAAAGTTGTAGAAAATCATGTTTTCTACATTTCATCACCTTATCATTTTTGCTCAAACTCTAATGCGTACAGAGATATTGAGGAATTTAATTTTCAATCTTAAACCGTCAATATTTTTGTAAATATTAGGGTTACAGAAAAAATGATAAGAAACAAAATTACAGTAAAACTTAATACCTACAACTTTAATTCTTATAAAATTTTCGATTTTTCGAATATTAAGGGAGATATGTCAAATTTTGAGTTTCCCCCTCCCTCTAAAACCCCCTTTCCCCTGGTCCGATTTTACCCATTAACGAACTTGACCTTTTGAATACCAAAAGCGCTTTAAATACCAAATCTCATTCCGATAAAATGAAAACTGTGACCGCTAGAGTGATTACAGACACATATATATATATATATATATGTATATATATATGTATATATATATGTATATATATATGTATATATATATGTATATATATATATATATATATATATATATATATATATATATGTATATATGTAATTTTACAGATGGTGATTTTTGACATCTACAAGGTAGGATCGATGGACATTTGAAGAAATTTTTGCGAAATTTTGACTTCGGTACGGGACCAATAGCTCTATTTCCTTTCAGGAAATTCGCTAATAAAAACATACTAAGGGAAAACTTACGACATAAATTTCAACCAAATTTTTTCTTACACTTAATTAATTTACCCCTCATTTATTTTTTTAATAAATAGTTTACCGAGCTGTTTAGCTTGTAAATAGCTCGAAACTTTATGGGATATCATCACTTTTTAAGGAACAGCTATTATTTGAAGTCTAGAGCTATTTACTTTGTTAATAGCTCGGTCCTTTCTCGTATATCATCACTTTTTAAGGAGCAACTATTATATGAAGTCTGGATCTATTTACTTTGTAAATAGCTCGGTCCTTTATCCCATATCATCACTTATTAAGAAGCAAATATTTTATTAAGATTTTCTCGAAAACTTACCTTTCTTACAAACGGAAAATTTAACAACTTTAATTGTAATTAAAATAACATATGAAGCATATATCGATCTGATTTGTTGACAAGGTTACCGCCTCCTTTTTGATTAGATAGACATTTAGTATTTAAATAAAAATTTTATAGTTTAATATATCAGTATGTTTTAATACTCCAAATAGAAAACATTGATTGTTGTATTGTATTGTTACAATGTAACTTTTTTTAAGTAAACAAGTTTAAAAATAAACAAAATTATTTTCAATTAGCAATTCGTAATGATGAAAAGAATTAAATAAATTGTTATAATTTGTAAGAATTGCTCAAGGCGGTATATTACCAAATATTCAAGCAGTGTTATTGCCAAAGAAAACTGAAAAGAAAGCATAAATTTTATACATTGGATTATTGATAATAATATTCATCGATCATATATCATAGGCCTTTTATTAAAACGCCACAAATTAATGTGAAATAAGAGTGATATATTTTTTATTAAAATAACTATATAAAATTTAGTATATATAAGATGTTATTTGATTTGTTTCGATTATGACTTCTAAACTAATCGTTTATTACAGATAATTGATTATCAACGTTATAGTCTTTGAAGAAATGACTTGACTCGTTGGCTCCACTTCACAAAAAAAAATTCGTTACGCAGGAGCTGCGTCAACTTAGCGAATTTCCTTAGAATGCATAAATCACTCTCTAGCGGTCATATTTTTAGTCTGATCAAAATGCCTTAAGGCAGTTTAAGGGGTGTTTTTCCCATTTTCGGAGGTTTGCGTTATAAGTAAGGAAAGAGTTCTGTTAACTTGACTTTATTTCGGGTCGATTGGTGAAAATTCCATCATTTCATCATATATAGAAATGAAAAACGTAATTTTGGGGGGTGTTTTTTCGATTTTTCGGGAGTTTGAAAAAATATATTAAGTTTTTCGAAATAACTTCCTAATTTGTAGCTATTAAGCGTCGATTGCAAAAAACTGCATCTTGTTGTATGTATAGAACAAAAAGGTTGGTTTTGGGGGTGTTTTTACCAAGTTCGAAGGGTTGTGATGGAAAAAAACCGATCTTTCTATCATGAATAGAAGTAAAGAGGTAAGTTTTAGGGATGTTTTTCCCATTTTCGGTGTGGTTGCGATGAAGGTAATGAAATTTTTCAAAATATTCTGTTAATTTTGACGTTATTTCGGGTCGATTAGTGAAAATTCAAACTTTATAGCATTTATAGAACAGAAAAACATAATTTTGGAGGATGTTTTTCCAATTTTCCGAGGCTTCCGTTGCATAACTTTTAAAATCAACGCATACTGCTGTATTCAAATTGCAATATCTATTTCTATATGGTATAAAAATTAATAGGTATATATGATATATCGTTCTCTACATGGTAGTTTGCGTTAAACTAGTCTTAAAAATAAAAAATGTTAAATTTTCCACTTTTCCGATACAAATTTCGAGTTTTCGCAATTTTCCCGTCGGTTTGGGTACTACAGCTATCTACATGCCCAATATCAACTTTACAGCATATCTGGAAGTAGCTCATAATTTTGATATCTAATACTTAAGTTTTTGAGGGCGTTCCCGCGAATTTTGCATTTTTGAAGTGAAATAACTTTTTAACGGTTAATTCGTTAACGTTGGTTGAAAACATTGGTTCTTATAATTTCGTAAAGTATCTATATTCGAAATATCAACACTGTAGCTCTTTCCGTTCAAAAGATACAGCACCCAAAAAATGAACCTAAATTAACGATAAGATATACACTGTAGTGAAAAGTCCGAAAGTCTCCCTTAAATCTCGGCCTTGCGCACTACCGTGCTCTAGATTTATAGCAATTTGGGAATTCCCATAATAATAATAAAGAATTTGTAAACATTCATATAAAGTTCATTAAATATTTACAAACATACGAGGTCTGTCCGAAAAGTATCCGACCTACCTTCATATCTCCACGCTGGCGTTATTTTTAGACATTGGGCGTTTGTCAGCGCCCAATGCGGTGTTTCCATTTTCCGAAGCAATTCTGGAAGTCATTCTTTGGAATAGCCGTGAGTGCCCTCATCGCATTGTCTTCAACCGTCTTTTTGTCGTCGAACCTGTGGCCTATGAGCGGTTTTTTCAAATTCGGGAACAACCAAAAGTCATAGGGGGCTATGTCGGGACTGTACGGAGGTTGGCGAAGCAGTGCGATATTGTGTTTAGTTAAAAACTGCTGCACAAGATTCGATGAAATTTCCCACCGCTTCCACTTTCTAAATTTGAAGTTAAAATTTCTCAAATTGTAGGTATTCCAAGATCATCTTCTAATTCGCGCACAGTCAAACGTCGTTCTTCTTCAATCGCAAGTGGCACGCGCTCGATATTATCTGGTGTTGTTGTCGTCGAAGGTCGGCCAGAACGAGGATCGCTATCAACAGATATGCGGTTACTTTTGAAACGATTTTACCTATCTTTTATTTGTGTTTTGCCCATACACTCATCCCTAAATGCATTCTGCATCATTTAAATAGTTTCTGAACTAGATTTTCCGAGGTTGAAGCAAAATTTGATGCAAATTCGTTGATCTGATCTTGCAGTCATTTTTAACAATAACAAAATCCGACGAATGCAAATAAGCTTTGTAAACAAATACACGCTGCGCATGAACTATACGTCCTGTAGGTGTCGGCAAGCAACCGATAAGGTCGTGAGGCTTTACTGTTGACGTTCATGCCTCGCAGAGGTGGCTCGAACATTGTTTATAACAATTGATCGCGATATAATTTTCAACCCTATTAATTTTGGCTCAATATACAACTACAATTTCTCAATTATCGTGATTTTCTTCAGGTTTTTCTGAACGATCCTCTTGATGGTAAGAGTGAAAGACAGCAATTTTTGAGCCTTTCCCTAAAAATATCTAATAAAAAGGCATTAAAAATATATATTGTTAAATTTGAAGTTAATATGCTTTCATCTGACTCGCTACTTGACCTTGAAAATAACCCTTATAATCAAAATTCAACTTTGTACAGTTTACGTTTATAATTGGAACAACACACTTTATGTCCGCGCAAACCGTTATAAAAGCAGGTCGGATACTTTTCGGACAGACCTCGTAATTAAATCGTAACGGAGTGTATATACTAAGTATGTAAAACTATTTGTATACCGACTGTCAAACAGAGAGTTAATCTAAATTCTAAAGGTCAGAATAATATTCTTTTTGATATCAATTGTATAAATTGTGCAATATTTATTCTAATATTACAAAACTGGAGTGTTTGTCTGTTTGCACGTGCTAATCTCAGGAGCTACAAATCCGATTTCAAAAAGTCTTTTCGTGTTAGATAACCCGTATATTGAGGAAGGTCATACGCTAAAAAAAGTTTGCATATAAGTGGAAGCTACGCTGAAATCCCAATTCTTCCTTTCATCGGTTCGAGTTCAGCATAGAGAAATTCACATAACTTTTGTTTTGTTTCGGGTTTTCATTTTGTCAAAATAGGTTTTATTTTTCGCTTTTTAGTGACTTTGAAGTTCTATAACTGATTTTATTTGTCTAAATATGGGTAGACCAACTAAACGACCAACTAATTTTTAGTGCATTTGTTTATAACACATTTTTTTTATCCGTTTTTTTTTTTAATTTTTAGTGCATTTTTTTATAACAGATTTTCAATTTTTTTTACAAGCATTTTGTTTTTTTTTTGTAAAAATTTTTTTTTTGGGGTCGGTTTTTTTTTATAAAATATTTTTTTGAAGTCGGTTTTTAAAAAAAATTTTCTTATTTTTCCATTATGAATGAGTATATCCTTTCAAAAAAAAAATAAATTCGCAGAAATCGGTTATCACATATAAAATGAGGGTTTTCCTCGATTTTCAGGGGATCCCTTCATCAGAATGTGATTTGGTGATAATGGAACCAATCGAAAATCAAACTCTTTAAAACAAAAAACAAAAATCAGTTAATAAATGACGGAGTTCTGAGGTAACAAACATAAAAAAAAAAATACAGACGAATTGAGAACCATCCTGCTTTTTGAAGTCGGCTTAAAAATGTAAAATGTTCTTGGGCGGTTTTTAAAAATAAATCCCCGACATTTGTAAAAAAAAACTCTCCATTAAAATAAAAAAATTTTTTTGTGTCAAACGATACATAAAAATAAAATGACCCTAACTAAACACAAAATATAATATTTTTAATTGTCTAATACCTAGGTAGAAAGAGGTATAAATTTTCTATAAATAATATTTTAGCTAGCAGAATAGCAATAGCAAAAGGGAAGTTAGATTTAACAAAAAAAAAAACCACCTTGCAGTAGGTTTAGAAAAAAAAAGTCTACATATATTCCTTATCCTGTTTTAATACATTGGTATAAAGTAAGATATGTATAAAACAACTTGGTTGCTTTAATAATGCAATACAACAAGTTAAGTTATAACTTGCTGAAACATGTTTAAGTATTATAAATATATAGAAAGTTTGTTAGATGTTGAAGGTAGAATTATTAATAATTTTAAAGAAAGCGAAAAAAAATAATAGTCCCGTATTCATAGATAGATAGATAGATATATCTTAGGGTCTAAAACGTCGACCTTATGGTCCATTGTGCTCCCCCTTCTACCTCAGTCCGACGAGAATCGCTTCTCCCATATGTTGACAATAGCCTGGAGCTTGATTATCAGGTCCGAAGTTTCATATATTTGGGGTGAGATGCACCGAATATCCTGTATCGGCTGTCACCCAGAGGTTCGCCGTCAAGGACTATGTGGCTGGATGTTTCTTCCTCCTCGCCACAGAATTTGCACACAATGGATCCGTTATGGGGTCCCATTGAGTGCAGATGCTTCCGCAGGGGATAATGCCCGGTAATGAATCCGGTAACCCTCCGCAGTTGCATCTTGTTCAGTCACAGTGCATCGAGAGATAACCTCTTTATTGCACTCTGAAGCAGTACCTTACCGAGCTCTAGCCGCGGTACTTTTTCCCAGTGATCACGGTGTTTAGCATTTGACCACTCGTTGATCACCTGTTTACATGCAGTCCTTGGAATTCCTAAGGAGAGAATGATTACTTTGCTATTAATAGGGAATATGCATGAAAATTTTTTTTCACTTGAATTGAAGCATGTTTACTTGACAAATATCAAGGTAAAATTACTTTTTAAATAACTTTAAAAATAAGCGAGATATGAATGATTGAAATTCCCGATTAGACAAAGAGGGTGATAGCCCTCTTGATATGTTATGTGACGTCATATTACACTTTCACCATTTAAAATACACGTAAAACTCCGTTTTTAGTATTTTTGCAAGAAAGAGACAGATAATAATCTTTAAAAGCTTATAGCTTCCTTGATATTTGTCGGATTTTAATTTCGTTTTTAAATATTATTACAGTATTAACAGTATTTTCATATTCTGAAAATAAATGTGAAAAAAAATTTTCATGCATATTCCCTATTATCTCGCGTTCCAATCGATCAAAAATTCTGAAACTTCGGGGTTTTTTAGAAAAGCTTATTTTTAGCCTGTGAAAAAAATGAGCAAAATCTGTCGAAAAGTGATTTTATGCTGGACTCCCTTATTATTTACATCTTCAATATTTTAAAAATGTTCTGTATCAATGCCTTAAAAATGACTGATTTATGTATGTGTATATGTGTGTAAGAATAAATAAAAGTTTCTGGTAGAATTGTCTTGAAACAGGTATACCTTTATATAGGTACTATTTACACACATACATTGGGAATCTTTTGTTGGTAATTGCGTGTGGCGGTTGTACCGTAGGACTATGAGTCATTCAACAACAGGTCAGGTGGATGGACGGTCGGGACGATCGAGTACAACTTACTACATAAAATCATATTATATTATTTAATTGGCCGTGTTCGGTCGAACTAAGACAGAGGCGGGCACAGACAGCTCGTCTGAGCCTTACGGGCTCTCCATAAGCTGGGTGAGAGTAAGTAAAGAAGGTATGTTTTGAAGCAAGACGGAACGATGTTTCAATACAGGTTGCCTACCGATTATTGCCCAATAATTATATAGTATCGTCTATAGTATAGTCAATATTTTATTTTTTTTGAAAAACAAATTATGTGAAAAATAATTTCCACTACTACAAAAAGTATTTTTCACTTTTTCAATTCAAAGTAGACTAACTCGAAGAACTCAAATTCCCACTTTATGTAAAATTTAACTTAATTCATCAAATTTCCATGACACTATACTGACCATACTCCATACGAAGAAAAAATAATTAAATCAGGTAAATAATTCTTTATTAGTTCTCGGATATGAATAGTAAAATATTTAGACAAATTATTTGGAATTTCCAAAACTATATTTCTATTTAAATTATCCTTTGCAAAAATTTCCCTCTTTTATTACAATGGTCCAGCGGTAAACTTAAAGGTTCAAAAGATTTATATATATTTTTTATATATTTTATTTTTATTCATTCACAAATATGATATATACTAAAAAGGTACATTTTATGACTCAAATTACCAGAGTATGTATTGAATGATTGTATGTATTATTTACTTTGTATAATAGTGACCATAAAAAAGATTTGGTATTATTATATTTTTTTCAGAAAATGTTTTAATTAAAAAAAGAAAATATTAATAATTGGTAGGTACCCTGTATTAACTGTATCTCTCACCTACCTCTCACTCAGAACTTGGCGGAGTCAACTCCTGCCCACCTCTGAACTAAGTCCTTAGTAAACTAAGTAAGTTAGAGTAAATAAAATTTTGTTCTGACCGTCTGAGCGCTGAGGGTTTTGGCCTGGACATACTTACTATCTTAGTTATCTCATAAATAACATTATCGTACCCGGCCATACTGCCCAATAAAAAAATTTGATTTATCCATTTTTTATACTTAATTTTCCATATAATAAAAATTCACTTAATATTTCGAATATTCTGTTTTACTACGTCGAAATTTCATGCTTCAATGGCATACTAAGTAAAATGGCGGCATCAGAAAAGTTTCTTATTAGTATCTATAAGTGTCCCGGCCAACAACTTAGCTCAGCACTCTGACTAACTTACTTAGTTTACTAAGGACTTAGTTCAGCCGAACACGGCCATTAATAAGGTTCAACTGTTGTATAATATTTACATTTTTAGCGCAATGTGTTTGTTTACTTGTAAATTCGTTGACATTTGTAATATTTAAGCTTATTCGATCGTTAACCCAAAGTAGAAAGAAAAATTTCCCATTTTTGATGGGCTTTAAAGGATTTTTTTTTAATTTCTGAGAATCCCACTTGTGTTTTGACTTTCAATAGACAAGTGTCCCGTTAAGTCTTAACGACTAAGGATGTACGAGCACTGAAGCTTGAAAAAGATTAAGGGTTGATTTTTTTGTTTACATGTAGTTGAAATTCATATAAATCAATTATAAAAGTTTCAGAGGGGGATTACGGGAGTCTGGAATTAATTATTTAATGTTAAAGTATTAATGCATTAGTTTTAATGCGAGTTTTAATGCATTGCTCTTATGAAGAAACCCATATTTTTACACATATTTTAACATATTTTGATAATTTTCACTTGTAATAAAATAAGACGAATAAAAAAAAAACTACACAATAGAAAATAGAAATATTAATAAAGAGATTGATCCAATAAAATTCAAACAAAGATATTTAAGAAAACAACTGAGATTTCGGGTAAATTTTATTTCTGTCGGCGGTAGCTTGATTACCCGAAATCTCAGTTTTTTTTCTTAAATATATATTTTTTTAGTCCCAGTATGACAGGCCTAAATTAAATTTTTATTTCAACTTAACGACAAAAAATAATAAACATTATTGTGGACTTTTATGAATGTACTATATAAGATTTTGAAAATTTTTATAAATGGACTATACATCAGCGCTCGTACATCCTTAAAGAGTTTTAAAGACTTAACGGGACACTTATCTATTGAAAGTCAAAATACAAATGGGATTGACAGAAATTTAAAAACATCCTTTTAAGTAGTACATTAAAAAATTAGTCTGCGATAAGCAATTTATTTGCAATCATCAACAAACCGCAAGCCACTGCGTGTGATCTGCACCATGTGACCATTCTCTATTAAAGCGTTCATGTGACCATTAATTATGTTGTGGCTCGCATACTGAAAGATAACTAATTTAATTTAATTCCACGCAATATTTTTTATCTTGGTAACTTAATTCCTATCGACAACCTTCAAGAACCACTTTTTTGATTTAAAAATAATGGTTGCGGTCGGGGGACCCCTGTCAGTTCCTTACGCTTTTTCTTGAAGCATGTTTACTTGACAAATATCAAGGTAAAATTACTTTTTAAATAACTTTAAAAATAAGCGAGATATGAATGATTGAAATTCCCGATTAGACAAAGAGGGTGATAGCCCTCTTGATATGTTATGTGACGTCATATTACACTTTCACCATTTAAAATACACGTAAAACTCCGTTTTTAGTATTTTTGCAAGAAAGAGACAGATAATAATTTTTAAAAGCTTATAGCTTCCTTGATATTTGTCGGATTTTAATTTCGTTTTTAAATATTATTACAGTATTAACAGTATTTTCATATTCTGAAAATAAATGTGAAAAAAATTTTCATGCATATTCCCTATTAGTATACAAAATAGTTCTAGCATCATTCAAGGTTTTAGTCTACTCTATACACAGTTAGAATTTAAGTTTTGCAGATACAATAGACTGCATTTATAAATAAAATTTGTTTTGATAAGATTGCAATCAACTACAAACGATTCCAGAAATACTTCAATAATTTTTTTCACGATACGATCATTATCTTTTACTTGAACACAATAGGGAATATGCATGAACATTTTTTTTCACTTGAATTGGTGCATATTTACTTGACAAATATCAAGGTAAAATTACTTGTTAAATTACTTTAAAAATAAGCGAGATATGAATGATTGAAATTCCCGATTAGACAAAGAGGGTGATAGCCCTCTTGATATGTTATGTGACGTCATATTACACTTTCACCATTTAAAATACACGTAAAACTCCGTTTTTAGTATTTTTGCAAGAAAGAGACAGATAATAATTTTTAAAAGCTTATAGCTTCCTTGATATTTGTCGGATTTTAATTTCGTTTTTAAATATTATTACAGTATTAACAGTATTTTCATATTCTGAAAATAAATGTGAAAAAAATTTTCATGCATATTCCCTATTAGTATACAAAATAGTTCTAGCATCATTCAAGGTTTTAGTCTACTCTATACACAGTTAGAATTTAAGTTTTGCAGATACAATAGACTGCATTTATAAATAAAATTTGTTTTGATAAGATTACAATCAACTACAAACGATTCCAGAAATACTTCAATAATTTTTTTCACAATACGATCATTATCTTTTACTTGAACACAATAGGGAATATGCATGAACATTTTTTTTCACTTGAATTGGTGCATATTTACTTGACAAATATCAAGGTAAAATTACTTGTTAAATTACTTTAAAAATAAGCGAGATATGAATGATTGAAATTCCCGATTAGACAAAGAGGGTGATAGCCCTCTTGATATTTTATGTGACGTCATATTACACTTTCACCATTTAAAATACATGTTAAACTCCGTTTTTAGTATTTTTGCAAGAAAGAGACAGATAATAATTTTTAAAAGCTTATAGCTTCCTTGATATTTGTCGGGTTTCAATTTCGTTTTTAAATATTACAGTATTGACAGTACTTTCATATTCTGAAAATAAATGTGAAAAAAATTTTCATGCATATTCCCTATTAGTATACAAAATAGTTCTAGCATCATTCAAGGTTTTAGTCTACTCTATACACAGTTAGAATTTAAGTTTTGCAGATACAAAATAGACCGCATTTATAAATAAAATTTGTTTTGATAAGATTACAATCAACTACAAACGATTCCAGAAATACTTCAATAATTTTTTTCACGATACGATCATTATCTTTTATTTGAACACAATTAATTATTTTATTTTGATGAATCTTGCTTGCTACTACAAATAAATGAAGCTTATTACAAACAATTATAGGGTTTGTAGTTTTTTCAGCTCAAAATTGGGGTGAATCTGATAAAGTCGGGTTCCAGGTTGACAGACCTAACAATAATCTATGTTTAGACGTTTGTAAAAATAAGATTTTTTATAAAAAGAAAATTTGAAGTTAATTATATTTTTATATCGATAATAACAGTCAAGTCAAGAACCAAAAAAATTAATTTATATTGTATATAACTATATAATTTATATCTTATATATAAAATTCTCGTGTCACAATCTACGTTTATGAAATTTTATATCTATATTCGGTAGGTCTGAGAATCGGTTGTAATCTATTTTTCATACCCCTAAGGGATAAGGTTGGTCCACCCCAATCCTTTTTTTTGGGGTGGACCTATTTTTTGGAAAATTATTTTATTTTTTGGCTTAAAATATGTGGCTAAATTTTCACCCTTCTATCATCAACCCCTATTTTTTTATAGCTAGATATCTATTTTTTTTATTGATAGATAGAAAGATAGATAGATAAATATATAAATAGCGTGATAGATAGATAGAAGACTTGGAAGAAATAGAAGAATTACAAAATTTAGACATGGAGACAATAGTAAACAGTGAGTTACCAAAAACTGATGACTCAATCGTAGTTTGGTTAGAAGTAATTATGGAATCGCAAAATTAAAAAAATTAAAATATTAAATTTAAAATATCGTATTTAATGTGAAGCTGCTATTCCACGCATTTGTCTCTCATTATTGTTGTGTTTTTTTTTTAACTTTAATGTAACAAAAAAGTTAATATTACTCGGCTAATAATTAAACACTTATTAATCATTTATTAATTATAAGGCGGTACGGAGTTCGCCGGGTCAGCTAGTAACTATATATTTTGGTAATAAACTTTTACTGCAATAAGCCTTTTTTTGTTTAATCAATTAAAAAAATTATCTCCGGAATTATTAGCAAAAACTTCGGTTTTTGAAGAATTTCTAGTTGGTAACTCTACCAATAAATTTTCATTGATAATAAGAAAATAATACGAATAATGTGTAAGAAAACGAAGTCTATAAATGAAAATATTTCTCCAGCTTTTCTATTTATTGATCAATTTAACTGTAAGAGTACTATCTATCTATATTACAATACGATACTATATATACAATACGATGATGCTGAGAATGCGGCACAAATTCCAGGAATTTACGGCGATCATGTTTTAAATGTCAAATGTATAAAACGAGCATGGTTCTTTTTGTTATCGCTTATCATCCGATATACTCCTATAACGATGACGTCATATACAAATACGTTATTTTCAGCCAATCATATCAATGAAATATTATGTAAGCGCGTAAAGAAAATGTGTGGGATATATACATATATGTCGTGGTCTCATTATGAACTCTGTTTTTCCACGAAGATTCTAGGCATTTCATGAAACGTCGACGTATTGTGTAAACTTGAAAAGTTACATCTAATGACTCGAGGTTTCGTGAAAAGCCCACCATACTTCGACGGATGGTGTCTAACATAATCTACCTAACTTTATATCGTAGTCTCATAGTGAAGCCTTTTTTACACGAAGATCCTATTTATGCATGTAAAAAATTACACGTTCTTACTATGGCGAAGTCGAAGCCAAAGATTGATTTATATTGCTCATTAAAGTGAACTAGACAAAATATTATTGTTTCGGTAATCGGATGAATAATATATTTTTATTTATCCGGCTAAAATACCTTATTTTCATTTGTCAAAATCTGTATAAATGCAGTAATACCTCAAAGGTCACATTGTATCTTTTTCAGTTTCAAGTCCTAATTTATTCAATAGTTTTAGTCTTTTAGCCACGATATCTGAAATATATAGTGCGGGGGCCCAAAAACACGCAAACCCGACCATCTCGGGTTATGACCGATGAAGTGAAAGATTGTTGTACGCGGTTGGAATAGATAGATATATTGTAGAGGCGGCTTTGGACGGGCTACACTTCGACCATAAGGTCCATAGTGATGCCTAAGGATGTGAGAATGTCCGATATTCATCTGGGGTTCGTGAAGGAAACTGCAGAAAACCTTCTCAAGCATAGCCGGTTACTTCGTTCTTGTCCATACGCCGACAGTTTAGTCAATTAACCACCCCCTTTTTTCTTTCTTAATAATTTACAAACTGCAGATGTCTGGATTCGAACCTATAACCTTCCAGTTTCCAAGTAGGCATAATGCGCAGACATAACGCCTTAGACCGCTCGGCCACTTGGAGTGGTACTCGGTTGGAATAATTACAGTATTTAATTCCTCAGTAATTATAACATCCATTGTTTAGAAATATAAGAATTTTAGGTTGATAAACCCTTTCTCATGCAAATATCCGGATCAATAAAAATATATTATTCCCCTAGCTTTTTAATATTTATTTATATTTAATTTTTGATTATTTACTGGAGTGGCACAGTTTTTAAATGAAAGAAAATGCCTTCTTTTCTAGGACATTTCACGTAACAAAAAATGCTTTTTTCCCTAGGACACTTTACGAAGCTTCATCATTTAAACTATGGCAGATTATGTTAGACATTATCATTTGAAATAGGATGGACTTTTGACGAGGCACCCAGGCACTACATGTAACTTTCCCTGCAGTCTAGAAAAATACGCCGACGTTTTATGAAATGCCCGGGATTTTCGTGAAAAGACTGATTTCACAAGACCACGACATAAATACATTCAACTTACCATTTCTTCCGTCCCTCCGTTTCCCGTATTTTTCTTGTACAGTAGTTTTTATTACATTTTCCAAGAAACGATAATTTTGTAAGTTTATTATCATTCATCATTTGTAAGGGTGTTGTTGTTTGTTTTTATTGGATTGAATAGGATATTGTTATTGTTATTATTTCTATTTAGTTTTCGGAAAATTAAAAATTTTATTGGAAATGTGTTCATTACTTTTTGGATCAATTTCAGAGGTGAAGGTTATTGAAAATAATGAACATTCTCCGTAGCAAATCATATAACGAATATCAACACAGAAATTATCGTGCCAACCATGAGTTTTAACTATAGAAATAATTAATTCGGGTAATTTTACAAGTAACCAGCTTCTATACCGTGATATTGAACCTTGATTGTATACCGTGATATTTTCCAAATTGAATGAACCCATTTTCTGTTTGGTTATTGAGCTTCAAGTCTACCAAATTTCAGTTAGTAGCTCGAAGAGAATTGAGTGAAAATCCATTGATAAGATTTCACAATATTTTGATCTAATTTTACCTTGAATTTACAGAAAGAGATAAATTTATATTTTAATAAATAATTTTTGTACAGGCTGTAATCTTAAATACTGGCCTTTGGTGTATCTAAACTGCAACACTGCTAAATATGTTTAACATAGACCCACATGTGTCTGTAAAAGTGGAAAAGAGACATAATTACAACATGGACATATATTGTAACTGTTTCTAAGAAATAGACATAATATATGTGTATGCCTGTCTCTTTTCCTCTTTACAAATGAATGTATGTCTCAATTAAACAAATATATCAGTGTTGCAGTTTAGATATTCCAATGGTTAGTCTTTTGGATAATACCGTGAATAAGGTTTCAGAAAACACCCGTAATTGGGCACCGACTTCATACTTTATGCAGACCTGTCTAATATGTAAATTGATTAGCACAAATTCTTACTTTCTTAACTCACAGCTTACTCAGATACAACACAGCAGGTAGAGAACCAAACATAAAAAGACTTTTTACATGGACGTGAATTCTTGTCTAAGTAGATCAGTAGTGCTTGTATATTTTTATATCAATCTTTGAAACCATAAGAGATTAAAATTAAAAAAACAAAAAATGTTCCTTTTTAAAAAATAAATTACTTTTGTTTGAGACATAAACTCAGTATGTATCGAGTATTTATGCAATTAACTCAGTTGTCATTTTCACTTGTTTGAGAATGCTTTCACCAACTCCAGAGAAGTGGGGTCTAATGTAAATGGATATTACATAATTTGAAGAATAATGATTGCAACCATGTTATCGACTAAGGTGGTGAGCTCTTAGTCATAAGACAAATATTCGAAGTTTGTTATTGTATCTTAAGGGTGTACGAGCACTGGAGCTTCAAAAAGATTAAGGCTTGATTATTTTTTTACATGTAGTTGAAGTGCATATCAATCAATTATAAAAATTTCAGGCCGGGTTACGGGGGTCTTGAAGTAATTATTTAAAGTTAAAGTTCGAGTTTTAATGCATTGCTCTTCTGGAGAAACCCATATTTTCATACATATTTTGAAAATTTTCACTTGGAATAAAATAAGACGAATAAAAAAAAAACTACGCAATAGAAAATAGAAATATTAATAAAGAGATTGATCCAACAAAATTCCGGTATGACGGGCCTAAAAGAAAGATATTTAAGAAAACAACTGCGATTTCTGATAAATTTTATATCTGTCGGCGGTAACTTAATTACTCGATATCTCAGGTTTTTTTTTAAATATCTTTTTTTTAGGCCCGGTATGACGGGCCTTAATTAAATTTTAGTTTTAACTTACGACAAAAATAATAAACTTTATTGTGGACTTTTATGAATGTACTATATAAGATTTTGAAGAATATTATAAATGGACTATATATAGTGCTCGTACATCCTTAAGATGTAACTGGTTCAAGTTTATGAAGTTTTAGTATAAAAACCAAGCAAGAGAGAAGCATTCCAAAAAGATGACGAATATAAAAAGAATGGGGACGATAAAAGTAAACAAATAGTTTAACAATCGAAATTTATTACAACGCGTCATCTATCAATTGTATATGAAATACAAAAGGTGCAACAAGAAGGGATTGTATCATTCACAACTAACAATCTTCATTGCATTAATACGTAATAGTAGTACTTGTGGTGTCTAGATGGCAGCATTACCGCCGATTTTTTATTAATTGATAAAAATTGGTCAAATATTATCACATACAGGAAGTATCTTATACCACATAGAAAAATCCGCATAATCTTTAAATGGAATCCGGTCAGCTAACTGTGCAATTTAGCTGAATTTATTGAACTTCTTGTGATCATTATTAGTATTATCAACATTTTGCAGTCGATTTGTGACGAATACGTTTTATTTTATTGGAAAAAAACGTTTTGAATTATAAAAATTGTTCGTCATAATAATCCTCATAAGCATTTTTTCCATAAACCTAATGGATTCGGCACAAACCGACTGGGAAATTATTTAAACCGTTACTTTTATAGCCACGTGTACTATCGACTTCATAAGTAGCATAAAAGGAATTTTCAAAATTTTTCACTTGATTTGTGGCGAATTCATTCGGTTTTCAAATAAATGCTTAGGACAAAAGTTCTTAGTATTTATTATTCAAGGTCGCAGAGAGAAAATCGGAGGTAGAGGGGTAACAACGTATGCTACATATTCATAATATTAATGGTGATTATTTATCACTTTTAATCATCAGTTTAATTTTTATCACTTTTTCACGCACCAGCTCAGATTCGGCACAAATTGACAGAAGATAGATGAGGACATTTAATTTTCACATATAATATTTATTTGTTTCAGAAAACAACCGTAATTGGACACCGACTTTATGCGGACCTGCCTACAATCAGTAAAAATTATAAAAATTTGAAAAAACATACTCCCAAAACTCCATTTCAAATGCACGCGAAGTTTTTCATCTAATTTTGGTTTATCATTTTACATTTTATATTGGAAGCCATGATTAAACTTCAGTACCCGTAATCAGGAGTTTGAAATTAAATATCCAGACTTGTCCCGGATAAACTACGGGAAAAACTCTTTTTTCAGGTTTCGTCATTAAAAATTTGATTTTTAACATGATAACATGATAAAAAGTAAAAAACTACTTTTATAAATTAAATCTCATACATTACGTAAATATCTTAATTAAAAAGATAAAAGATTCACCAAAATTTTCAACAAGTCGTCAAAATAATCGTCAACTGACGATTATTTATTATTTTTAGTAATTAAATAATTACATAAATCCGATTACTAGTGATGTTAGATGGTATGCTATCTAAATTTAAATAATTAGTACTGTCCGATCAACCTTAAGTATACACAAATAATAATATGTAAAAAAAAAACACAGACGAATTGAGAACCATTCTCCTTTTTGAAGTCGGGTTAAAAAGAGTTTAAATTTTTCCGAATCTAAATAGGGAATATGCATGAAAATTTTTTTTCACATGAATTGAAGCATGTTTACTTGACAAATATCAACGTAAAATTACTTTTTAAATAACTTTAAAAATAAGCGAGATATGAATGATTGAAATTCCCGATTAGACAAAGAGGGTGATAGCCTCTTGATATGTTATGTGACGTCATATTACACTTTCACCATTTAAAATACACGTAAAACTCCGTTTTTAGTATTTTTGCAAGAAAGAGACAGATAATAATTTTTAAAAGTTTATAGCTTCCTTGATATTTGTCGGATTTTAATTTCGTTTTTAAATATTATTACAGTATTAACAGTATTTTCATATTCTGAAAATAAATGTGAAAAAAAATTTTCATGCATATTCCCTATTGTCAACCGTTACAAAGTCGGGACTAAACATAAAATATTTTTGTATATAATATATTATTTTTGACGTAATGCGATCTAACGTCCTTAAATTGTTTAACAATCGGTTTAATTCTTTTAAAATAAATTAGGCATTCATGATAAAATACGAAATAAAGTTGGATTCTTTAAAATACAAACAAAATTTTTTTTAAATTAAATAGGTTTATCTATTTATTATGTGTAGTATAAAAAAAACTTAATACTAATAAAAAAACAGGTACAAAATGTTTTTAATATAAAAACATAAATTGAAATAAATATGCGAAAATCACAACCCATATTCTTGTTGTAATAAGTCTATGTATATAAGTCTATGGATTTAAAACACTAAAGTAACATTTCCATTAACTGCCTTATCGTAACTATCCACTTCACTGCGCACACAAATATCAGCACGAGTATATCCAGTACCAAGTAATTCATAGCCATCGTCACGTACTTGGAATCGTATGCGACGTCGAAAATGACGATTTAATTCTGGTATACATACCGATGTACCATATGGAATTTTTAATTTTTCATCCATGGCTATAGTCACGTACGGTACACGATCATCCAGAAAATCCTAGAAACAAAAATATATAAGATTTAGTAAAATTTGGCCGAAAGTATTTGACAAATGAATATGGTAGAAGAAAACTTTGGTAGTAATTTTTGTAAGCTCTCAATCTCAGGACCAATAAGATCAGCTTATAAAAAAAGTAATTTTTTGCCATTGTTTTTATGGGATTGTATGTCAAAAACAGAGATAATTAGGATGTTGAATGAAAATTTTTTTTCACTTCAATTGAAGCATGTTTACTTTACAAATATCAAGGTAAAATTATTTTCTAAATAACTTTAAAAATAAGCGAGATATGAATGATTGAAATTCCCGATTAGACAAAGAGGGTGATAGCCCTCTTAATAGACATTGTGACGTCATAATGTACTATCACCATTTAAAATACACGTAAAACTCCGTTTTGCAAGAAAGAGACAGATAATAATGTTTAAAAGCTTATCGATTCCCTGATATTTGTCGGATTTTAATTTAGTTTTTAAATATTATTACAGTATTAACAATATTTTCATATTCTGAAAATAAATATGAAATATTTGGTATCATTCAACTACCCAATTAATGGTTTATAAAGCTTTCTAGTTTAATCACTCAAGTTGACGCCACCCTATAAAGTGAAAATATACTTATGATGATAGTGTTCACGAGGCGAGGCGAGGTTTTGGTATTACCTCGCCTCGCTTTTTTAAATATCAACCTCGCCTCGCCTCACCTCGGTTGGGTTAGCTATCATCCGGGAGGTAAAATTTTTACTAAATTTGACTTATTTTGCATGAATGTACATAATATGGTTAAAAAAACTTGTTAGAAAATAAATGTCATTAAAACACGGAATATAAGTAGCTTAGTCTCTAAATAATATTATGACTACTCGAATTAAAACAGTAAATTCAAAAAAATTTGGTCTAAAAAAATATTCTGAAAAAATGAAATCCCGTGATGTTTTAAGAACTATGTAAGAGGTTCTATTTTTATACGTAAGAGGAAGATATAACACTTAACATGTATTAACATTACATATATTTTTTAAATGCTTACACTGTCACTGATACTGCATAAATAAAAATAAAAAAATTTTTTTTTGTAAATTTGCCTCGGCCGACGCGAGGTATTTGTGATGATATACCTCGCCTCGCCTCGGTTAGTAACGAGGATTAAAATTTTGAACCTTGCCTCGCCTCGCCTCGGTCCTCGGTTACGAGGCACGAGGCGTACGAGGACCGAGGCGTAAACTCGGTTACGAGTTTACCTCGTAGCCTCGGTGAAACCCTATTATGATCTCAGCAAAGAGGAGACTGGACCTCAGGCCACTATATTTAATACGTGACTTCTAAAAAATATGTGACTGGAGTGAAATCAGGCAGGATATGACCACAATGTAGAATATATTATTTATTGCAGTAAGAACTCCAGAATATATTCTTTATTGCAGTGAAATCTGCAGTAAAAGTAGACTTCTGTACCGAGTTAAGAATATAATATAGTTTTACAGCCGATTTACGACCAAAATGGCTCTATAGCCTTATTACGAAAATAGGGACGGCTAGTAGTACTAGCCAGTATTGGCAGCAAGTAATTATCCCTCTGTTTCCCTCGTGTGCAGGGTTATTACCACTTCAACGTCAAGCAGATTTGAGTTTAGAGAGCGCCAGAGGTCCAGTAACAGGCATATGTGGCCTAGTGGCAGCCATTATTGGACGTGTTTTAAAAGGTACTGACCGCCAGTAGAGCGCCAGTTTCATGTTCTCACACATCCTCTGGCAATGTTGTACTCACCACGTCCCCACAGGAGAGGCTACTGGCTGCCAAATAATGGAAATCATTACTGTCTTTGGGTGTAACAGTACTGGCCGTCTCTACAGTCTACGTGTTCATGGGTCATAATCCTTTTGAAAGGGGAAAGTAGATGGGAGATTTGTAATACAATCTAAAATAAATAAAACTTACTTGTAAAGTACGTAATTTTTTAGCACGACTATCCAAGAAACCACGACGACCTTCAGAGCTTGAAAATTCTGGATAATATGCAGTCAATGCTATTTCCTGGTGACGTTTTCCTTTACATTCCCATATTAAATTATCATCGGGCATTACTAGTAAAAAATAAAATAAAAGATTATTAAGATAATCAAAGAGAACTCTAGGTTTTTTGAAATTAAATTTCAAATTTTGTTCCCCATTCCGAGAACAATTAATTGTATTTTATAAATACATATTTCGACTATAAAGTAGTCATCATCAGTATGAATTAGCTAAACGTAACTATCTCCAGGATATCAAAGATATGTTACTCGTTACTAATTTGGTGCGTGTCTCAAAAAATTAGCAACGAGTGAGACACGCACCAAATTAGTAACGATTTATATATCTGTGACTCCATATCCTTGAGATTGTTACGATTAGCTAGATCATACTGATGATGACTACTTTGTAGCGAAATACGTATTTATAAAATACAAATAACTGTTTTAGGAATTGGGGCAAAATTAGAAATTTAAGTAAAAAATAAAATTAAAGAAATAAGGTTTCCACGTAAACGAAAAACAAAAAATAATGTATTAAAATGAAATGAAATGAATTAAAGATTTTTAGAACTTACTTGTATTTTTAAGTCCAGCATAACTGCCAACAATAATTGTGAATAAAATAATTAAAATTTGCATTTTGTAGAGATAAATTATTTTCTTTAAAATTTTGTGTTCAACTTTTAAGATAATTTGAACTAATGAATAGTGAAATGAGTGGTGAATGAAACTATATATATTTATATGAATTGCAAAATAATTATAAACAGGTCAGCAAATAAATAAATAAATATAAAAATGTAAAACACATAATAATTAAATTAAATATTTGTTATAATCAAAATCATTCGAGTTTTACATGCTGATAATATTAAAAAAATTAGTATAATCATATTTTAATGAATTAAAAAAAAAAAAAATATGTTCACATGTTTTTGTGAATTCCGTAGACTTGCAAGGACCCTTATGGTCCGGGAGACCAAATGGTTTTTTCAGGATGATGAGCATCAAGATGGTACTTTGTAAGTAGCTTCATTTTGACAAAACGCCAAACTTTTTAAATTGTAAAATTTTGGAAAACGGTATCGAAATTTTCTGGGGGCTATTGAGGATGGGAGACTCGGAGTCCATTCCATTGAATTTGTGGGACGAAAATTTTTCCTCGTTCTTCACTTGATTATCATACAATTAAACTTAATTGTAGGTGAAATTTCTTGAGCATGTTCAAGCACTGAAAAGAGATTTCGAGTGAATGGACCAAAGCAGTCGAATTAAGAGCTAGATGAACACTTTTTATACGATAAATGTTTCTTTTTTAACCAGTGAAGCAAAAAGAGAGGTGTTATAAGTTTGAAGCTGTTCGTGAGTCTGTCTGTGGCATCGTAGTTCTCCAACGCATGGACCGATTTCAATGCGGTTTTTTATTTGATAGATGGTTTCCTTGCAGTGGTTCTTAGGTATGTTTGATAAAAATCTGTTCAGTCGTTTGAAGATTATAATCTCTTTTCCAAGATGATGTATAGGCATATTATTAACATTATCAGTTTACATATAAATTTGGTGGAGGTAACGGGAAGTTTTTTTGTTTTTGTTTTAGGATATAAATTTTTTAATTTGTATTTTTTGCGTTGGGGGTTTTTAAAGTTTTTAATTTTGCTTGTTAAAAACAAATATCTTTTGTTTGTAACTTTTTTTCACAAATTGAATAAACGTTTTGCTACAATTTCAGCTCAAATATCTGTAATACCCATATCTATAATACTGTATATATATATATATATATATATATATATATATACATATATATATATATATATATATATATATATATATATATATATATATATATATATATATATATATATATTATATATACAGTGCCGGATTAAGCCCATTGGGGGCCCTAGGCCAATAAAATTTTGGGGCCCCCACTTTTTGAATAATTATAAAATTAATCGTTATTTGTGTATTCATAGAATTCGTACAGTCTATTCATATCATTCCAAGGTTCTAAACACAATAAAAAGAAAAAAATAATTTTTTTCTGTTAAATTTTATATTTTTTAATTTCAAATAATTAACAATAAATTATAATAATTTATGAAACAATCTTTGGACATCTTATTGGAAATAAAAACGACGCTGGTCTTTAAAAGACTTTTTTTCGACATTTCGATTCACTAAATTCATCGATGATGTCTTCAAAATCAATTTTCCGTTCAAGGTTTGGAAATTAAACGCATAAATATATATAAAAATATGACTTATGATATGTGGTGTATACTATATATATAATATATATAGTATACACCACATATCATAAGTCATATTTTTATATATATTTATGCGTGTAAGGATGTACACTGATACAAACTCAGTATATACAGGGTATTTAAACAACAAACTTAATTAAAAATTAGCTAATTGTAACGTTCTTTTCTTAATATGATTTTTCGTTTACAAAGTATTAAACTAATAAAATCAACTAAATAATAATTCGATTAAAAGATTGAATTACAATTTCAGTTAAATTGCATTAATAAATTTTTAAGAGATAGTGATAATGAACTTACGATCACCGTACGAAACCCTACTTAATGCGCGTTTCCGATATTCACTTGATTAATTTTATCAATATAAAATTTTGAACTTTTAATAGTTTAATTTATAATTTATTAATTTGAGGTTTTTGATATTAGTTGAAGGCTAATTAACTAATAGTCAGTAGGCTTAATTTTTAACTGTTTTATAATTTATTTTTGTTTTCTTCACTACTTTTATTGTTCATAGTTAATTTTTACCTCCATATATAGATTACGACTGTTTAATATATAGTAGCTATATTTTCGATGTCAACAAATTTATATCGACTTTTTACAACATGTTAACTTTCGGGAATCTTAATGTCAAAAATCAGTTTTGGTCATTGTTTTATGTCAAATATTTCATGAACGAAAAGCATAAGAACATTCGATTTTCATATCACGAGATGATTTATATTTATTTTAATTTTAAGAAACTCAATTCAATTTCCCACTGCTTCCACTACTTTTCAATATTTATCAACACTTCCACCAAATTTCTATTTCAATAAATATTTTTGAGTTCAATCTATTAGAACGATATTAGATATACAGTCTGTTTTCAAAAGCATTTCTAATAGGGAATCAATGTTAAATAAATAAATAAAATATTTACTATAAAACCATACGTACATACACATACTTATAAACATCTGGCTGCTTGTGGTATGATGTTTGATTGATGTCATTTAAGAGTGGGGATTTAGTGATGCCCACTTAATTTATAATATTATTATTCATTACGTATGCACACACACACTACTGACTACAGGGTCCCCCACTATTTTTATTTCTTTATGAACCATTGTGTAGTTACTATAGTAAATAATATTTAACATTGATTCTCTATTAGCAAAGCTTTCCAAAACAGACGGTATACTATATTGCGTTGTCAAGTGACTCATAGAAGCCACATAATAGAAATTATGTGGCAGGCTTATTTTCGACAAAAAAACAGAAAATATAATAGAAGCTTGTAAAATTTGATGTGAAATGTGACACAATAGTGAAGCAGTCCATTTCATTCAATTATTGTTTAAAAAAAGATTACATAACTATATTGTATACAATAATCCCTATATATGACGATCTACAATTTACGCACTGTATATTCAATCATTCTATTGTTTATACAGAGGTTGTGTACGGCGTTTACACCAGATTTTCTATATGCATTACAAAAAATGGTTTTGGTAATATTTATGAAGGTTATTAATCTGTGCAATTGGTTCTTCTTTGCTTCCAAAATTTAGTACTTTGATTTCAGATGATTTTAAATCAAACGCAATTTTAGAGTGGGTTTGAAATCGATTTATTCTTATACATATGATTCTAAAAAATTTAATATTATTTAGTAAAATTAATAGAAGGCATTGCAAAGGTTTAATAACAGAGATTGTTGAGCAATTACTGTTTGATTTTATAAAATCTGTCACTTCTGAAAATTTAGGATAGTTATTTTGAGACTTATAAATAGTCAATCAGTTTGAGCCAATAAATATCGTTCAAATCGACTTCAAAATATTAGAAAGGTTCTGCATTGTATATTATACTGTATATTCGCTCTGCTCGAAAGGGGTCTACGCCCTCTTAACACCAGCCGCGCCCTTCGGCCTTGGCTTTGTGTCTTTGACATAATGCAAAAAACCGCATCCTTCTAGAATGAATAGAATTAAAAAATGGTAATTTTAAAGGGGTTTTGCCATTTTCGGGAGGGTTGCCTTGGAAAAATTGAAGTTTTCCGATTTGTCTTGTAAGTTTAAAGTTATTGCGCGTCGAATGCAAAAAACCGCATCCTGCTGTTGTCTAAAGTATGTCTAAAAGTGAGTAAGAATATATATACGATTTTTACTGACTAAAAACAATCCTCTTATCTCCCTTCTAATGAGAAGTAGACCAGACCGGGAACCGCTTTCGCATTACTTCAGCCTGACCCTCACTTTTTTGGCCTTCAGGACGTCTTCCACCAATCGCATCACGGCCTTCCAGTTGGTTTCAGATCTGGCCATGAACGCTATGATGTTTCCAGCGTTTGGCACAGTACCAATGATTTTCAAGGCATCGTTTCTCTACATTATCCATCGCTTGCAAGAATATATGACAGGAAGAATATATATATAATATAATGGAAGAATATATGACAGGCATCATCAACTTCTTCAGCACAGTAGGAACAGTACGGGCTTCCTCTAAGTCTCATCCGGTGTAGGTAGTGAATATGTATTCGGAGTAGCAATACGAAATATGTACTACTTTCGATGATTCCGGTATTATTGCAAATATATAGTATACTTTTAGAAAGGTTCTACAAAAACAAGGAAATTTTGGCTATGAATGTTCGTATACTCAAAAGCTTTCGAATAAAGTGTTATATATTGGAAATTAAATACGGCGTAAGAATATTATCATTCACGACATGTATAATTTAACACGTTTAATGGAAATTATGTTTCTTTAACCTAATTAAATTATAAGAATAATATTGTTATTATTAAGTACAAACATTGTAAAAAACTACAAACAACTCACACTATCGACGATGAGCACAAGGAAAGTTAGCATTATCATTACTATATTGAAATTAATTACTTATTTTTTATCGATTTTATTTGAAATTAATTATTCAAACGAAAACACTACTTTATGTACACTCACGTTCAAAAAACTGAACCATTTCAAACATTCTTAAGTGTTACTGTATGTAATACAACCCGTATATTTATTAATACATACGCTTAGAATGTGACTTACTGTTTCATATATATTTAATTTGAGTGTGCATATTGTAAAAAAATGATCGGACAAAACAAACGGGATAGACCTCGTTTTAAAATTTATTAAAATCTGCTTTGATCTTTCCTCAATCTCTAAATGATCTACATAGGTAATTTTGACCCATGTCATGTTGTGTCAGATATATTTTTATTCCATAGGTCAAAGTTACTGTCACATGTCATGTAGAGGCCATAGATCAAATCAGTATAGGTAATAAATTTTCGTGGGTAGTAACTTGAATTTTAGTCGTTTGCCTCAAATAGCCATTCGAAGCCATTGAAGCCTCAATTAGCCATTGAATTGTTTAAATTGATAACTGTTTGGCCTTTATACGACCTATAAATGGGGTGACTTTCACCCTCCCATATTATGGGGGTAATTTTGGGAGTCGGTCACAAATAAGGGTTACTATTTGAAAAAATAAACAAGTTGACTTTCAAGTAACTTTGAAGACTACGGTCAAGGTCAAAGTCAAGGTCACCTTAAGATGCTTCCCTTCAAATACAACAACTTTTTTACTAGTCATTGTTTCCGAAAACGATTCTTTGAAGAAATATTTAGATGCATTGCTTAAAATGACAAATAGTTTCCAAAACTCGAGCTATCATTTCAAAATTTTATAATTGATTTGTGCCTTATTTATTCAATTTTCGACAAAATACTTCGCATAAAAGTTAGACTTTTGACGCTATTTGAACATCCTGTATACATATATCGTTAAAAAAAAGCAATTTATGTATCGTTTGGTATTAGTTGCATGTTTTACAATAACCATCCTATATAATAAAATAAAATTATATTATTATTAATGATATTCTCACATTAATAGTACCTACATATGACCTCTATTTATTATAAGTCAAATTTATATCGACCATTTATAATATGCGTTTTAATGATTGAATGTTATGCTGGGCATCAGTCAAAGTTGATCAAACCTACGAACACACCTACATTAATTCATCTTTTAACTGGTCTTTGATATTATCATCTCTTTCAGCAATACCGCTTGTTTATGTCAACACAATATAGATAAGTACTTTACGAATGATCGTAAAACCTTGAAATTCAAAATTATACGAGATAGTTTTTTTTTGGTGATATTTCATTATAATATTTATCAATTTTCCCTAAAAAAAAACAGTTATGTTATTAAATTCCCATAACACATTTTTATTTCTATTTTTATTGGATTGATAAGAACTGTTTATATTATTAAAAAAATAATAATTACTAATAAATCTGTTGACCTCTCTGAAATATAATATAAAAAAAAAAAACAACAACAAAACTAATGTACATGAAAATTATTGAAACCAATCACGCATAATTGATAAGAACATCATACTTTCGATCATTATATTTGTGAATGATGTGAAAGGCATCAATTTGACATAGATAATACCGTATGGGTGAATACACAAAATTATTTTATTATTTTTGTTTTTCTATAATCAAAATGAGATAAGATGCGCAACAGTAGAGAACAATAAACGCTGGAAATGACTTACACAATACTTTATTATTATATATTTTTTATTCATGCGGGAAAAGTACTATCGTACTGCCGGCTCTTCCGTGCGGTAAATGACTGTTTGCCGCACGATAGTATCTTGTGCAACTTTTGATAGTATCTTGTGCAACAAGTGCGGTAAGTTGTCGATTGCTGACGAGAGCGATATTGTCCACTCATTCGCTCGAATGGGCAATCGACAACACCGCACGAGTTGCAGATACTATTTTTTTTTACTAATACGGGAATAGTTCTATTTTTGCGTCCGTTATTTCGGGAGTTAAATGGCTGTTTGGCTATTCAATTATTACCACTTATTTTTCATCTTTTTTGTGTAAAGTTCGAGTTAAACGAGGTTAATAGTTTTGGGTATGTTTGGTAGCGAATATTCGAATTCGTATTGATGCTAACATAGTTATAATATAAAAAAGCACATTCAATATAAATTAATAATTAATCTACAGTACGGTGCTTTGGACAAAGTTTGAGCAACTGTGGAGTGCAGATAAATTAGTACATTGTGTGTATATGTTATTGCCTATACGTTTATATGCAATGCTCTTAAAAAATTTGCCGGAAAAAGTTTTAGGATAAAAGTGAGGGATATAAGGGGCTTGGACCTTGTTGGAACATACAAAAATATCAAATGTTGAATGAACCTAAACCAAACCAAAATAAAAAGTTTAGGAGATCATCACCGTCTTAAGCAATACTATTAGATAGATAGATTGTAGAAGCTGCCCTGGACGGGCTACACTTCGACCATAAGGTCCATTGTGATGCCAAAGGATGTGAGGATGTGAGTGGAAAGAATTTTTGTGTATAGACTAGGAATTGGTAGGATATGCGGCTGCAGGCGACTATGATAGGAACTATGGCGATATTCATCTGAAATTCGTGAAGGAAACTGCAGAAAACCTTCTCAAGTATAGCCGGTTTCTTTGTTCTTGTTCATACGCCGACAGTTTAGTCAATAACCGCCCTTTGTTTTCCTAATAATTGACAAACTGCCGATGTCGGGATTCGAATCCATAACCTCCCAGTTTCCAAGTAGGCATACTGCGCAGACATAACGCTTTAGACCACTTGGACTGGTGAGCAATAATATAACACATTGAGACTAAAAATAAACTATAATTGATTTAAAGTTCAGAAATTTGTATTTAGTAATCATTCTTTTAAAATTAGATTTTAGCCCGCATATACCAGAATTTCTTGATATATTCCAACAACCTCATGTAGAAATGTTTCAGAAAAATCGAAAACTTGTCCTTTTTTTATATAAGTATTTTTTCTGATGGGATTTAATATTCGAAACATTTTATAAAATATTAATGATATCTAATAAAAAAACACTATCTACTACTACGCTGCTAGCTAGTAGCTCTAGCGTCAGTATTAATTTATTTTGTTGTTAGCAACGAACAATTTGAAACCATTGATTACTACACAATTTGTATATGTACGAGTATGTACAATACATTATTTGTCATCCCCACTCTCTTTATAGATAATATAAAACCTATTTTGACAAAATGGAAACCCGACTTCAAAAATCAAATATTCTATACCAAAAAATGCACTAAAAAGGAAAAAAAATAATTGCATATTCTTGTGCCAATTTTAGTACAAATTTTTAAATATATATGTACAATTATTGTTATTTTTGGAGGCGGTGTCAGCATAGAGAAATTCACATAACTTTTGGACACCGCCTCCAAAAATAACAATAATTGTACATATATATTTAAAAATTTTTGCTTAGGTGAACTAAAATTGGCACAAGAATATGCAATTATTTTTTTACTTTTTAGTGCATTTTTTGGTATAGAATATTTGATTTTTGAAGTCGGGTTTCCATTTTGACAAAATTTGTTTAATTTCTTGCTTTTTGGTGACTTTGAAGTTCTAAAACTGATTTTATTTGTCTAAATATGGGTAGACCTACTAAACGACCAGCTAATTTTTAGTGCATTTATTTATAACACTTTTTTTTAATCCGTTTTTTTTTTTTTAAATTGTTAGTGCATTTTTTTATAACAGATTTTCAGTTTTTTTACAAGCATTTTGTTTTTTTTTTGTAAAATTTTTTTTTGAAGTCGATTTTTAAACAAATTTTTTTATTTTCCCATTATGAATGATTATACCCTTAAAGAAAAAAAAATTTTCGAATGCGATTCAGAATGCGATTTGGTGACAATGGGACCAATGGGAAACCAAACCCTTTAAAACAAGAAAAAAAAAATTCAAAATCGGTTCATAAATGACGGAGTTCTGAGGGGACAAACATTAAAAAAAAAAAAAAAACAAACGAATTGAGAACCATCCTCCTTTTTGAAGTCGGGTTAATTGAAAATACCGGACATTGTTTAAGCGTCGATTTCCTTTTAACATAGTTTATTATTCGATGTATATATTATATATAAATATTATCGGAAAATAGTGTTTTTTTACATTGTTTTTCGTATAGAAACATATATATGTATATCGTGTTAAAATCACAGGTTTAATAGTCAGTCAATCAACTATTATTTTATTTTTATTCGGGACATTGCACTTAGGTGTTTGATAAATACCTTTGGGTTAAGTTTTTGTAAATAAAATGAATTTATTATTATCCTGAAACAATGTTCTTTGTTCTTAAAATTCAGTTTTTATAATTTTAATGGTTATTGAACCTAAAGGTCCCAGAAATCTACTAAATTTGAGGAAAGACTTGTCGACTAACAGTCTCGAGTTTTCTTTAAAGGAGAAGTAATTTTAAAATCGAGTCAAGCGGCATTTAATAGCTCGTAAGTTAGTAGCTCACAGTTTCCTATCATTCTTTCCTATTCAAAATCTTGAATATATCTCGAAATTCCTATATAAATCTCAGTCGCCGTTGTTGTGAAATAGAACTTTGTTCGAAGCTTTATAATCGAATATAGCAACCACTTAGAAAACATGTTTAACAGTGTCTCAAACTGAGAATCTCGAATTTAATTTATCTCATTAGTATGGACTAAATTCGTTTGCCGTTTATTATATCCTCACTATCATTCAGACAATACCTAATTTTTGAAGATATAATAACACATTTATAAGGCGCGATAAAGAAAGGCTCGTTCAATTCCATAGATATTCATTCACTTGGATAATAAACAATAGATAACCACTGCCAGAAGATATTGTCAATAGTGCTGACTAATGCTAATAGTGCAATCTCAATACCGGGCAATGATTGAAAATTTTTTAAGGCCAGAGGTAGAGAACAATCCAGAATTGTGGTTCTGGTTAGTTCTTGCTCAAAAATTGCGGCGTCTGTACAAACACGTTCTTGAAGATATTATTTTAAGGAAAATGAGATCACTTTGAAAATTCTTTTTCTTTTTGATGTGACAAAACCGTTTGCAAAAAATCTTAAAAGTGTAAGGCAAAAGCATCGGTTTCAACAAATAAAATTTCTCTTAGTTACTTATATTTCAGTTAGAAAGAAGTAATTTCTTCCATCATTGCGCAAAGTTGGCATAGTAGGATAAATTTTTAATGAAAATAATACACACAGAACAGTAAAAATTTTCTTTGCATTTATAATAAGCTAAATTTCCGAAATATCGATATCCTTGAATTTATTCAAGTGTATGAGTGTAATAGGTTTCTCATTGACTAAAATTTTTTAATGGTAACTTTCTGTGATAGGAAGCGATTGCATTTATACTTTTTCATAATAAATCACAGTAATTTTTGACAATACCATTTCTATCAAAATATTCATTGATACAAACAATAGAAAGATTTCGTTTTGTATTTATTTTAAAACTGCTACCTAGAACTTCTTTATCAAATAAACACTCAATCAAAGCAGATGCGACATTTTAATAATAAAATCAAACAAGTGATATAACTGATTTTTTATATCATTTAAGGACGTTCCAGCACTGTGTTATATAATCAGGACGAAAAAACCGGTTTGATTTTATTATAGAACAAATACATATACACACATACGCAACACATAGACTAATTCACTGTTCATATATACAAAATAAAGTTAATTAAAAAAAAAAAAATTTTAAACTTCTGAAGAACTACAAGCATCCCACCCAGAGTCAGACTGGGTCTAAGGGGCCCGGATCCAGTTTTAGGAAGTTTTTATTTTCTAAGTTGTACATTTTTATGTAAAAAGTTTCATTATCCTTGATAATATCCGATTCTATGTTTAGGATGGCCGCCAGTAGAGTACGAAGCATCGTCTTAATGTGCTTCAGCACAAAAAATCATCTCTCGCAAAGACAAACTCGTCTCTTCGAGACAAATAAATAGTATTCTTTGCAGTGTGATCTAAACCATCTTCGCCAATTTCTTCGTTCTCTTCTTTCTTCCCCCATCTCATGTGTAAACTGTTTTGAGTCTAGGTAGTAAACGGTTTTGAGTGGCAAACGCGATCCTGACTTTATGGCCAGTCCGACGCTGTTAAATCTCACCTACATAGCATTTGGGTCACTTTATTCGAAGAGCACTGATCCGGAAAACCAGAGGTCGTGATTTCGATTCCCATCCAAGATGTGTTTTTCAAATCCAACCTTTGATGTCAAAGAATGTTACCAATATTCAGACATATTACTTAAATGTCAGTAAGTAAACGTTAGTCACCTCCGTTAATATAACATAACGGTACACGCAACCGTACTAACAATGGATGGATAAACGAAAGTTTGCAAAAAACATTAAAATACAAAAGAATAATAAAATAAGAAGAATAATGTTAAAAAACAAAAAATATTGTGTCCCCTCATTGTTCGTTTTATAGTTATGGACATTTTTTACACTTGGAAACGAACATTAATTGGATATTTGGTTTTTTAAGCCAAGTCGTTAAATATATATAATACATAAATAAGTTGCTGAGGAAGTCATAAATAAATGACGAAACGTCCAATTTATTTAAATTAATTAATTCACTTTTCCTAATCCTATTTCCTAAGAATTGAGTATTATTACATATTATGGATACGAATATTGAATCAATATATAATACACTTTCTCCTAGCGTTGGATAGATTACTCTGTTGCTTAAAATATTTAGAAGCGTATTCTTTACAACGCCATAACTTGAAAACTAACAAAAATTGGTTAAAACATTTCGATTTTTCAAGCTTAGTTTTGTGAATATAACAGCGTTTGGTGCATTAGAAAAGTAACCGAATTATCTAAAATGAAATTTTTTACGACGCCATAACTTGAACTGAAAACGAATAAAAATCTAATCACTACAATGCATTTGTTTTAAGCTTCTTTTATGTGCATAATGGATTTATGCATTCAACGTTTGGTATATTCCTCCCAACTCACCCTATACAGATTCTTACCTCCAATAAAAATTCATACCTAGGTAGGTATATGATTACAATTTTATTAGAATCAATATATTTAACAATCTTATTGTCCGTAATAAATGATAATAAAATATTTAAATTTTTTTTCAAGTTCATGTTGTTAGATATATCCTATCATCTATTATGCTATCCATAATGTTCAATATATTCTTTTATATAGTAACATGCAATAATATTGCTATATTATACCAATACTAGATATGTTTATTGAAAATAAATTAATGTAGGTTATGAGTTGGCAAAAATTATGCAGTTTTGTTTTTTAGCGAATTTTCGAAGAAAATGTAGCTATTGGTTTTGTACCGATGAAGGAATTTCGGAAAAATTTCTTCAATTGTTCATCGAACTTACCTAGTAGGTAACGAAAATCACTAAAAATTATATATACAGACTGTGTTGGACAGCTTTTCCTATAGTAAATCAATGTTAAATATTATTTATTACTGCCTGGCCGTCTGGTACTGTATGAAGTTAGTCAGTACACATGTAAATAAAGTCAGTCAATTATCTCATATGTATACTGTATGCGTATGGTTGTTTGTTTGTCATTTAAGAGTGGGGATTTTGTGATGTACAATGTACATACTAAAGTGTACTCCCATCACATGTGTACTGACTGACTTCATACAGTACCAGACGACCAGGCAGTAATAAATAATATTTAACATTGATTCACTATAGGAAAAGTTGTCCAAAACACATAGTATAAAAGGTGTAGTAAAAAGAAATTCATTATTTTTGGATGAAATTGTAGGTTTTATTTAACATACTTATGAATGATCCGATTTAGATCAAATATGCGCGGGTTTGTTTAATAACTTATTATTTTGAGGATAATTCCATTATGCCTCTCTCATAGAAGCCCTTGTTTTTATTGGCAAAAAACTGGGACAGTCGATTTTTACAAGCCTCTCTTGAGGCGAAATTTCCCCCAGCAAAATTGTTCGCCATGGACAGTTACAGGTGTTAATCACTTGGTGCTAGACCCGGACTATAAGGTGGAAAACTCCAACCAAGCTCCCAGAGCTTTTGTCGAGTCTCTATCGATGTGTGTGACCTGGCGTTGTTTTGATGAAACACAATTTCTATCCTAGTGGCTAAAGTTGATCGTTTCTGGGTGATTGTTTCCTTCAGACGGTGATAAGCACCTGTTCCTGCCCATGGTGAACTATTTTGCTGGTGAAAAATCCGAATGTGTATACCCAGGCTTTGAATGTGTATACCCAGATTTGGAGCCAGAAGATCTATTGTCTCTCTCGTCTGATCCCTGGAGAAGAATGGTTTTAAAATACCCCATCCAGAGACGTTTTTTCAGGGAGTACAGAATCTGGATTGTGTCTACGGATAGTCCCAGACATTTTATTCTCTTGAGTTTGAAGGCATCGAAAAAAAAGGGGCGGTTAATTGCCTAGACTGTCGGAGTATGGACAAGAACGAAGTAACCGGTTTTTCTTGAGAAGATTTTCTGCAGTTTCCTTCACGAACTCCAGATGATTATCGGCATAGTTCCTATCATAGTCGGCTGCAGCCGCATATCCTATCAATTCCTAGTCTATACACAAAAATTCCTTCCACTCCACTCACATCCTTACATCCTTAGGCATCACAATTGACCTTATGATCAATGTGTAGCTCATCTTGGGCTACACTTATCTATCTATCTATGAAAGTATCGCAGTTTATTAGCAGGTTTTCCAGAATCTGCAATTATATCTCTTCTCTCAAGTAAACGAAATTCTGGGCTAGGCTGAATTTCCGTGAGCTGAGAACTATGTGGTTCATTCATCTTCGTGTATAATAAGGCACATATTTATATATTTTTACTAGCCCCAATCTTACATACCCTATACTCGTTTAGTACTTATCGAAGTTTATATACATTACAATTGCAAGAATGTATGCAATTCAAATTTTTTATTTATATTGCTCTTGAACATTTATGGCATTTTGATGCATTATTCATATTTTTGATTATGATATTGAAATTTGAGAGTCAAGGTTGTAGAATAAATATACAAAACATTTATCAGTAGTCAGTTAGTTACACTGCTTCACTTGGAATAATAATAATAATAATATTCATATTATTCTAAATTATAATTTTATCAATGAATAACAAGAATTACAAATTATTGATTTTAATTTACAATTCAATAGTTTACTATTAAATGAACCATATTCATTATAAATTATGTATGTATTTATTAATTTATTAATTTGAAATAAAAGGTTATTGATTAAATAAATTTGTTTATTTGATTTTAATTATTCGATTGCACACCTCTTCCACCATAAATACTCGTAAATTATGTAATTATTAATTTAGATATGAGAAGGTATGTTAGTGAAGGTCTCTTAAGCTAGCGGACTAAAAATGTAGGCTACAAATGGGACCTAGTTGGGCATTTGTAGCCTATTTGTAGCCAATTTGTTACGCTATTAAAAAATTTGTAGCCTTAGCCAAAATTAAAAAAAATAGTTATCCGCTAGCTTAATATGAAGCTAGCGGATACCACAATAATCAATGTTTGGAAGCTTCGAATTACAATTGTAAGTGCATAAAAATTTGTAGCCGGCCAAGATCTATGGGATAGAAACAATTAAAATGTATTTCAAATGCAAAAATGTATTTTACAGTAAAAATAGTGTAATTTAACATGCAGCGGCTAGGGATAAAAATTTCAAAAGTATTTTTTTGCTATCAGAATCGTTTTTTTAGACTAAAAACAGGTAACCACTATGGCTACAAGTATCGAAAGAATTGTTTTACAGAAAGAAAGGTTTACTTAAACTAAAAACGGGTAGCTGCTATGGCTACAAATTTCAAATTGACGAAACAAGAGTAGCTACAATGACATCAAATTTCAAAGTAATTTTTTTCAATAAAAATATATTTTTTTAAATGAGAAAGCAGCTATGGCACAAAAGGTCAAAAGTATCGTTTTACAACTAAACAGTTTTTCTTAACTAAAACCGGGAAGCGGTTATGGGTACAAAGTCCAGCATTATCGAATAATTTTTTTTTCTAAAAAAGAGTTTTTTTTCGATATAAACCGGATGCCGCTACGGAAACAAATTTCAAGAGTATTATTAAACAGTGACAATTATGTTTTTCCACTCTGAGTGAGTAGCCGCTACGGCAACAAATTTCAAATTGACTTTTATTGAGAGTAGACACATGGCTACAAAATTCAAATTAATATTTTTCTAAAAAAGAGTTTTTTTTCGATATAAACCGGCAGCTGCTACGCCAACAAATTTCAAAAGTATTATTAAACAGTGACAATTATGTTTTTTCACCCTAAATGAGTAGCCGCTACGGCAACAAATTTCAAATTGACTTTGAACGAGAGTAGACACATGGCTACAAATTTCAAATTATTATTTTTCTAAAAAAGAGTTTTTTTCGATATAAACCGGCAGCCGCTACGGCAACAAATTTCAGAAGCATTATTAAACAGTGAAAATTATGTTTTTTCACCCTAAGTGTGTAGCCGCTTCGGCAACAAATTTCAAATTGACTTTTATTGAGAGTAGACACATGGCTACAAATTTCAAATTATTATTTATCTAAATATGAGTTTTTTTTCGATATAAACCGGCAAGCGCTACGGTATTATATTTCTGGAGTATTATTTAACAGTGAAAATTATGTTTTTTCATTCTAAGTGAGTAGCCGCTATGGCAACAAATTTCAAATTGACTTTTATTGAGAGTAGACACATGGCTACAAATTTCAAATTATTATTTTTCTAAAAAAGACTTTTTTTCGATATAAACCGGCAACCGCTACGGCAACAAATTTCAGAAGTATTATTAAACAGTGACAATTATGTTTTTTCACCCTAAGTGTGTAGCCGCTACGGCAACAAATTTCAAATTGAGTTTGAACGAGAGTAGACACATGGCTACAAATTTCAAATTATTATTTTTCTAAAAGAGAGTTTTTTTCGATATAAACCGGCAGCCGCTACGGCAACAAATTTCCGGAGTATTATTAACAGTGAAAATTATGTTTTTTCACTCTAAGTGTGTAGCCGCTAAGGCAATAAATTTCAAATAGACTTTTATTGAGAGTAGACACATGGCTACAAATTTCAAATTAATATTTTTCTAAAAAAGAGTTTTTTTTCGATATAAACCGGCAGCTGCTACGCCAACAAATTTCAAAAGTATTATTAAACAGTGACAATTATGTTTTTTCACCCTAAATGAGTAGCCGCTACGGCAACAAATTTCAAATTGACTTTGAACGAGAGTAGACACATGGCTACAAATTTCAAATTATTATTTTTCTAAAAGAGAGTTTTTTTCGATATAAACCGGCAGCCGCTACGGCAACAAATTTCCGGAGTATTATTAACAGTGACAATTATGTTTTTTCACTCTAAGTGTGTAGCCGCTACGGCAACAAATTTCAAATAGACTTTTATTGAGAGTAGACCCATGGCTACAAATTTCAAATTAATATTTTTCTAAAAAAAAGTTTTTTTTCATATAAACCGGCAGCTGCTACGCCAACAAATTTCAGAAGTATTATTAAACAGTGACAATTATGTTTTTTCACCCTAAGTGTGTAGCCGCTATGGCAACAAATTTCAAATTGACTTTTATTGAGAGTAGACACATGGCTACAAATTTCAAATTATTATTTTTCTAAAAGAGAGTTTTTTTTTAATATAAACCGGCAGCCGCTACGGCAACAAATTTCCGGAGTATTATTAAACAGTGACAATTATGATTTTTCACCCTAAGTGTGTAGCCGCTACGGCAACAAATTTCAAATAGACTTTTATTTTAATTGGCTACAAATTTCAAATTATTATTTTCCTAAAAAAGAGTTTTTTTCGATATAAACCGGAAGCCGCTACGGCAAAAAATTTCAGGAGTATTATTAAACAGTGACAATTATGATTTTTCACCCTAAGTGTGTAGTCGCTACGGCAACAAATTTCAAATTGACTTTTATTGAGAGTAGACACATGGCTACAAATTTCAAATAATTATTTATCTAAATATGAGTTTTTTTCAATATAAACCGGCAGCCGCTACGGCATTAAATTTCCGGAGTATTATTAAACAGTGACAATTATGTTTTTTTACTCTAAGTGTGTAGCCGCTACGGCAACAAATTTCAAATAGACTTTTATTTTAATTGGCTACAAATTTCAAATTATTATTTTCCTAAAAATGAGTTTTTTTTCGATATAATCCGGCAAGCGCTACGGAATTATATTTCTGGAGTATTATTTAACAGTGACAATTATGTTTTTTCACTCTAAGTGAGTAGCCGCTACGGCAACAAATTTCAAATTGACTTTTATTGAGAGTAGACACATGGCTACAAATTTCAAATTATTATTTTTCTAAAAAAGACTTTTTTTCGATATAAACCGGCAACCGCTACGGCAACAAATTTCAGAAGTATTATTAAACAGTGACAATTATGTTTTTTCACCCTTAGTGTGTAGCCGCTACGGCAACAAATTTCAAATTGACTTTGAACGAGAGTAGACACATGGCTACAAATTTAAAATTATTATTTTTCTACAAAAGAGTTTTTTTCGATATAAACCGGCAACCGCTACGGCAACAAATTTCAGAAGTATTATTAACCAGTGACCATTGTGTTTTTTCACCCTAAATGTGTAGCCGCTACGGCAACAAATTAAAAATTGACTTTGAACGAGAGTAGACACATGGCTACAAATTTCAAATTATTATTTTTCTAAAAGAGAGTTTTTTTCGATATAAACCGGCAGCCGCTACGGCAACAAATTTCCGGAGTATTATTAACAGTGACAATTATGTTTTTTCACTCTAAGTGTGTAGCCGCTACGGCAACAAATTTCAAATAGACTTTTATTGAGAGTAGACCCATGGCTACAAATTTCAAATTAATATTTTTCTAAAAAAAAGTTTTTTTTCATATAAACCGGCAGCTGCTACGCCAACAAATTTCAGAAGTATTATTAAACAGTGACAATTATGTTTTTTCACCCTAAGTGTGTAGCCGCTATGGCAACAAATTTCAAATTGACTTTTATTGAGAGTAGACACATGGCTACAAATTTCAAATTATTATTTTTCTAAAAGAGAGTTTTTTTTAAATATAAACCGGCAGCCGCTACGGCAACAAATTTCCGGAGTATTATTAAACAGTGACAATTATGATTTTTCACCCTAAGTGTGTAGCCGCTACGGCAACAAATTTCAAATAGACTTTTATTTTAATTGGCTACAAATTTCAAATTATTATTTTCCTAAAAAAGAGTTTTTTTCGATATAAACCGGAAGCCGCTACGGCAAAAAATTTCAGGAGTATTATTAAACAGTGACAATTATGATTTTTCACCCTAAGTGTGTAGTCGCTACGGCAACAAATTTCAAATTGACTTTTATTGAGAGTAGACACATGGCTACAAATTTCAAATAATTATTTATCTAAATATGAGTTTTTTTCAATATAAACCGGCAGCCGCTACGGCATTAAATTTCCGGAGTATTATTAAACAGTGACAATTATGTTTTTTTACTCTAAGTGTGTAGCCGCTACGGCAACAAATTTCAAATAGACTTTTATTTTAATTGGCTACAAATTTCAAATTATTATTTTCCTAAAAATGAGTTTTTTTTCGATATAATCCGGCAAGCGCTACGGAATTATATTTCTGGAGTATTATTTAACAGTGACAATTATGTTTTTTCACTCTAAGTGAGTAGCCGCTACGGCAACAAATTTCAAATTGACTTTTATTGAGAGTAGACACATGGCTACAAATTTCAAATTATTATTTTTCTAAAAAAGACTTTTTTTCGATATAAACCGGCAACCGCTACGGCAACAAATTTCAGAAGTATTATTAAACAGTGACAATTATGTTTTTTCACCCTTAGTGTGTAGCCGCTACGGCAACAAATTTCAAATTGACTTTGAACGAGAGTAGACACATGGCTACAAATTTAAAATTATTATTTTTCTACAAAAGAGTTTTTTTCGATATAAACCGGCAACCGCTACGGCAACAAATTTCAGAAGTATTATTAACCAGTGACCATTGTGTTTTTTCACCCTAAATGTGTAGCCGCTACGGCAACAAATTAAAAATTGACTTTGAACGAGAGTAGACACATGGCTACAAATTTCAAATTATTATTTTTCTAAAAGAGAGTTTTTTTCGATATAAACCGGCAGCCGCTACGGCAACAAATTTCCGGAGTATTATTAACAGTGACAATTATGTTTTTTCACTCTAAGTGTGTAGCCGCTACGGCAACAAATTTCAAATAGACTTTTATTGAGAGTAGACCCATGGCTACAAATTTCAAATTAATATTTTTCTAAAAAAAAGTTTTTTTTCATATAAACCGGCAGCTGCTACGCCAACAAATTTCAGAAGTATTATTAAACAGTGACAATTATGTTTTTTCACCCTAAGTGTGTAGCCGCTATGGCAACAAATTTCAAATTGACTTTTATTGAGAGTAGACACATGGCTACAAATTTCAAATTATTATTTTTCTAAAAGAGAGTTTTTTTTTAATATAAACCGGCAGCCGCTACGGCAACAAATTTCCGGAGTATTATTAAACAGTGACAATTATGATTTTTCACCCTAAGTGTGTAGCCGCTACGGCAACAAATTTCAAATAGACTTTTATTTTAATTGGCTACAAATTTCAAATTATTATTTTCCTAAAAAAGAGTTTTTTTCGATATAAACCGGAAGCCGCTACGGCAAAAAATTTCAGGAGTATTATTAAACAGTGACAATTATGATTTTTCACCCTAAGTGTGTAGTCGCTACGGCAACAAATTTCAAATTGACTTTTATTGAGAGTAGACACATGGCTACAAATTTCAAATAATTATTTATCTAAATATGAGTTTTTTTCAATATAAACCGGCAGCCGCTACGGCATTAAATTTCCGGAGTATTATTAAACAGTGACAATTATGTTTTTTTACTCTAAGTGTGTAGCCGCTACGGCAACAAATTTCAAATAGACTTTTATTTTAATTGGCTACAAATTTCAAATTATTATTTTCCTAAAAATGAGTTTTTTTTCGATATAATCCGGCAAGCGCTACGGAATTATATTTCTGGAGTATTATTTAACAGTGACAATTATGTTTTTTCACTCTAAGTGAGTAGCCGCTACGGCAACAAATTTCAAATTGACTTTTATTGAGAGTAGACACATGGCTACAAATTTCAAATTATTATTTTTCTAAAAAAGACTTTTTTCGATATAAACCGGCAACCGCTACGGCAACAAATTTCAGAAGTATTATTAAACAGTGACAATTATGTTTTTTCACCCTTAGTGTGTAGCCGCTACGGCAACAAATTTCAAATTGACTTTGAACGAGAGTAGACACATGGCTACAAATTTAAAATTATTATTTTTCTACAAAAGAGTTTTTTTCGATATAAACCGGCAACCGCTACGGCAACAAATTTCAGAAGTATTATTAACCAGTGACCATTGTGTTTTTTCACCCTAAATGTGTAGCCGCTACGGCAACAAATTAAAAATTGACTTTGAACGAGAGTAGACACATGGCTACAAATTTCAAATTATTATTTTTCTAAAAAAGAGTTTTTTTCGATATAAACCGGCAGCCGCTACGGCAACAAATTTCAGAAGCATTATTAAACAGTGACAATTATGTTTTTTCACTCTAAGTGTGTAGCCGCTACGGCAACAAATTTCAAATAGACTTTTATTTTAATTGGCTACAAATTTCAAATTATTATTTTCCTAAAAAAGAGTTTTTTTCGATATAAACCGGAAGCCGCTACGGCAAAAAATTTCAGGAGTATTATTAAACAGTGACAATTATGATTTTTCACCCTAAGTGTGTAGTCGCTACGGCAACAAATTTCAAATTGACTTTTATTGAGAGTAGACACATGGCTACAAATTTCAAATAATTATTTATCTAAATATGAGTTTTTTTCAATATAAACCGGCAGCCGCTACGGCATTAAATTTCCGGAGTATTATTAAACAGTGACAATTATGTTTTTTTACTCTAAGTGTGTAGCCGCTACGGCAACAAATTTCAAATAGACTTTTATTTTAATTGGCTACAAATTTCAAATTATTATTTTCCTAAAAATGAGTTTTTTTTCGATATAAACCGGCAAGCGCTACGGCATTATATTTCTGGAGTATTATTTAACAGTGACAATTATGTTTTTTCACTCTAAGTGAGTAGCCGCTACGGCAACAAATTTCAAATTGACTTTTATTGAGAGTAGACACATGGCTACAAATTTCAAATTATTATTTTTCTAAAAAAGACTTTTTTTCGATATAAACCGGCAACCGCCACGGCAACAAATTTCAGAAGTATTATTAAACAGTGACAATTATGTTTTTTCACCCTAAATGAGTAGCCGCTACGGCAACAAATTTCAAATTGACTTTGAACGAGAGTAGACACATGGCTACAAATTTCAAATTATTATTTTTCTAAAAAAGAGTTTTTTTCGATATAAACCGGCAGCCGCTACGGCAACAAATTTCAGAAGCATTATTAAACAGTGAAAATTATGTTTTTTCACCCTAAGTGTGTAGCCGCTTCGGCAACAAATTTCAAATTGACTTTTATTGAGAGTAGACACATGGCTACAAATTTCAAATTATTATTTATCTAAATATGAGTTTTTTTTCGATATAAACCGGCAAGCGCTACGGTATTATATTTCTGGAGTATTATTTAACAGTGAAAATTATGTTTTTTCATTCTAAGTGAGTAGCCGCTATGGCAACAAATTTCAAATTGACTTTTATTGAGAGTAGACACATGGCTACAAATTTCAAATTATTATTTTTCTAAAAAAGAGTTTTTTTCGATATAAACCGGCAGCCGCTACGGCAACAAATTTCAGAAGCATTATTAAACAGTGAAAATTATGTTTTTTCACCCTAAGTGTGTAGCCGCTTCGGCAACAAATTTCAAATTGACTTTTATTGAGAGTAGACACATGGCTACAAATTTCAAATTATTATTTATCTAAATATGAGTTTTTTTTCGATATAAACCGGCAAGCGCTACGGTATTATATTTCTGGAGTATTATTTAACAGTGAAAATTATGTTTTTTCATTCTAAGTGAGTAGCCGCTATGGCAACAAATTTCAAATTGACTTTTATTGAGAGTAGACACATGGCTACAAATTTCAAATTATTATTTTTCTAAAAAAGAGTTTTTTTCGATATAAACCGGCAACCGCTACGGCAAAATCTTTCTAGAAAAAGGCAAGTAGGCATAAAACTATATCATGGTTCAATGAATTTAATTAGAATCAAATTTCAATTACTATTAATTTTCAAATTATTTAACATGCACTCTATAAAAACAATTTTGCACTATTTCATTAACTAAACGGTTGTTGAAAAAAATTAGAAATAGAAATAAAATAAAATCTGTCATTTATAACGCTTATGATATAACAAGGAAAAGGATATATTTTTGTTTTTGAATATATATATATATATATATATATATATATATATATATATATATATATATATATATAAATATAAATTAAAGGTACATTCACTGCCAAAAGTTCGTTAAAAGTTTTTCATAGAATTTGTTATTTCTTATTTAATTTAACATTGCTGCTAAAATTTCCAATTTTATTTTAAAGTATATATATATATATATGGATGGTATGGATAGAAAATTGAATTCTAAGACGAAAAGTCCTTTACCATTTTTTAATCAGACGTACAGGTAATTAGTATATATATATATATATATATATATATATATATATATATATATATATAAACGTAGATATTCACGAAATTCTAATTTGCAGTACTTTTTTCCCCGATTGTATCTCCCTAACATCCTTATTCAAAGAGCCATATACTAAATTAGGTATAATGCGCATCGCTTCCACCATAAATATTAAGTTTTCAAACGTTCCAAAAATATCATAAAATATATAATTCCGCAAATATTTAGGTTTAAAAAAAGAAAGTTTTAAGTTAAATTTTCTTAAATGGTAGGGCACTACCCTCTTGAATGAAACTTCTCCAACAAAAATTATTAAAGAATACATATTGAATAATTAAGACATTCGTATTGTTTACTTTTAATTAAAAAACCAAACTATACAAACAAATATTCGAAATAGATCAATAATCCGACTGATAAATAATAAATTTTAGGACAACAAAACACAAATCACCGCAATAAGGGTTATTGACCGTAGAAACAACAACAAAAACTAATATTTATTTATTGAAAAAAAAATGAGGTTAAATTAATAAATGAAAATTAATATGAAATATTATGTAGCTACTTATTTTATCCTCTTAATATTTTCCGGTTGGTTAATAACAAGTACATCGATATTTTTTAACCGATTTCAAAGACAGAGGTTCTCAAATCTTGTATATTTTTAACACACTTTTTTATTAGCTTAACCGCTTAAAAACTATGTAAGGAAATCTGCAACTCAAATTCTGATGACAATCTAGATTAACTTTTATTGGAATTTGGAAATAGGCTACCAAACAAAAATTACAAATTTCATGGAAGCGTTGCTAAAATATGACTAATTAAATAATGTTTTAAGTAGAAATTTGGTGGAAGCATTGGTGAAATATGAACAATTAAATTAATGTTTTACTCTCTTAAAAATTTATATTTGTATAAAAACTCAAACACACCCTCTTATTATATGTAACGAACAAAAAAAAACCAAAATAATTAAATAGTAAAAGCGTGAAGCTTTGTGTTGAAACTTTGTTTGAGAAGATTGAGAGAGTAACAGAATATTCGATGACAAAATAAACATACGACAGCACGGAAAAGAAAGTAGAACTATGGATTATAACGATAATAAAACTATCAAAAACTTCAGATCTTTTACAAGGGATGGCCAACCTCCATTAACTTAAACCATAGAACTCGACTTGGTTATTTTGTCGCAGATATTTTCTCATCGGTTATTTTGTTATTCGGATATTCTAGTTTGTTTATTTTGTCGTCAATATTTGATTACGACACGAATTAGGGCACAGGTTTATTTTCAATTGCGCCACGCGTTTAAAATTTTAGAGCTGAAAAATGGCTTCAAGTTCACGAATGGACAAAATTGGTCAATGTATCTCCCCGTTAGAGGAAAATATCTAACGAAGCATGTATTCATAAACAGTTTTGCAAATAATAAACCTTAGACCACAATACTCGAAACAAAATTTTATATAAACAATTTTTTATATTTATATTTTATTTTAAGACTTTTGCCTAGATACCGATATTTCAATTGCAATGCAATCATCGTCCGTACGAAAATTCAGAATAAACATAAAATGAAGCCTTGCGAAAAACAAATGTTTAAACATACTAGATGAACTTTCAACATCTTCAAAGAACATATCATTTAGTTCTAATGTGTTATACAGAATTTTCCTACTGACGATGATTACGTCGCAATCGAAATACCGGAATCTAGGCGTCTAAATCTTATAAGAATTCTTTAACTACATTCTTTAATATACAATTTTCTTTCGAGTATTGTGGTATGACTTTTATTATTTGAATACAGTTTGTATTCAAATATTTCAACTCGTTTTCTTACTGAATAGTTTTGTCACAATTTCAACTCAAACATCAGTAATTATGCGTATTCTATGTATATAATAACTTTAGGTATAAGCTCTATATCATATTTGGATAAATCACTGTATATAAAAGTAAAAAAATTCGTTACGCAGGAGCTGCTTCAATTTAGCGAATTTCCTTAGAATACATAAATCACTTTCTAGCGGTCAAAATTTTAGTCTGATCGAAATGAAATGTCGTATATGATTTTAGTATTTTATTAATAAGGACAATTTTATTAATACATGACATACGTCAAGGGGAAAGAAAAGGTGGCATAAAGAAAGAAGAAAACACAAAATATAAAATATCTCTCTTAATATTAGAACAATCGAAAAATGTGAAAGGAATAAAGTTGTAGAAAATCATGTTTGCTACAATTCATCACTTTATCATTTTTGCTCGAACTCTAATGTGAACAGAGATATTAAGGAATTTAATTTTCAATCTTAAACCGTCAATATTTCTGTAAATGTTAGTGTGCCAGAAAAAATGATTAGAAATAAAATTACAGTAAAACTTAATACATAAAACTTTACTTCTCATAAATTTTTCGAATACTAAGGGAGGTATGTCAAATTTTGTGTTTCCCTATCCCTCTAACCCCCCCCCCTTTCCCCTTGTCCGATTTTACCCATTAACGAACTTGACCTTTTGAATACCAAAAGCGCCTCAAATACCAAATTTCATTCCAATCAGATTAAAATTATGACCGCTATCTATATATTTATATATATATATATAATATAAATATATATATACATATATGTATATATATATATATGTCCATAGATATATATATATATATATATATATATATATATATATACAAATTTTACGGATGGTGATTTTCGACATTTACTAGGTAGGATCGATGGATATTTGAAGAAATTTTTGCAAAATTTTGAAGTCGGTACGATACCAATAACTCTATTTCCTTTCAGGAAATTCGCTAATAAACAATAGTTGTGATTGTTTTTGAAGTCGATCTTTGTTTTCGTTAAATAAAAAAAGTTTTATTTTTCCTAATAAAGAAAAACTTTAAAATGGATTGTAGGTGGAGCATATGTCAAACAAGTCGATTGGAAAACAAATGAAGTGTACAAATAAATACATACGCTTATCAATGAAATTTATCGATACGAGTACATTATATTATTATATCTAGAGGTATGTGTATATATGCGATCGCATATCACATATGATTATTATTATTATTATGATGTAGTGATGGTTTTAAAAACAACATAATATAAAATATAAAAAGTCATACGACATTTATTCGAAAACATTAAAACAGATAACACCAACGCAATATTCGAAATAAATACTGTGTTTTTATTGTATAAAATAATATATATATATATGGTGTATGTAATGTTGTTTTGATATAAATATATATATAAAGTGTTGTTTTCATTCCTTTTTAAAAATATATTATTTATATATATTTCTATTATCGACCGGATCTCGTTAATATATGAAAAATTTTCTAAACAAAATGGTTGATATTTTAAATGTAATGTCGGATTGATTTTTATATTAATGTATGTATGTATATGGATATTTTCAATTTGTTTATATTGACATTTTCATTTGTATTGGTATTGGAAAACCAATATAATATTCAATCAGATAAATTATATTATATTTTTTATGTGGTCGAAAGTATATATCCACAGATATATCGTTATATCCACAGATATAACGTAAATAATATTTTTTAATGTTAATTTATGAATTGCATTTAATGTAAAATTCCATTTCAGAATATAAAACGGATAATGTTTGAGAATTGTTTTTCATTAATTTTAAATGTAGAGTTCATAATTTTATTTATCTAATTTTGAATTGAATGGATCGTTACTGAACGAAAATTCATTATAATTATTAAATAAATCAAACAATAATTTTGTTCAACACTGCTCCTTCTTTAGAAAATATATGATAATGAATTTCCATTAATGATGATTATCATAAATTTTCCGAAGAAGGAACTATGTTTCCGAAACTATAGTCAAAACAAAATTATTGTTACGAAAATCACAAATATTTCTTGTATTTATTTATTAAAAAAAAAAAAAAATGATTGTGGCTTTAAAAGTGAAATTATTTAAAAAAAATATAGTTTTCAAAAGTACTAAGAACATTTTATATCTGGTATCCGAACATCGAGTGTCTTCTTAATGGTTGGTGGGACACGTGTATGAAGTTAGTATCGCCATTTTGAAAAACCAAAAAATGTAATCATTATGCTTGTTTGTGCTAGGAATGTGCTACATTGTGCCACAAGCTGATCTTAGAAATTCTGAAAAATAAACCGAAAATTCGATAAAAACGTTTTTAAGGCCCAACACCGCCATTCCGTCGGAATGAAAAAAAAAGTTGTGTTAGATTGTGCCGCAAACCGCATTCCAATATTGCAATTAGTTTCGTGAAAAATCGTGATTGAAACAAGTCTGTACTTAGTAAAAAGTTTCTGTACTTAGAATATTTTGAAAAAGATTTATACCTATTAACATATCAAAAATGTCGTTTCGTGTGTGGATAAAGGCCTATGTTAAAATATATTGTGTATTCAATTGCGATTTCTACGAAACTAATTACGGTATCGGAATGCGGTTTGCAGCACAAGTTAGCACAAGCCTAGCACAATCGAGCAAAATCATTTTTTTTTTCATTCCGACAAAATGGCAGTGCTGAGATTTTTTTTTAAACGCGATTTTCTACGAAACTAATTGCGATATCGAATCGCGGTAATCGGCACAAGCTAACACAACCCTAGCACAATCTAGCGCCACAATTTTTTTTTCATTCCGACAAAATGACATTGTTGGGCCATAAATTTTTAAGTTAGAAAAGTTTCTCATGGGCCATTTTTTGTCTAAAAGCCTGCGAAATTAGATTAAAATCAATTTATAAAATATTTACGTATTTGTTTTAAAAAAATCAGAAGCCAAATTTGTATATTATTTATTTTGCAGTTACTGTACTGTACTTGGAGGGAATGCCCCTTAAAGGAGGAGGATACTGAATTAAAAAATGTTGTCTATCTAGAAACATCTTAATATGAGAAATTAAGAGCAGCCTCTACAATCTATCTATCCAGTATAAATATTTGGTCGAGACGATAGATCGTAGATAGGATAGATGGATTCCGATAGGTGGCTCTGTAGTCAAGTTATTAACAAACTCCATATTTTGGCGAAGGTTCTGAGAAACAAAATAACATTTAATTCTGATAGCTAGAGCGTCGGAAAAAATTAAAAAAGGGTAAATCACTCACTAGACACTATCGATTTAAAAATTCGCTTTCCTTTTTAAATTTTAACGATCAACAGAATGAATTTGGATAGACAGGCAGATTGATGGACATACTAATTAGGCCATTATATGACAACCTAAAAAAAAATTATGCGTTCAATATTTTCAAGCATTAGGCAAAGCCGGGTCTAAACTTAATATACTCATATAAAGATTGTTAAGATAATCAAAGAGAACTCTAGGTTCTTTGAAATTAAATTTTGCCCTAAATCCTAGAACAATTATTTGTATTTTATAAATTTCGACTGCAAGGTAGTCATCATCAGTATGAATTGTGAGATACGCACAAAATAAGCAACGAGTAAGATATCTTTGACTCCATATCCCGGAGATAGTCGCGATTAGCTAATTCATACTGATGATGACTACTTTGTAGTCGAAATTCGTATTTACTAAATACAAATAATTGTTTTAGGAATTGGGGCAAAATTTGAAATTTAATTTAATATACACATGTACACCTATATTATATTAGCCGGGTATAAAAACGTCCAGGGATATAATAATTCTCAGCCATTATTAAAAATAATTAACATATATGTTATTAATGATTATTTAATTACGACAATTTATTACATTTAAAATAATCGAACTTCGAGTTTTAAAAATAATAATTAAATATTCTAGATAATTGAAAATATATTTTTATTAACCAATATAACCAATTAGCCCATATACCAATTTCATTAATATAATGAAATAAAATTATATAAATTAAAAAACAAATTTTCTAAATTGATAATTAATTAAGAAAAAAAAAAAGATATTAAAAAATAAATAAAAACAAATTAATATAAAAAAAAAAAAACAATATTCAAGTGAAAATGACTTATAACATAATAAATAAATTATTTACTAAATTCAACAATAATATTTATCATAACTCTAATGAAAAACGGATAATCAATTAAATTAACAAATAAAAGCATTAATGTTGTTCTACACGTATTAAACTCATCCTTGCTATGCCACCAATTATTCGTCGACGAATTATAAATCCTAATCATATTGAAAAATTGACGCAAGTAAATGGATTGTACATACATTCGAATCCACCTCGTGGTAAGTAGTCGTATAATTATTATAGTTTTTTTTTTCGTGTATGTGTTCATTTTCTATAGAAATGTTGACCAATACGGATGGTCGTTTGGGTACCGAACAAATTACAAATATAAAATAATTGTTATTGATTTATTTTGTACATAAAGTACACCGTATTTATATATGTAGCCGACAATTATTCTTATCTTTCATAAATAATTTAACTGTGTACGGAGAAATAATGGTTAAATTATTCGGTTCAATGATGTAGAAAGTTTTTAAAATAATAAAAATGGCAAACAAATATTTTTGGTAAGAATTTTTGGAATTTTTTATTTTAAATAATTTTTCTGAACATTGCGGAAACAGTATTTATATTAATTTTGTGTTTTCTAGGTAGAACTTTAGCTAGGTGATTTCAATGATACCACTACTCTTGATTAATAAAAAACCATAAATAAATTAATAGATAAATTTATAAAATAATAAAAATCAATTTTTATTTCTATACACAGAGACTTTACACAAATTTATTGAATAAATGCTAATATATAATTTTAAAAATTAGCCAAGCCTTTCTTCAACTAAAATCTAAACGGAGAGAAATAACATATATCAAATTGAAAATAAAAGCGGTGATTAAAAAAGAAATTAAATCTAGTAAAATTTGCTTCGCGTTTTTATTAGGTATATTGTCAATATTTAAGATAAAATTTCAAATTTGCCCCAATACCTAGATCAGTTTTTGTATTATAAATACGTATTTCCGATTACAAAGTAGTCATCATCAGTATAAATTAGCTAGTCGTAATTTACTCTTTGACAATTAGAAATAAATAGAAAATAGAAATCAATAGACAAAAGAAAAAAATTAAAAAAATTAAACAAAATAAATTAAAATATAATAAATTGTGTTTTCAAACGGGATCCCATATTTGACAGATTCGGATAGCTGAAGAAAAAATAATATAAAACTGGGTAGTAAAGTCTATTTTGGTGAATAATTATCCTTTTTATAGCAGTTTAAAAAAATGAATTTTCAATGTAAGATTGTATTTTATGAGAAAAATAATGGGAAAAATTTATCAAGACTAAAAAGTTTTTATTGGTGATCAATAAAAAAGAATCGCTCTTTTTGTAAAAATAATAATAATTTTTTATTTGTTAAATTATTTTTTACATTTATTAAAAGCACCAAAAAAAACTTTTTACTCTTTTAAATTTTTTCTAAAAACTTTGAAAAATGAAATTTTACCTTTGAAAATTCATATGTTTAAACAGCTATAAAATGGTTAATTATTTACCACAAGCATAATTTAAAATTAAAAAAAAAAACCCAATATAATATGAAATGCAATAAGAACTTCCTGTTACCTCCACCAAATTTATATGTAATAAAATACCAACTTTTTCACATGCGTTTGGTCTCCGGACAAGATGTCCCCAGACAAAATATCCCCAGACTAAATATCCTCGACGAAATATCCCTAGGACAAAATATCTCCGACAAAATATCTCGAAAACTTTGAAATCACAGAATAATATCAATAAAAATAATAATAATAGTTTTTGCCAGGATATCTGAAATATATAGAACGCTTTTTAGTGCGGGGCTCAAATACACGCAAATCCGGCCAACTCGGGGTATGACCGATGAAGTGAAAGATTGTAGTACTCGGTTGTAATAGTTACCTTATTTAATTTCAATAATTTTTGCCATGATATTTGAAACGTATAGAACGCTGAATAGTGCGAGCGCCCAAAAACACGCAAACCCGAACAACTCGAGGTATTTTTTTTTTTCATTATCAAAAGAGAGGGAGAAATTTTGTCTTTGGAATATTTTGTCTGGTGATACATAATCTTGGGAAAGAGCTGATAATCTTCAAACTATTGAACCGATTTTTATCAAACATAGCTAATAACCACCACACGTTTGAGACCAACAATGCCACAGACAGATAGACATACATAGGCTTCAAACTTATAACACCTCCTTTTTGCATCGGGGTATAATAATAGATTTTATTACCCAGTTTTAATGTTTTTATTTCTCCAGCTTTCCGATTTTGTCAAAAATATAGGTTTTCATTTGAAAAACGCTAGTTGATCTTCAAATAAGTCACTCCAGTTGTTTTGTTCCCCCTTCGAACAAGATAACTTTTATTCAGATTATTTTTTCCAAAAACGCCTCCTCGCAGAAATATTCAGGTGCATTGTTTGAAATGAGGTACCCTGTATAAAAAATTTAATTTTCTAAAATATTCGCTATCGTAATTCTTAGATACAAATAACCTTAACCTGTAATCCAAATAAATTAAAAATGAATGTTGTTTCTAATATCACGGCTACCCAGATGTTCAAAAATCACATATGAATTATTAATAAGATCTAAAATATTCAATGTTTTTTTTATCGGCGTTGAGTTTCTAAGACTTGTGCTAGTATTCTAAATATTTAGAGTATATTTAGTTATTTGTAATTAGTTTCGATTTGTTCAATATAACGGGTGGCGCATAAGTAACGTTATGATTGACTATATTGAATGCGTATTTGTGCATCATTTGGTTTTAACTCGTGAACCAATTAAATCTTACATGGGAAAAGGTGTAACGTATGTAAAATTCTTTACAAAGACCGCCTAGACATCACCAACTGCTGAGAACGTCGTCTGGTGGAAGTTTAGAGATTTTCCTCAACACTTGCTTGCACCCAAGTAATGTTCACATCATTTCGAACAGCACGAGGTCATCCAGCACGCAGAAGATCACAGACATCCCCATTTTGCCGAAAACGCTGAACTAATCGGTAAATTGTTGGAGGGCTAGGTGCATTTCGAACATGAAAGAAATATGAATAATCTGAAATGCTGACTTTCAAAATAAAATTGAACAACTTTGGTTCTTTGTTCTGTGCTGAGTTTTTCCATCATAAATTTTCCAAGATTTTCAAAGTTAATTCTGAAAAAAAAACGTAAAAAAAAAATTTATTCACTAATTAAATCATAACGTTACTTATGTGCCACCCTATATAATGAATTCATTGACATTATTAAAAATAATTTTATTTTTGTATTCGAGTTGAGATATATAATTATATATCTCAACTGAAATAATAAAATATTTACCGCAATATTAAAAAATAAATTGTATAAGCAAAGCTTATTTAAATAACTTTATTGTATATTCAAAGCTCATTAGAATAATAAGACTTATAGCTCAATACTCATAACAAAATATTATTTTCGAAAGATTATTACCAATTACAACACATGGTTTTCGATTGCAAAGTAATCGTGGTCAATAGTTAAATTCTCATAGAACACACAAACAATAAAATTAAATTCACATGGAAAAAATAAATTTCATTTTTTCATATGTTTATGTAAATTTTATTTTTTAGTATGCTGTATGATGATGTAACTACTGACGATAATTGCGCAGCACTCGAAATGAACATAGCTAAACGTTAGTCTTAATATGTACATTCGGTAAATTTGTTTTCTAAATACAATTTTCTTTCGCGTTTTGTAACAAGTTTCTTAATAATCATCATTTCAAACAACGAAAATCAGTATCAATATCATTTTCTCTAAAGAAGGAGCTGCGTTAACAAGTCATTTTAATATTTATAATGATAGTCTTAATCCCGTTAATACAATATCTACAAAATTAACATATACTAATTGTATAAAGCTTTAACGTTAGGAATCATATAGGGTATCAACGTTTTACATTTAATATAATTTTTTTATACGAATTATTTCGATTCATTATTTAAGGTAGTTTTTTCACTATATATTTTTTAAACATATAAAGTGCCTTATGTCTTATGCTTTATTCATTGATTCAGTGATTTGTGCCTTATTCATTCAGTCTTTGGAAAAGTGCTTCGGACAAAAGTTGTCATTATTAACTTTTATTCGAAACATTTTCCCAAAAATCAAATGAGTAACGTACAAACTATAAATGAGCGCTACTTTTGTGGCTCATAGTAACTGTTATACTATGGAAGGCTTGTGTTGACAGTGGTTATTCATTATTGCAAACTGCAGAAAACCTTCACAAGCATTGCTGGACAATTCGTTATTGTCCATACGCCGACAGTTCAGTTAATTAGACCCCACCCTCTATAATTATAATTGACAAATGGACACCGTTGGGATTCGCAACCTCCCAGTTCCAAACAGAGCTCCTTTGACAGCACGGCTAAGTGACTGGTTGGTCTCGAAGTTGTAAATAATCACCTTTAAATATTAATTACTTTTTTTTTAAATCGGCAGTATATATTTTTTTAAATAATTTATTAAGCTCAACTTAATCAGAATTTGTTGTTGAAAGAAATCTATAGTTTTCCGGTTTTAAAATAAGGTATGCGTGAACCGCTTACGTATACCGCGAATATTAAAAATCTCAACATTGTTTGCAAATATTTCGCTTCACAATAAGTCAAAACTTTCGAGTTTTTTAATCAGATAAAAGACACTGAGCTTAATGTAATATTCCTATTTCATAAATGGTAAAGAAACATGAATTTACGAGTGACGCACTACCGTAAATATTGAAAATTCTTCTAGTTACATAGATAGATAGATAGATTGACGGGCTATACTTCGACCATAAGGTCCATTGTAATGCCTGAGAATGTGAGTGGAGTGGAAGGAATTTTGTGTATAGACTAGGAATTGGTAGGATATGCGGCTGCAACCGACTATGATAGGAACTATGCCGATATTAATCTGGAGTTCGTGAAGAAAACTGCAGAAAACCATCTCAAGCATAGCCGGTTAATTCGCTCTTGTCCATTCGCCGACAGTCTAGGCAATTAACCGCCCCTTTTTTTTCGATGCCTTCAAACTCGAGAGAATAAAATGCCTGGGACTATCCGCAGACACAATCCAGATTCTGTACTCCCTGAAAAAACGTCTCTGAATGGGATATTTTAAAACCATTCCTCTCCAGGGATCAGACGAGAGAGACAATATATCTTCTGGCTCCTTCTTGATCGTTCTTGTCCATACGCCGACAGTTTAGTCAATTAACCGCCCCCTTTTTTTTCTTAATAATTGACAAACTGCCGATGTCGGGATTCGAACCCATAACCTCCCAGTTTCCAAGCTGCCACTCGGTCACTTGGACTGGTACATTCTGGTTATAGATAATAACTGTCATCATATATGAATAGTTAGACGTCATCATCTAAACGAATTCATTACCATACATTGATAACAAAACATAACAATAGCGTTCGCTGTATGACTAAACTTCTATGTACTGTAGTGACAATAACATGTTATAATAAATAATTCATAAAATTATATTCATATAGTGAACAATTTATTGATTTTCATTTTATAAAACGACCAACGGACTTCAATTCAAGTAATATTATTATTTTACATTACATACCTACCTGTAAATATATGTGGGGATACAATAAAATTTATTGAAAATGAAACCACTCTATTAGGAGTTCACTTGTAACACAATCAAATAAAGATTCAAATCCAGATGAGTTCAAGCAACACACTGACTTAGTTGCTTCAAAAACGACTGGATGGCAAACCCAAGGCAGCATTGTTCCAGGAGAAACTGCGAAAATATACAACCGTCGAAATGTATTTTACCCTTTTATTGAACATGTGATTACAAAACTCGATTCTCACTTAGATAGATATATCTTGGAGTATAAAAAGTATTGCACTTCGACTTTATGGGCCATTGTGCTCCCCTTTCTACTTCAGTCTGACCAGATTCACTTCTCCCATATTTTGGCAATAGCCAGGAGCTTGATGCTCAGGTTTTCCTGAAGATACATATATTCGGGGTGACATGTACCGAATATCTTGTATCTGGTGAAACCAGATACTGAATCTGGTGTAACCAGTTTCACAGTTGAAGCTGATGTGGCTGAATGTTTCCTTCTCCTTGCCGCACAATCTGCATATAATGAATCCGTTATGGAGTCCTATTGTGTACAGATGCTTCCGCAGGTAATAATGCTCGGTGGATTCTCGCTTTAAATCACATGAAGAAACAATCGAAGGGATTCAAATGCTTATGCCTGAGTAGACCAGTAATGACTACAGAATAAAAAAAAGTCTAAAGAATATAGCACCAATATTTCTGGTAGAAAATGAAGAAACAATGTTTCTGAGTGACTATGAAGTATGGCATAATCACTGAAAACCTGCCTCTGCAATAGAAATTAAAAAGCATCTTAACATTTTAGCCACTGAAAAATGTTTCTACACCCTAACAAAAAGGAGACCTTTGTATATTGTTGGACCCCCTTCATGTAAAAGCTATAGATACGTCTGTGGTTGCTGCTATGTTACAGTATGGGCGCTCAATGTTTGTAGAAAATTATTCTAATGAAAGTAAAACAATTAAAGACAAAAATTGTATTATACTCTTAAATGCAATGTGGTGTTAAAAAAGAAAACTATTGATTTGAAAAAGTTTTTGTTCAAGTTGATCATTTCTATCAGGTTGATTTAATTATTTTGTACAACAGTGTATTAACGTTATACCTATACCTAATAGTCTCATTTAAATAATTTATTAAACGTTTGTTACTAAAACAAAGCTATAATGTAAGAATAATAATATTTATTTGAAATATGTAATATTTAATATATGAGTATATATATATATATATATATATATATATATATATATATATATATATATATATATATATACTCATATATTAAATATTACATATTTCAAATATATATATATCGGTCATTATATGTACTATCAGCACCAAAAGTAGCTGATTGTTTTCAAATTTTCAGTCTAATTAACCTGAATTTATGTACAAAAGTTGTTTATTTTTAAAAATGAATATTTTTTGTCTTTACATTTTTGTTCTATCGCTTACAGTTTTTCAAAGATGGGCAGTTTTGCCCCTGTTGAACAAACATTGTACGATTTTGCCCATTCACGAACTTTACCTTACTTTTTAGCTCAAATACACAAAATTTCAGCTCGTTATCTCTTTGTGTTTTTGAATTATCGTGTCCACAGACGCACGGACAAGCGGAAATGGCCGAATTTGGCTATGTTATGAACACCTATTCCAAACATTTATGTCTGCGATCAATATTTTCAAACATTACAAAATCGGGGCTAAGCTTAATATAACCTGGTATATTTACATATACCGGGTATAATAAAATTCATAAAATGCATAAATGCTCTGTAACATTTAAATAAACCATATTTTGACAAAATGGAAACCCGACTTCAAAAATCAAATATTCTATAACAAAAAATGCACTAAAAAGTAAAAAAATAATTGCATATTCTTGTGCCAATTTTAGTTCACCTAAGCAAAAATTTTTAAATATATATGTACAATTATTGTTATTTTTGGAATCCAAACCCTTTAAAACAAAAAAAAAAAATTGGTTCATAAATGACGGAGTTCTGAGGTAACACACATAAAAAAAAAAAATACAGACGAATTGAGAACCATCCTCCTTTTTGAAGTCGGGTTAAAAAAAGAACGCCTCTTTTAGAGTTGATAGTATACAACATATACATATCTCGTATAGTTAGTTGGTAGTACATACTACTAACTACACAAATACACATTTTAAACTGTAAATTAACAAGTATATCAATATTAAATGTATTTTACATGTCATAATACTCACCTAGAGTCTTGTAGTTTTAGAGACTTATAGTATGACAATACACAAGGGTATGTTGTTCTACATGCAAGGGAATACAATAATCCGGTTAAAAAAGAAAAACCCATAAAAACCTATTTTAGTGTACTACCTTAAGGACGTTCCCAAGAAAATTAGTTTTCTTACGATTCTTCTGTAATTTTGAATATATGTAGTTAAAAGTATCTTCTACACGTAGAATTGTTTTGTAATGGTCCTTACGGTACTAAATTTGTAAATATTGACAGTTAAAATTTGTATGTTTATCATATAAAACTTAGCCCGATTAATGTTGTCACACACGTTTTATTAAATATCAATAGTAATTTTCTTACGATTCTTTAAAACAACTGAGAATAAGTAATTGAAGATATAACAAATATTTTTCTACAAAAATAACAAAAACAAGCGGTATTAGTTATCTTATAAATATTGTTTAAGTCCTCAATTTAAACAAAAATTCCATTATGTAAACTATAATAGATCAAATAAAATATAGTAACACTACAGCAAAAAGTAACAGTGTACCTCAAATATATTTTATTTGATCTATTGTAGTTTACATAATGGAATTTTTTTTAAGTTGAACACGACTGCTCTTTGGGAACGTCCTTAAGGTAAAAGAACATTTTAGAAATTCCTTTTATACTACAAAAGTTTATCCTCTCCCCAAAATCATTTTTTAATATTTACAGAAATATTTACGATTGAAAATTAAAATTCAGAATATCTTTGTATAATATATTCGAGTTTGAAAAAAAAACTGATCAGGTGTTGAATTGTAGTAAACTTGATTTACTACAACTTTACATCCCATACATTTTTCGACTTTTCTCATATTAAGAGAGATATTCTATATTATGTTTTGCTTCTTCTCTAAAATATCTAGACTGTATGAATATTCCATTTCGTGCTTCTTCCATTATATTCCATTCCGTATTTACACCGAAACTATGGGATGTATGAAAAAAAGTTTCAAATAAAAGTGGTTTGTTTTTATTAGATAAACATATTTTGTATTTAAAAGTTTTTCCATATCTTGCTCCGTTTAAAAGATATATTAAACCACACGGCACGAATTCATGGCTCAATAATATAATTATTGTATTGTGTTTCCCCCTTTAAACTGTGCAACTTTTGTTTCAAACATATTTCTCGATTCCACTTAGTTTTGGAGTTTTTATTTATATTTCAGGATGAATAAAGTGACTCACCCTGTTTTATATTAAAACATATGAAATTTCTCCGAAATTCTTAATTCTTCATCGGTATAAAAAATTCCAATAACTACACATTTTCTCTAAAAAAGTTAGTCGAGGTTGCTAATTTGGTAGCTGGCAAGGTTATTGTTTCTCATTGCTGCATGGAATCTTAGTGCAATTAGATTCCACACACCTCGAAACAACCAACTTGCCGATATATCTTGGTCATGTATCAAACTATTAGCAGCCGCCAAGACGGAAGTAGTAGTGAATAACCAAATATATGCTCTTAACATCATCGTTAATTACTACTTTAAGTAACGTACGTCCGATATCAGGTCTTAACAGAGGTGACTAGCCATTAAACATGTCGTCACCTTTCCCAGTTAGCATCAGACTAACTATACTTAATAGGGTTTGATAAATATATATAGTAATCACAACAGAACATGTCATTAGTGAGAGTAAGTGACTTTTTTAGTTTTTTTTTTATCACTTACGCATAATTTTGTAATATTTATAAACAATTATTTTATTATTGAAATTTAAACACACAGTTTAGCACAGTTTATTATTTTTGATAATTAATTTCAATTTAAGATAAATCTATTAGAAAAAATGAATAAATTAAAAATTTTCAAACATTAACATTTGTGAAATATATGCAAAGGGTTGTACATAAATGTAAATAAATAACATAAGGGATGTTTTTAAATAAACATGTATGCATTTTACTGTCTATGTAGAGAGAATACTGTTACAAGATTTTTATTGAATATGAGAAATACTATGGACCGACCGACCATAATAGTTAATGTAATTTTTTTAAATCTTATATTGGATTTGTGCCTTATTGATTCAATTTTCGAAAAAATGCTTCCGATAAAAGTTGTTCATTATAAATATAGTAAGGTTTATTAAGTTTAGTCCCGACTTTGTAACGCTTGAAAATGTTGATCGTAGGCATGAATGTTTGGCCGTCATTAAATGGCCTAATTCGGCCATTTCCGCATATCCGTCCGTCTGTCTGGGAACCCGATAACTCAAGAACGAAAAGAGATAACGAGCTGAAGTCAAGTTCGTTAATGGGCAAAATCGGACCATGTTTGGGTAAAATGGACAAAACTGCCTATCTTTGAAACCGAATGAGATGTAACAAAAAATCTTCTTCTTTTTAAAATAAACAAATTGTGTTTGAAAATTTTTTCCATAAACTCAATAGTTCTCTCATAATTTCTGCTCGGAAGTTCCTCGGAAAGCAAAAAATATACCCATCTTTTAAATCATAAGAGATTTATTTTAATTGTGGGGCAATTCAAAAATTGTTAACAGTTCAAACATTGATATACAACTCAGTATATACTGGGTATTCAAACAATTAACTCAGTCAATTGTTACATTACTTGTTTTGACTTAATCTTTACAAATAAGTAATAAAAAAACGTATGTCAAAAATTTCCGGATTTTTCCATTGCACGGAATGTGTTTGATCTCATGTTTGTAATGTATACAAATCAGAACCGTAAAGAAAAATTGGATATATTAAAAACAAGTTACTCTAAAATAGTAGATATTTTAATGAATTATTTGAAATTGGTACTACCGACTACATCAAATAGCATTACATTTGCAAAATTTCCGGTCGATTTATACGGATTTGATTTCTGAGCAAATATTTTGGAATAAAATTTATTCATTATACAAATATTAACAAATTTTTGTTCTAAATATGTTAGAACAAAAATATGTTCGGCACAAATCAACTGTGTAGTGTGTACTGAACAAACCGTTACAAGTACAATCGGGTGTTTTTATACATTTTAACCCCCGATACAAAAAGAGGAGTGTTATAAGTTTGAAGCGTCCGTGTGCTTATCAGTCTATCGGTGGCATCGTAGCTATCAAACGCGTGGATTTGAATGCGGTTTTTTTTTATAAGATAGCTGTTTTCTTTGCGTCGGGTTTTTGCTATGTTTGATAAAAACCGGTTCAGTCGTTTGAAAATTATCAGCACCTTTCCAAAATGATGTATAGGCATATTATGAACATCACCATGTTTCATATTATTATTTTTATTTTACTTGTTAGCAATCGTTATAAATGCAGGACAAAACTGATTATTATAACCATTGCCGTATCCTTAAGCGAATATGATAATATATTGTAAACACCTGTATAATGTTCTTTGTATTGCTATTTTTAACCCGACTTCAAAAAGGATGATGGTTCTCAATTCGTCTGTATTTTTTTTTATGTGTGTCACCTCAGAACTCCGTCATTTATGAACCGATTTTGAATTTTTTTTTGTTTTAAAGGGTTTGGTTTTCCATTGGTCCCAAATCGCATTCTGATGAGGGCATCCCCAGCAAAACGAGGCAAATCCTCATTTTGTATGTGATAACCGAATTCTGCGATTTTTTTTTTTTTTTTGAAAGTTTATACTCATTCATAATGGGAAAAAAATTTTAAAAAATTTTTACAAAAAAAAACCAACCCCAAAAACAAAATTTTACAAAAACAAACACAATGCTTGTAAAAAAAACTGAAAATCTATTATAAAAAAATTCACTAAAAATTACAAAAAAAAAAAACAACGGATAAAAAAAAATGTGTTATAAAGAAATGCGCTAAAAGTTAGTACGTCGTTTAGTTGGTCTACCCATATTTAGACAAATAAAATAAGTTATAGAACTTCAAAGTCACTAAAAAGCGAGAAATAAAACCTATTTTGACAAAATGGAAACTCGACTTCAAAAATCAAATATTTTATGACAAAAATTGCACTAAAAAGTAAAAAAATAATTGCATATTCAATTTTAGTTCACCTAAACAAAAAATTTTAAATATATATGTGCAATTATTGTTATTTTTGGAGGCGGTGTCAGCATAGAGAAATTCACATAACTTTTGGACACCGCCTCCAAAAATAACAATAATTGTACATATATATTTAAAAATTTTTGCTTAGGTGAACTAAAATTGGTACAAGAATATGCAATTATTTTTTTACTTTTTAGTGCATTTTTTGTTATAGAATATTTGATTTTTGAAGTCGGGTTTCCATTTTGTCAAAATAGGTTTTATTAGTTTTAACTATTGGTCGAATAGCCACATGCATATAGTCAGACTATTAATACTTGTCATCCTAAAATTACCACACCTATTAAGTGATACATCTATCTATAGTAAACAGTAATATAGTAAATATGGAATAGATAGCAAAGAAGTTCCGTGACTTGATCGAACAAAACACTCCTTCCGTCCTTTGTTTATTAATTAAATTGCATTTTTATATCTTAATCAGATTCTTTTATACTAATCATTGTTATGGTATTACTCGTGTGCTTTCTCGGCAGTTTAGTTGGTAGAGTATTGGTACAAAAGACCAGAGGTCTTGGTTTTTATTCCCATCCAGAATTTAAAAAATACATTTTCCTCAGATTTGACAGTAGAACAAAATTGGTGAGGGGTAACACATCTGACACTTTCCGCTTAAGATATTTTGTAAATATTATAAGCAAATAACAAACATTGAAAATATTAGGAAATAGTCTTTTGTCTACAAAAAGTGCCTTTTATGCTATTTCGTTAGATTGCATAAAATATTAGAAATAAATCAATTGTTAAAAAATTACCCAAAAATAATTTAAAAAAAGATTTGGGATCTATGGTAATTACCATCATATATGCACTCACCATATAGAATTCAAAAAAATTCATTACGCAGGACTTGCGTCAACTTAGCGAATTTCCTTAGAATACATAAATCACTCTCTATCGGTCATAATTTTAGTGTGATCAAAATTAAATATAATATCTGATATGACTTCAGTATTTGCAATAATTAAATTTATTAATAGTCAAAATAGAACGATGTATAACGATTATAATTTATAGTTACTATGGAAAATCAAAATTTTTTACAATAAAATATATTTCATGTATTTGAGTCAAACAAGCACAAACAAATTAAATATCTCTCTTAATATTAGGATAATCGAAAAATGTATAAGGATTAAAGTTGTAGAAAATCAAGTTTGCTACAATTCATTACTTGATCATTTTTCTCAAACTCTAATGTGAACAGAGATATTTAGAATTTTAACTTTCAATCTTCAATTGTAAATATTTCTGTAAATATTAGTGTAACAGAAAAATGATAAGAAACAAAATTACAGTAAAACTTAGTATCTACAACTCCTGATAAATTTTTCGATTTTTCAAATATTAAGGGAGATAGTCAAATTTTTTGTTTCCCCCTCCCTCTAAACCCCCTTTCCCCTCGTCCGATTTTACCCATTAACGAACTTGACCTTTAGAATACCAAAAGCGCCTCAAATACCAAATTTCATTCCAATCGGAATAAAACTGTGACCGCTAGAGAGTCCAGTCATTTTAAAAAAAGTACATATGTTATATATATATATATATATATATATATATATATATATATATATATATATATATTTATCAACTACTTATACTGAGTGGCCTGGTTCATTTGAAATCGAGTATTACAGAAACTGTGTAAAATAAAAAGTAAATTTTTTAATAGAAATGTGATTTGCGTAAAATAACTTTTTACTTTGTAATGTAAAATTGGTCACTTTATTTATTACACGGATCATGTTTATTTTTTTGTATTTCCGTTTTTTGACTTTAACGAATTTTATGCAAATATATGTAAATTTACAATTGAATTCATTCAAAGTATAGCTTAGAAGCTTAAATATTTAAACAATCAACTTTTAACATGTTTAAAAGGTTATTTGAAATAATAGTGAAATACATTTATTTATAAACATATTTTTGGACTATTTTGACCTATAAACAACGAAAATCAGTTCAAAAATTTGATTCCAGTTATAATTTTTGAAGTAGCTACCTATATGTGTCTTGAAATCCAAAGTTTCGATTCCGGAAGGGCTTACACATGCAATATCATACAAACTACAAATCTGACAATCAATTAGACTGAAATTTCGTTTTTTTCGGGATAAAATGATTAAGACAGATAATTTTTAATAAAATCGGAAGTATAAATTTTTTCTCAATTTTTTAAATTTTTATAAGGGGTTAGGTACTTATAAAAATCGTAAATTTCGAAAAATAATGTTTGTCTCCGATTTTATTGAAAATCATATTTTTAGAACATTTTCATCCATAGATTATGAAAATCTACTTGAAAATTTGATTTGAGTTATGATTTCCGAAATGTGGCTACATATGTTGTGGCATCCAAAATTTCGAATCCAGAATGGCTTATACAAGCAATATGGTACAAATAACAAATTTATAGCATTTAATCAGATCAATAAAATCGGAAACTGCGTTGGCTAAGAATTTGACCAACAAGAAGCCAAGTATTTGATTTAAATATATATATATATATATATATATATATATATATATATATATATATATATATATATATATATATATATATATATATATATATATATATATATATATATATAAGCGAAATATGATGTGTGTATGCATGTCCAAAATGTTTGGAAGAAACTATACAAGATAGCGAAATAATGATAAGGAAAGATCCTAGGTAAATTTTCTTTACAACTTCAGAAAAACTACAAAACTAAAGTTAAAAATTCCAAACCGTTCCAAAGTAATAGCCGGCCCAGATCTCTAGTATAGTAATACTAGAAATAATACTCTTCTATAGAAATACCTGTATTAACAAAATTTTTGAAACTATTTCGTCGCCTAAAAGTTAGTCATAGAGTTGGTCATATTATATACGGAATCATATAAAACAAATTTCACTTTATTTTCTTTGTTCCATATAGTATAAAGAAAATTTAGATTGTACATTAAAATTACAAAGCTTATAGTCGTCAAGAAGGACATTTTCTATACAATTTAACTATTACTAAATATAATCTTTTATCAACAGGAAATGCTTCTTATCATAATTAAAAATCGTTGTATTATTATTAGATAGAATTTCTACTGAACATAAATTTGATCAATTATGCATGTGATGATATTTTAATACTACTATATTTTAGTCATAATTCCTTTGATAATATTCCTTAATATATAGCCAACAACAAACTTTAAATACTCCCGAATAGTACCATAAACATTTGATTAGAGCAATGCTATTTCAATTGGAAGAAAATTTAATTGGGGAAGGGGACAACATTGGTTAGGGTTAGTGGTTTGCTGCGGCAAAGTTTTAAACTTTTAACGTCGATACAACCTTGTGGCATCGTAAAGAAGCTTGGTTACTTTGGGACAACCAGACCCGGCCGCATTTTCTATCTCCATAAGTTTATTGAAAAAAAATATTCGGAGCAATTTTGTATGAAAGAAACAACAAATGGGGATCAAAATGAGATTTTTCAAGGATTTTGTCTTACCGGTTGGTTTTTTGCCAAAAAAGATCATAAATACAAAATGCAAATAAATTAAATTTTGAATTTAAATTAAATAGTTTCCGTGAACTACGTGAGTTTAAAATCCGGTTTAAAATTTTGGAGCGTATTATTGACCTCAAATATAAATTCGAATCAGTTTATTGATCTAGCCGCCCTAACTCACCTATACCCGCAAGATATAAAGCAAAACTTTAAATTATAAAGCTGTTATTTATAAACAATACAAACAACTTTTGGTCGATACTCTTTTTGAATGTTCCATTAATTTATTCATCGAGCAGACGAGTCCATGGTTCGCACAGTTAAGGATCAACACCCTAACAAACCCACAAGATCCGATAGATATTAAAATTTTTTGTGCAGTCATTAACATTCTTGTCATGAACACTTTTATGATGATCAAATCAACTATGAAATTTTGAAAAAAGAACCTCATTTTTGTGGCCATATCCCAATAATTTGTATCTTGTAAAGTTAAAGGATTATCTACACAGGTCCGTGTCGTGTCAGTGCAAAACCCCACACATCAGTGCCGTGTCAGTTAAGTTACTATAATTACCTTAATTTTAGACGAAAGCGAATTTCAACGAAACAAAAAACGTTAATGGGTTCATCAGGCATGGAAGAATAGAGAAAGTGAAGGGGAGTTTGCGAATTTGTATAAGGAGTTGATTGACGATGATGAAAAACAAATCATATCCGTGAAATTCTAAAAATATCGTCAACAACGAATTTAAAAAAAAAACCGGAAGGAATACTGAGGGAGCACTGACAACACTGACACTGAACTTTACCGTGCGTGAGGAAACCCCCTCCATTCAATTTCACAGAAGCATTGATCTGCCGCTGCACTGACACACCACAGGCCTTTGTAGAAATTAGGAATTGGTAGGTTTTAATTGTAAGGTTTAATTAATTAGACCTTAAAGCTTCATAAAGCTCAACCGATGTAGTCAGACTGATGCCTAATGCACGGTAAGTTTAATTATCTAAACACACGTTTAGAAAACATTGTTTCTATATATGACAAAGTGAAACTATATTCATTTCCAAAGGCGTTTATCCATGTACATAATTAGACAGACATATGTGGGGCATTAATTATCGTTATAATTACCTTTACATGTCCACTATAAGTATATTAAGAAAATCTATCTAAAAATAGTCCATATTATAGACTTGTTAAAAAGGAAATTACTTTATGCACTTAATAAGGAAATAAAAGAATATATAATATTATTGTTATATTGATGGTGGTAAAAGTTGTTCGCGTGTGCTCATCACATTCACCGTTCGTCCGTCAGTCTGTCCGTCTGTCCATGCGGGGCAACAAGGTATGTATATTATTGAGATCTGATATTGTTATTCATTTATTTACATAAATGTGGGATTCTATTATACAAATATAAATGAAAATATCAGTGAACAAAAAGGATACCTTTACTCGTATTTATTATATGAAAATCATATTGTTTATCTTTCTTTATTTGTATGTTTATTTGTAACAAGGTATATGAGTATTAGATATTTTTTATTTATATTCCTACCTAATATAAATTATTATATGGATATTTAAAGTTTACCTATTCGTATAGAGTAGATTAGGGCAGATTTTTGTAATTTTTGTGGTTAAATTCATTTTTGAATACTACGGGAAACCAGTCCAAGTGGCCGAGCGGTCTAAGGCGTTATGTCTGCGCAGTATGCCTACTTGGAAACTGGAAGGTTATGTGTTCGAATCCCGACATCGGCAGTTTTTCAATTATTAGGAAAACAAAGGGCGGTTAATTGACTAAACTGTCGGCGTATGGACAAGAACGAAGTAACCGGCTATACTTGAGAAGGTTTTATGCATTTTCCTTCACGAACTCCAGATGAATATCGGCATAGTTCCTATCTTAGACGCCTGCAGCCGCATATCCTACCAATTCCTAATTTCGTCTATACACAAAAACTCCTTCCACTCACATCCTCACATCCTTTGGCATCACAATGGACCTTATGGTCGAAAAGTAGCCCGTCCAGGGTAGTCTCTACAATCTATCTATCTATGTGAAAACTATAACGCGCGTGGTATTTTACCCAGGCCTACCCCATATACTGCTATATATCGTTATATGCCATTATATATATTTGTCTCGCATATAAAAGTTTTGTGTTGCAGTTAACTAACTTTTAATTCAAGTGCATCTCGCGCAATATAAAGTTTTGTTTTTGAATCAGTCTTGTTTTCTATCATTTTTGTCACTAAAAAATAAATTTTTTAGTTTTTGTTGAATTCAGTCATTTTAAAATCACACGAAATTAATTTTGTTACCGTTATTTATTTTTTGGCAAAATTTTCTCATAATTTTTGCTTGTTCGCGATATATTATTATTTTAAGTGAAAATATTTGTGAAAATAATATATTGAAAGCTCAGTTCTTGATGAATCAAACTACATGCTTGTCTGATTTCTTTTGTTTGTTCTTTACAAAAGTCACAATTTTACCGTTTGTGTTTAAAACGCCAGGTAATCTAAATAAATGGTCTGTGTCAGTTCGGTTCTGTGTCGTGAAACTGTCACCAAATTAGCAACAAGTAACATATCCTGCGACAATATAAGAATAATTTTAATAAGAATAAAATTAACAGGAATAAATGTGAATGAAGGAAATTTTAACAAGAGCAATTTCAATATAATTTAAAATTTATTATATTTTAAATCTAGTATATTTTAATCTAGTTAATTTTCTATTTATTTTTATTTATGTCTGTTGATCTCAACTTTATATCTATTTCTAATTGTCAAAGAGTAAACGACTAGCTAATTTATACTGATGATGACTACATTGTAGTCGAAATACGTATTTATAATACAAAAAACTGATCTAGGTAAAGGGGGCGAATTTGAAATTTTAGTTCAAATGTATAGTTCAAATAGAATCTTTGGCATGTTTGGCTATAATATCTGAGATTTGTTCCCAAAATTGTTTCTATTTATTAAACTATTTTTATGAAAAAAAATTGTTTGAAAAATGAAGAATAACCGAAATCTATCAATGGAAAAAAAATCTTTTTATACCCAGTATATGTAAATATACAAGGTATATTAAGTTTGATCACGACTTTATAACGCTTAAAAATATTTATCGTAGGCATGAATGTTTGTTATATGTGTTCATAAAATGGCTTAATTCGGCCATTTCTGTCTGTCGAGCTGAAATTTTTTGTGTGTGTTCTAGAGCAAAAAATTAACGTCAAGTTTGGACTATGTTTGGGCAAAATGGGTAAAACTGCTTATCTTTGAAACCGTAAGAGATATAACAAAACTTTAATTACAAAAAATCTTCTTCTTTTTAAAATAAACAACTTTTGTTTGATAAATTTTTCCATAAACTCAGTATATACTGGGTATTCAAACAATTAACTCAGTTAGTTGTTACATTAGTTTTTTTTTTAAATTGATTTTTTTTTTGTAAACTAGCGTATATTTGTCTATTGTTGTTAGTATGGTTGCCTTTCGGTTATAAAAAAACAATTAAAAATATGTAAATAGTAAATAAACAAAATTAATAATACATCAAAGATAGTGATTTAAAAATAAAATTTTAAAATCCATTCAGGGACCTAAATTAAGACTAAGGCCGAATATTTAAGGATAAGTTGAATGTCAGGAAAAAAATTATCTTATAATGACAACATAATAGAATCGGTAAGCATCAATGGATATAGTTTAGATAGTTTCATTGGAATAAACGATTTATATTTAAACAATTGTAGCGGTACCAATCTCTCTACACGAAGGTCGTTATGAAATTCATTCAATTTAGTTTGTACATTCACTTTTGTTTAAAAGGAAAAAATTTTCGTGACAATTATCATGGCAATAAAAACTCAAAAAAGTTTAATTCATTAAAAGAGCGTTCGTTTTACAGATTCATATTAATTTACAGATGGTTTTCATTAGAGGAAGGGGTTGGTTTACCATAGACATAAATTTCTTAAGCTCTGACAACTGTAATTTGGGCTCTGAACTAACCAAGTAAATAATAATGATGAAGGGGGGGGGGGGGGTGAAGAATATTTAAGGTTTTTTTTAACAAAATCTGTGCGAGTAATGTATAGATGTAAAGAATATATTTATCCTCATAGTCGTTCACAGTATTCACATCTGAAAAAAAAAACAAAAATATAAAAACAAAACTCATGTAAATTATATGGACCCAAAAGTTTCAAGGTTTTACCCCTTTAACCTACCATGCATTCAAATTTGCATGATAGCGTAGAATGAATAATTAAATTTACATCAAACTCGGAAAAATCTAACTATTTACGAGCCTTAACAATGTGTATAAATACAAAAATTTTCACAATTTTATGAACTTCTATTCCCGAAACAAAGCAAGTGAAAATAACAACTAACTTAGTTAATTGCTTAAATACCCCGTATATACAGAATTTATGACAAAAGTAACAGACAAATTTATTTATTTTTAAAAAAAGGAACATTTTTTGTCATTAATTTTTTGTTCTATCGCAAACATAGTCCGATTTTGCACATTCAAACTTGTCCTTATTTTTAGCTCTACAAAACGCATACGAAATTTCAGCTTCATCATGTTTACAGACGGACGGGCGGGAATGCGGAAATGGGCTAATTAAGTGATTTTATGAACACATATACCAAAAATTTTTTACCAAAAAACAGCCACAAGGTCGGAACTAAACTTAATGACCCACCCTGGTATATATTACACACCGGATAGATACATTAAAAGAAGTAAAAAATAAGGGAACAATATTTATCCAAGGAAATATTCCTTGATATTATTCACTACGTTTAGAAATGTCCAATTTGCATTAAAATAAATTCAATGGTTATTTTACTCTATTTAATTTTCTATGTAGATCCTGATGAAGTTCGAATAACGAACGAAACGTCAATTGAATAAAAAAATGATTTCTATTATAATAAATTTCTATTATAATTAAAATAAATTTTGCGTTCATCTTTTATTATTATTAATATTATTAATCAATGTTACTTCTTTTTTTTACAGTTTTATCAATAAATACAAATCAAATTAAACATTGGATACGTCTTGGTGATTTTGATAAACTTGATCATATTGTGTTAGAAGGTAAAGGTGCAAAATTATTAGGAGAATATTCTCCGGATAATAAGATACGTACATATCTTAAATCTATTCCACACTTCATGGTAAGAATAAATAATTATATAGTAGACTCTCACTAATCCGACCATGAATAAGTCGGTTACTCGAAAACGCCGGATTACTGGAAGATTGCCGGATAGAGTAATTTAAATAGTACTAACCAGTAACCAATATATTTGAATTTATTTTTATCATAAAACAACAATATTGCTCGCAACGCCGGATTTCCGCCTAGGCCTACAAGGCCTCGGCCTAGGGTCCCAGCCAGCCTAGGGGCCTCAGTGGCGGAACCTTCAGCTCAAAAGTCTGGCTTGCCTTATCAAAAAGCTTTATCGAAAATATTAACTTAAGTCTTGAAACGATATTATTCGAGCTATTTAAAAGTTGATAGTCTTACTTTTGCACTTGTCAACCAAAATGTCAAAAATAAGGTCATCTACCTGTACGAAGGCCGACCGTAACTACAGTAACATAGGTCATAGACCGCATTATTCTGATGTTTATTAAAGTGATTAAAGTCGATTAAAAATTTTATATTCTGTACTAGAACATTTAATTCGCTAAATTTCCAAAATGGCTTCGAGATGGAGGGCCCCAAATTCCAAGTGCCTAGGGGTCCTGGGTCTCTAAGTCCGGGCCTGGTTGCTTGCTCAGAAAGATGCTTCTTGTAATGCCGGATTACTGAGAGGACAAAATGACCGCAAGGCAGAATGAACGGATTATTGCAAGTCTACTATTTAATATTTAAAATTTAAAAAAAAAATTGTATTATTATTATTTGATTCTATAGTCAAAAATTGAATTAGTCCATGACGCAGTTAGTGGAAATTCATTACCAGAATTACAAAATCTTTTAAATGAAGATGGTGGTAAACGAAAGTTAGCTTCGTGTAAAGATCAAGCAGGTGTTGGATTATTACATAAAGCTGTTTATTACGATTTACCAGAAATTGTACATTATTTAGTTGACAATTATACGTATTTAATTAATCAAAAAGATAAGGTAAGATTATATTTCTTGGCTTGTTAAAAATTTATGAAAGTTTAAAACTTACCAGCTCTCCCACCAACTATCAATCATGGAATTATCAAAAAATAAATATCTAATATGTATGTTAATTGAAAATTGATATTTATGGTAGTTGTCTTGCATTAATCGTGTTAAAAAAAATGTGTGTCAGCTCCGACGCACTGGAGTTTACTCCTTAAGAACGATTATCTTTGCCCCATATATATTGTCCATACTAAATTAAATATTTAATTATAGGTATAGCTCATACAAATTTATATAAACTACACTAATAATTAAATGCCCAATAAATAGAAAGCGCACATGTACAATATATATCATATTAATACATGAATTATAACCTACCTAGCACCCACGTGTTTATCGGATGTTCCGGCACTATTATCTACACCAGTTTCTTCCATAGTTTATATAATTTTCACTTCACTTTATGTGAATATAATTATCAATATTAATAAGCCGCAATAATAATATTAATTATCGAAACTTTAAAATATTTATATAAATAAACTACACTAATAATTAAATGTCTAATAAATAGAAAGCACATGTTATATTATGTACAATATTATACCATATTAATACTGACTGACTGAGTGCAGTGAAAGACGTACACAGCATAACCTGTGTACGACTCTTATATAGCGAGACATGAACCTGACTGACTGACTGAAATATCGTAACGAGGTCATTCTATCACTATATTTTAGTCTCCATATTTTTTCAAAACCGGGCGCTTATAAGCTCCAAAACTCATAACACACATCAGCTCAGAATACACATCAATTATATGAATAGATTGAGATTGTAAACTATACTTTTTTTACTTGAATGTACCTCGTAAACTTGTTCGCTTCATTTATTTAAAAATCTAATCTAATCTTTTCGTTAATCTATTACAATCATTAAACGGTCAATAATTTTTTATTCTTTTCAAAATATAAATATAATATCATTTTACATTGTCCTGATTTTTTAGGCAAGTCGCGACGCATTTATGGGATCTTATTCGATTTACCAACTCCCCCCCCCCCCAGTAAAAATGGAAGAAAATGATTTTTTAGGACCGTAGGAAGTGATTCCAAGGAGGAAAAAGGTGCTTTTCGTCCTTAAAATCAAAATTTTTTTTTTTAAGGGTTTTTACAAAAAAAAAATTTTTTTTTCCTTACCAACCCAATAGTCTCCAATAAAATAACCCCCCGCTAAACTACCCCAACCCCATTCGTTCTTAAAATTCAAAAATTTCTTTTTTTTCATTTTTAAGTAAGAAATATTGTAAAAAAATTTTTACAATATTAAATTGTCTGGGGGTTTGTTTGGATTAGGGTCTTTAAGGACGAAAAGGACTTTTTCCTCCTTGGAATCACTTCCTGTGGTCTTTCCTAAACATTTCCACCCATAAGGAATAAGTAATCTCATTTTTTAAATAAAATTAAAAGTGTGGTGAAATTACTACTTTTGAGACCGATTTTATCAAAACTAAACGGTAAATAATTTTGAAATTTTAAACAATGTTAGATAATTATGTTTTGAATTATTTATCAAAAATTCAGCCAATTTCGTCGGCAACGTGTTTCATCTGACAACTACCATAATAAGAATTTAATAATATTATACCAGAATAATTTAATAATAGCCAATTATCGCAATAAGATAAGATAATGTTTATTAATAGTCCTTAAGAACGATTATCTTTGCCCCATATATATTGTCCATACTAAATTAAATATTTAATTATAGGTATAGCTCATACAAATTTATATAAACTACACTAATAATTAAATGCCCAATAAATAGAAAGCGCACATGTACAATATATATCATATTAATACATGAATTATAACCTACCTAGCACCCACGTGTTTATCGGATGTTCCGGCACTATTATCTACACCAGTTTCTTCCATAGTTTATATAATTTTCACTTCACTTTATGTGAATATAATTATCAATATTAATAAGCCGCAATAATAATATTAATTATCGAAACTTTAAAATATTTATATAAATAAACTACACTAATAATTAAATGTCTAATAAATAGAAAGCACATGTTATATTATGTACAATATTATACCATATTAATACTGACTGACTGAGTGCAGTGAAAGACGTACACAGCATAACCTGTGTACGACTCTTATATAGCGAGACATGAACCTGACTGACTGACTGAAATATCGTAACGAGGTCATTCTATCACTATATTTTAGTCTCCATATTTTTTCAAAACCGGGCGCTTATAAGCTCCAAAACTCATAACACACATCAGCTCAGAATACACATCAATTATATGAATAGATTGAGATTGTAAACTATACTTTTTTTACTTGAATGTACCTCGTAAACTTGTTCGCTTCATTTATTTAAAAATCTAATCTAATCTTTTCGTTAATCTATTACAATCATTAAACGGTCAATAATTTTTTATTCTTTTCAAAATATAAATATAATATCATTTTACATTGTCCTGATTTTTTAGGCAAGTCGCGACGCATTTATGGGATCTTATTCGATTTACCAACTCCCCCCCCCCCCCAGTAAAAATGGAAGAAAATGATTTTTTAGGACCGTAGGAAGTGATTCCAAGGAGGAAAAAGGTGCTTTTCGTCCTTAAAATCAAAATTTTTTTTTTTTAAGGGTTTTTACAAAAAAAAAATTTTTTTTTCCTTACCAACCCAATAGTCTCCAATAAAATAACCCCCCGCTAAACTACCCCAACCCCATTCGTTCTTAAAATTCAAAAATTTCTTTTTTTTCATTTTTAAGTAAGAAATATTGTAAAAAAATTTTTACAATATTAAATTGTCTGGGGGTTTGTTTGGATTAGGGTCTTTAAGGACGAAAAGGACTTTTTCCTCCTTGGAATCACTTCCTGTGGTCTTTCCTAAACATTTCCACCCATAAGGAATAAGTAATCTCATTTTTTAAATAAAATTAAAAGTGTGGTGAAATTACTACTTTTGAGACCGATTTTATCAAAACTAAACGGTAAATAATTTTGAAATTTTAAACAATGTTAGATAATTATGTTTTGAATTATTTATCAAAAATTCAGCCAATTTCGTCGGCAACGTGTTTCATCTGACAACTACCATAATAAGAATTTAATAATATTATACCAGAATAATTTAATAATAGCCAATTATCGCAATAAGATAAGATAATGTTTATTAATAGTATTAAAAATTTGGCAGGAAGGTCGAACATCATGTCATTATTGTGCGGCATGCAGAGATCCTTATGGGATGATGAAAATTTTAACAAATGCCGGTGCTGATTCAAATGTTGTAGATTCAAAAGGCCATACTCCGGCATATTATATTGAGCATCCTGTGGAATTAGAATTACCACAATCACCAAAAACCATGGCTTACTTGGGTGTACAGAAAAAACCCAAAGAGGAGGGTAAGAATACATTAAAACCAACAAATTTCAAATACAACCTATTTAGTATAGGGTAGCGCATAAGTAACGTTATGATTTATTTAATGAATGCCTATTTGTGCATTATTTGGTTTTAACTCGTGAACTAATTGAATCTTATATGAGAAAAAGTGTAACGTATGTAAAATTCTTTGCAAAGACCACCTAGACATCACCAACTGCTGAGAACGTGACTTGGTGGAATTTTTGGGATTTTCCTCAACACTTGCTTGCACCCGAGTAATGTTCACATCATTTCGAACTGCACGAAATCTTCCAGCACGCGGAAGATCACAGATAGCCCCATATTGCCGAAAACGCTGAACCAATCGGTAAATTGTCGGAACATGAATGAAATTTCAATATGATCTTTGTGTCTGAATAATCGAATGCTGACTTTCAAAATAAAATTGAACAACTTTGGTTCTTTATTCTGTGCAGAGTCTTTCCATCATAAATTTCCTAAGTTTTTCAAAGTAAATTCTGAAAAAACAAAAGAAAAAAAAAATACGTAAACAAAAAATTTATTCACTAATGAAATCATAACGTTACTTATGCGCCACCGTTATATATAGAAATTTAGTTTAAAATATTTCTATTTCATTCGTTGAAAAAAAATGTCATTTACTGATTATCGAAAATCGAAAATTATCATCTAATCATATTATTTAAAATAAATCTGCCATATTAATTTTTCCTTTTGCGTGACCATACGCATCATCAAGTGTTGTAATAAAAAAATAATTCGTGTTTCTTTAAAAAATAATTTTTAATGAAAATCGGTTATATAATTGCATTTGAGTCTCTATCCATGGACTCGTACGACAATACCGTTGGAACGACCCAATTCAAAATTTATATATAATAGTTCCAAAATATTCCCCGAGGGTACCCAAAAGTTAATATTAATGTGAAAATAGGAGGATCTTTAAAGAGATAAACATCCTCAATGTGAGTAAATTTATAATAAGAACAAGTGACAAATACAAACTAACTGAGTTTAGGAAAAAATATTTAAACAAAAGTTGTTATTTTTAAAAAGGGGACATTTTTTTCTACACACTCATAACGTACATACATACATATGTATGTATGTATATATGTATGTATGTTCGGGTCAAATCTTCCAAGCTGAATTAGAACCACTTCCTCGTATCCTACGGAATTGAATTTTTGTATGTTGGTTCAGTTACGATGACAATGCATTTTTATGGTAAGCATGACAAGAATCGACAAGCGGAAAGGGGGGTTTAGAGGAAGGGGGAAACATAAAATTTGGTATATCTCTCTTAAGATTGAAAAAATCGAAAAACACATAGTTTTACTATAAAAAGCTTCTTTTTAAAAATGTTTTTTTTAATCGAAACTTATTTTGTGTATACCTCTATAAATTCCACCAAATAGTTTAAAATAAATCCGGACATTAAAAATAATTTAATGTTTGTTTAAACATATTTGCATATAAAACGATTTACATGTTAAGCATATGTTTTGTTTGTTTTTTTTTTGTAAAATTCCACACAAAGCAAACAGCAAATGTTGGTGTTTTTTTTTGTGTGTTTGCATAAATTCTGTAGTTTTGTTGCATGCCATTACTGTATGTCGTATGTTAAAATATGTACACTCCCGTTCAATAAAATTGAACAGACCTGAAATGTTAATTTTCATACATTTCATAAAACTCCTCACTTTTTTAATTCTCTGTATAATTATTCATTTATAAACAAAGATAAGTAGTATATATTTTAAGTGTGAAAAAAGAAATGGAAGTGTAGTAAAAAACATTTACTACAAGAATAATCAAAATTATGAGAGACTGATTCGATTCAGATCTGTTCAATTTTATTGAACGGGAGTGTATGTAACTATGGTTTTCCCTAATGTTCTTTCAATTGATTTGTTACAGTTCTTACGATAATTTAATTTATGTTAATTTTTTAATAATTTAACATTTCATATACGTATGAAATTAATTATAGCTGTAATGCCTACTACCGTGATGTGCGGTCAATAATATAATTGTAATGCGTAACAATATTAGAAACAAACATACATACATGCATAAATCATTTATAGACGTCCATATATACATAGGCAGGGACGTGTGCTGTCATATTCTTTCGTTGTGGATAACTTAATCCAGCTTTAGTTACTAACATAAATTTTATCGATAATACTTGTGTTAAAGCTATGTTATTCTCGATAACATCTAAAAATAGCACAAAAACTATACATGATGCATCCAAAATTAGGGTAGTTAGCTAGCGTACAACCACTTTTCGATAGATATCTTTTAATTTTTGTTTAAAGGATAAGAATAACGTAATTCAGAAAAAAAACACCTCACTGTTTTGTACCCGAGATATATTAATTTAAAATATTATTTTTTCAAAATTCCAACACGGTGGTCATTTTGATGGTAAATGATGATCTTATAACAATTTGAATAATAAACAACGTGGTATATTAAGGACCCCGTTATTTGAACATGTTGGGGGTGGAGGACCTGCCTGTCACACCATCCATTTTGTAGGACACAAGTTTTTTTAAAGTGGATTAGTCTTATTTTAAGACTGTGAATTTTTTCAGTATTTACTAAATTCCGTATATATATAGGTATCTTTATAATATAATATCTGTGCAATATAGGTAAAATTATATATACATTGTATTATGATAAAAATCAGTTAACCACATTGGGTTTTTCTACAAAGGTCGAATTAGAATACTCAATGTCACAATTATTACTATACCTATTTATTATATAAATTTTTCAGCCATTTTGAATTATATTTTACATATTTAATTATTTTAAGTTCCCGCAGCAATAACTCCCTTCGCAAGTTATAGTTTAGGAAGAATTGGCGCCTGAGTACCGGAAATTATTTGGCCAAATTTTTTTTTGCTTAATTATCTTCTATATACAGACCGTTTTCAAAAGCATTTCTAATAGAAAATCAACGTTAAATAAATAAATAAAATATTTACTATAAAACCATACATACACATGCATACTGAAACTGAATATCTGGACTGGAATATTGGGTGACCATATTATAGGACCATTCTTCGTTGGCGGATCTATAGATTCTCAAAAATATTTGAGTTTGTTACGAAATAATATTTTGCCAACTGTTAGAGCTCTTCCTAATTTAGACCTAGAATCTGTATGGTTGCAACAAGATAGTTGCCCTGCACACAATGCCATGATAGTAAGGCTGTTCCTGGAAAAAACTTTCCAGGAACGTCTTATGAGTGGTTTTGGAACCTTCAAGTGACCGGCCAGATCGCCAGATCTATCTCCTAACGATTTGGGGGGGAGAGTCTCAAAACACAGATCTATTAGCGGAATAGGCCTGAAAGTTTGCAACAATTAAGGCAAAGAATAGTTGACAATTGTGCGAATATTTTTCCTCAAGTGCTAGAAAATACCCGGGTAGATTTCTACAATCGTCTCAGATATTGTTTAGCAAATAATGGAGGAATATTCGAACCGTTGGTTTATTTTGCCGGAATTCTATTTTTTTTTTCTTTTTGGGTATTTATTTTTCTTTTAATTTGTGTGGATTGTTGTTTTATGTTATACCGTTAATAGAATTCTATCATTTATTTTCAAACATTCCACATACAAATAATAAGGGATATTCAAAAATGAATTTTCAATTTTTAGAAGTAATGCTAAGCTTAAGAAGACAACAATGAACATATTTAACCACTCTCATTACATGTTAATGCAGTACAAAACAGTCCAGCAAGCATACACAACAGACACACTAAAGAGTATCCCCACTATTTTTATTTCTTTATTAAGCATATTGTGTATAGTTATTATAGTAAATAATATTTAACATTGGTTCTCTATTAGCAATGCTTTCCAACACGTACAGTATATAAGAATACATAATGTTGACTTACTTTCGATCCTTCCAAAAATTGTTAAATTTTTTCTCGGGTGGGAAAAAAACAACCGATGGGAAGCATTGATAGAATGTTTGGGTGAAAATTAAGTTCTGAATGCCTTTTCTGAAACTAGATGTTCCGCAATTAAACAAAAGTATATTTTGATGTTTTTGCATTCACGTTTTTGTTGTCTTTCTAAAAGGATCCCCAAACTCTGCGTGCTCAGGGTCCCCGCCATAGCCTAAGATGGCCCTGGTTCTCATAACTTTGTACCTATATATGTAGTAGTAGTTCTAGTAGTAGCGGAAGGAAGTCGAAGCTTGGCAAGTAGGCCTATCTAGGCCTTTTTTATCGAACCCTAAAGGACAAAGAATTAATGTATGTAGGGGCTCATTTTATACCAAACCGAAAATTTCATTTTCTACATGAGTTCTACAAAAATTTTGTTTAAATTGAAATAAGTTTCTATTAAAAAAACATTTTTTTAAACAAGCTTTTTATAGTAAAACTAATTTTCTACAACTTTACTTCTTATGTGTTTTTCGACTTTTAAATATTAAGACAGATATACCAAATTTTGCGTTACCCCCTCTCTCGAAACCCTCCTTTCACCTTGTCAATTCTTGTCATGCTTACCCTAAAAATGCATTGTCACCAGAACTGAACCAACATTAGAGGAAGAGGTTCTAATTCAGCTTACGAGATTTGACCCGAACATACATACATACATACATTGCAAGTTAAATAAAAGCTTGTATAAAGATACCATTCTATTTATAGAAAATTACCCACATTTCGAGCATCCTACCTTCCTGAAACAAGTTGGAACGTATATTTCATTAAATATTTATCAAATTTTTATTCATTTATTTTAATGTAAATGAATTATGTGAGAAAGTTTAATGTTCTTAATACAACTTTACCTACTTCGAATACTTATTTCTAAAATTTATTACGCACATTTAAAAGTTAATATCGAAAGGTTATTATTACCTTATATTTATGTATAATAGATTAGCTATTTAATCAATAAATTAGACGTATGATTAATTAATAATATATTATTCATAAAATTAGAACTATTTATTATTGACTTTTCCGTAATGAAAGCTTCAAATTCGTAATTGGTAGATAGGAAATATACTTACAATTTAATAGTAGGAATTTAGTTTTAAAAACTACTTGAATATTGAAACGGGTTCTAAAATTGACGAGTTATAAAGTTAATAATATTGTGCAATTAATAAGAATAATCTTGACTATTTTACCATTAAGGGTAAGTGAAAATTTCATTTGTCTTATTTTTTAAATGGATGCTATTAAAATGATTAAAACTTCGCTATTAATTTATTTTATAAAAAATAAGCTTATGCAATCGTGTCAGAAAAAAGAATATTAACCTCATCTTCAATTTTGAGGTTTTTTATTTCGAAAGACATATAATCCGTCAAACAAATACAAAAGATTCCGTCTATTCGCTATACGCCTTTCGAAATTTTTGTAATCTGGCTGGTCCTCAACTATTGAATCAAATAAGTTGAAACTTTGTAGGCAGCTTGAAGTTAGGGCCTAGATCGGAAAGAGTTTGTTTTGAAATTCCTATATAAACTCTTGTGTATTTTCAGCGCTTTTTTTTTATAGATATAAACATGTAAAATAATCATTCGATAATTAGTAAACAACAATTTTTTCGTTTGTGGTAGTAGCCTTATAGTAAGTCAGTAAGTGTGTTAAAAAGTTTCACAGATTGTAGACTATACTTTTTTGACTTGAATGAATAGAATACTTGGTGTCAAAAGTTACGTTATCATCAGGCGCGGATCCAGCCCTTAAAAAAGGTTGTGGTCACAGCCACCTTAAAATCGGCCAAGTGCGGCAAGTCGGAGTATGAACTCAATCATGATCGATATAGTGCATTCCTACAAAGGAGATGTACTAGTAAATTAATAAACCTGTAAAATGTTACTTTGTTCGCTCACGAAAATTACAAAAGTAAATGTGTGTTTGTTTGCACATCACAGTGGCACATTTAGACTCTAAACTACTGAACCGATTTTGATGAAATTTTTACAACTTCAAAGGATATAAAATTAAATTAAACACTAGTATACGTTTTACATTAAATAATTTTATTTAGGTGCTTACTTAAATTACAAATTCAAGCTTACGTTTCTTTTTCGCAAAAATGTTGATAATTTCATTGATATCCAGGTTCACATCTTTGTGTATATTTAGGAGAGCTAGCCCGGATAATCTTTCCTGTGACATTGAGGAACGCAACCAAGATTTTACTCTACGAAGAGTAGAAAACGATCTCTATACGGTAGCTACGCTGACCGGGAGAGTTGCCAGTATTTAAAAGAACTTTTAAATTATTAGATGACTATGCGCACCCAGCGAATAGTCATCTCTTTTTTCCAATACAAATATTCATGTGCCAAAAAGAAACAGATAAAATGTTGTCAAGAATGTGACATAACGTGTCAGCATATCGTCTATGGTGACTAAGTACTACGCTGCGTTCCGAATCCCGCACGATTCATTGTTTTTTTTAAATTTTATTAAGGCAGTGGATATAATATCATCAGCCTATCGACCTCAATAGACCGTGAATGTGTGACGTCACAAGTCTATTAAGATTGTGGGCATGCCCATCGTGCCCACAACGGTGGATCCGCGCTTATATTTCAAAATTTTATAATTGATTTGTGCCTTATTTATTCGGTTTTCGAAAAAATGCCTCGGATAAAAGTTGTTCATTATAACTATACTAACAACTTTTATTCGAAATATTTTTCCGAAAGCTGAATAAACAAGGCACAAATCAATTTTGTAATCATAACTCGACTTTTGACGCCGTATGTAGGTACCTTGAATACAGTCAAAAGTCGTATTATTGGGTAGTTTTCTTGAAGTAATCGTGTTCAAAAGTTTCAGCACATAACACGCATTATATGAATAGACCGAGATTGTAAACTATACTTTTTTGACTTGAATGTACGCTTGGATTATATAAAAATGTCAATCTTCGTTAATATCTATTACATTAATTAAACGGTCAATAATTTTTTTTTCAAAATATAAATATAACATTATTTTTTATTATATTGTACTAGTTTTATAACCCAATCGCTCGGCGCCTTTTTTAAATAAAATTAAAAGTGTGATGAAATCATTAACTTTTGTAAATACCTGTAATGTTAATCGTACTATTTTTGAGAGCGATTTTTATCAAAACCAAACGGTAAATAATTTTGAAATTTAAAAACGAAGTTAGATACTTATATTTTGAATAATTTATCGAAAATTCAGCCAATTTCGTCGACATCGCGTTTCACACAACAACTTTAACCTTAAAGTAACAGAAATTGCTTCATACTGGATTATAAAATATTTATAAAATAATAGAAACTAAAATTTTGGATAATTGCATTAACTTTAGGGTTTCACCGAGGCTACGAGGTAACCTCGCCTCGCCTCGGTCCTCGGTTACGAGGCACGAGGCGAGGTTCAAAATTTTAATCCTCGTTACTAACCGAGGCGAGGCGAGGTATATCGTCACAAAAACCTCGCCTCGGCCGAGGCAAATTAATATAGTAACATGTATTTTTACAAAAAACATGAAGCAATAGATGCATTTTAAGGAAAAAGAAATTTTATGTTATGATTACTTTTTATAATAATAGTATCTTGTATATGGGTTTCGGATTGGAAATCGTGGAAGCATTTTGAAGAACCTCTTATATAGTTCTTAAAACATCACGGGATTTCATCTTTTCATAAAATTTTTTTTAGGCCAAATTTTTTTGATATTACTGTTTTCATTCGAGGAGTCATTTATTTTCGAATAAGTTTTTTTAACCTAATTATGTACATTCATGCATAATAAGTCAAATTTGGTGATATCAAAACCTCGCCTCGCCTCGTGAAACACTAATTAACTTGGTCATAAAGATTTGTAGTGAAATATGGTTAATTTCAACTTGGGTTGTTTAGATATAAATCTAAATCTTTTCACAGTACCAAGTAATCGTTTCAAGTTTAGTATATGTAATTTCTGCCTACCAAAAACAAATGCCCACTCTTCTCCGCCCTGAATGAACTGTTTGAATGAACTGAATACAACATCTTATAAAACGTTTTTCAAATTTACTAAAACTTTTATTTTTTGAAATTTTAATTAATCAAAATCGATTCCCAAACCTGTTGATGAAAACAAATGATAATAAATATTTTTGGAAGATCGTTTGTCTCAAAAAAATTACTTGTATAGGATTGGTAATTAAACCGTCCAATATTCGAATATGGATTCATCAAAAAGATATTGGTAAATTACAAAAAGTATTATGGGAAGGGCATGGAAATAAATTAAAAGTTGAAACAAGTAATAATCCTAAAGTAAAACGATTTTTGGAATCTATACCTCATATTATGGTGAGACATTTTACAACAATAACAAGATTTTTTAAATGAAACTAGTAAATTCTGATTGTAATTTAATTGCAGGCTTTAATCAAAGACATTCATACCACTGTAATTAATGATAATTTAGATGCTATGAAAGAAAAAACAGCTTATCCAGTCCCGCCAATTATACTTTCCAGTAAAGATTCAAATGGTTTGACTGTTTTACATAAGGTAAATTAGAGTCACTCTATAAAGTTAGTAGCGGTGATTGAAGAAATATTTAGAGACTAAATAAATTTCGTTTTTTGCCCCAATTTCCTAGATCAAAATTTTTTGTATTTTATAAATACGTATTTCGACTACCAAGTAGTCATCATCAGTATGAATTAGCTAATTGTAATTATTCTCCGAGGAGATGTGACTTGTTGCTAATTTGGTGACGGTCTGCGCCGTCGCCAGACCGTCACCAAATGTGCAGACCGTCACCAAATTAGCAACAAGTAACATCTCCTCGGAGAATAATTACAATTAGCTAATTCATACTGATGATGACTACTTGGTAGTCGAAATACGTATTTATAAAATATAAAAAAAATTTTGATCTAGGAAATTGGGGCAAAAAACGAAATTTATTTCGAAAAATCCTAGAGTTCTCTTTAATATTATTTATATTTAGAGATTACACAATGAATCAAACAATTTTTCAAACACCACCTTCATGTATTTTAAGCTCTTCTAAGATCCTCAACCCTAAGTAATGAATTGTTACCTAAATTTTATGTGACGAAACTTTGCATAGAGGTGAAATTTGCATGCCTCATTGCAACAGTGACATTTCGCCACGAAACTTAAAATTATATCCTCTCTATTTCATACGATTCCCTATTTCCATGAAGAATAATTGCCTATTAAATTTAATATTGTTAAGAACTCTTATTGTTAGATACAATTAAAAAATCTGCAAGAATAAATGTATCTTGAGATATACTTTCATAATTAAACGATACTCAACCAGACAAAACCGTTATATATACAAGATAGGCCATTTATTTTATCCACGCTAATTACTCCGAAGCTATAAGTGAAACCAAAAATGGTTTGAGACAAGGTTCACCTGAATATATATCTCCAAGAGGAAATAAAAAGATGCTACCAATTTTATTTAGATAGCGCAACAATCGATCAGACGAGGGTCAATTTTATTTTTTTGGAAACGAAATTAGTATTTTTTATTCAAAAACGTTTTTATTTTGTGCAGATTTTTTCAGATACCTAATTATTAAGGTATTTCCAAACAATTATTAGGTTGTCAAGAACTTCACGAAATTCACAATATTCGTAAAATGAATCCTCAGAAATCAGCTAAATTTTTTTGAGAATTTATCACCATGGCGTTTTTGAGAAAATCGTTATGTAAGTTAGAGAAATTTAACATGCATCTTCATAAGCATGGTGAAATAAAATACACGATTCCGACTGTTTTTACTTCGAACTCTCTCAATATAGTCACGGTTGTTCTGACACATACTTTCCTCAATTCCTTAGAAATATTTTTCGTTAAAACTTTGGGAGAATGATCATCGGGTTGTTAAGTTTTTTGATAAAATATGCGTAAAAAAGTGCATTTTTTTCATGTCCGCAGCAGGTTATTTTTTATGGTTCAGTTTGCATCATGAGTACCGGTGCGCTGTTTGAAAGTCGTTTGAAATTATATACTAGTATAAGTATGATGACTAGTATATGTATGAGATGTTATGTGACGAATGGGAACACTGACGACAACGGACAGCTACTTTCAACAACGCGCAGGAATACCAACATATTTTTTTAACGCATATAATTTTTTATATCAACTGATATAGTTTGGAAATACCTTAAAGACAATCTTTTATTGTCGTTAAAGAAGATTATCTCGAAGAATCTAAGAAACCAAAATTGGTCTCCATTTTATCTATTGTAGCGTTCTCAGAGATTCTGGTAGTATCATCTTATTTCTTCCTTAATATCAGATACCTTGCCTAAAACTTTTTTTAGCTAACCCATGCCTTGAATTAGTGTAGGTTAGATAGAATAACTTATCTTGTACATCTGTGCATCTATAGAAATCTTGAAATTCATTAATCTCTTTTGCACAGTTAGATAACAAAACTTATGCTTGAAGAAGTAGACTTAAAAATAATATGTTTTTATTAATTAAAGAAAAGCTAATTGAATTGATTTCTTAATAGGCTGTAGGTTTAGGTCGTATGGAGATGGTACAATTTATATTAGATAAATGCCCGAGTACGCTTACAGTATGTGATAATGAAGGTAGAACTCCTTTACATTATGCAGCAACATTAAAAGATCAAAATGAAATGTATGATTATTTAATTGAAGAAGGTGCTGATGAGGCAAAATTAGATAATGTAAGTAAAGAGCCCTGCCATATCTTCTAAGCTCCCACTAGTTTCAATGACTCCCATCGATAAAACCTCAATCGAACTAACCAACTTTGTAAAAAAACAACTATCTGGATTAACAACTATCTGGACTAGATATCCAGAGGCCCGAGGTTCGATTCCTGGTTGACGAGTTAATTTAATTAAAAATTCAATGACAATAAAATTTGTCGGAGTATACGCTAAAGTCTTCTACAGTTTGTCATACGTAACCGAAAGGAATTTGGACAAACATCGTTATGTTGACGCTTAAGTATACACAAATAAACAAATATTAAATAACTTCGACAGAAGTAATACTGTCTAAATAAATAAAAATAAGAATAATATGAAAAAGTTGGCTATTACGTCACAGTCGTCTTTGGTGTAGCGGAAGCATACTGGACTAGATATCCAGAGGCCCGAGGTTCGATTCCTGGTTGACGAGTTAATTTATATTTTCATATTTATTTTTTCATATCAGTATTTAATTTAATTAAAAATTCAATGACAATGAAATTTGTCGGAACCGAAATTAATTTGAACAAACAACGTTATGTTGACGCTTAAGTATACACAAATAAACAAATATGGATTAACCAATTTAATTTATAGTTTCAAATTTATAGTTTCACGTATAGTTTCAAACTTATTGCATTCAAGTGAACAGAGACCGATTTTGTCCATTCACGAACTCAAGGTCATTTTTTAACTGTAGCAAACGCTCAAGATATCAATTCAACTCGCTATCTTATTTCGGTTTATGCTATTTTTAATTGGACACGACTATTTCGATTTTCTAAAATAGCGATACATTTGGTTTAATTTATATGAATGGACCCAATCAGAGTTGCCAAATTTATTTCTATTCGATTTTTGTATTTACTCACAAAAAAGTTGGTTTATCGAAGGTTGGTTTTATGGATGGCAGTTATTACCATATTAATACTATGGTAGGAATTACTCAAAAATATATCTATTTATTCTATTAAACTATAGAAACAAAAAACTGCTGGGTTTTATAAAAATAGACCTATGGATATTGATAGTAAGTTATTGGTCGTTATACCAGAAGCACCTCGTACACCGAGTAATACATTTCCACCCAATTGGGATTGGAGTTTATTAGGATATTCAATTGTAAATTCAACATCAAATCATAAAATAGAAAAGTTACAAGATCAACCAAAGTCAAAAAACGACGAAAGTTCCCCTCCACCGGAAATAAATGGAGATTCAAACGAACATAAAGAAGATGAACATAATTCAGAAAATGAAAATACTGAACCGGTGAAAAATGATGAAGAAAAAATCGGAAATGAAACAGAAGCGAATGACCTTGAAAGTTCAGAGTCAGATAAAGACGAAAATACATTAGGCGAAGAGCATATGACAAATGGTTTTATTAAATCGTACGAACGTGAAACAGATGAACAAGAAGACGATGCAAAAGGTGATAATACGGTGGAACCCGAAACAAATGCAGACGAAGTATCTGAAGCTGTTAATGAAAATAATACAAATGAAACTGAGAACCAAGAGACTGAAAAAAGTGAAGAAAACATTGAGGAAAGTCATGACGCAAATGACAAAGGAGATGTGACAGTGGAAGCCAATGACGATAAAGCCGATGAAAACACTGTAGAAGATAATATCGCAGAGGACACAAATCAGGAAAGTGTTAATTCCGAAGAACATATTGAAGAAAATAGTAATGAAAATGTGGATAAAAATGAAGATGGCAATGATGGAAATGTTGATCATGAGCATGAAACAAACGAAAATGATGAAGAAAAAGAGGAAGATGACGAAGATAAAAATTCTGAACGTGTTATTGAAGGGATTGTTAAAGGTGATGAAGAAAAATTGAATAACGATGGTCAGGATCCAAATTTTTTATCACCCACCGATGATGAAGTTAGAGAAATGGTGGAAACCGCAAATATGGAACAATTAGCGGCATTAGTTTTAAATGGCGATGGTGATCGATTAATTGGTCAAGTATCACCCAATCCAGAATTACAAGTATTTCTAGATAATGTTCCTTCTTATATGGTATGCATACAAATCCACACGTAGATTTGCAGTGGGATAACTAGATTCCTATAACCAAAACTCTCAAATCAAAACTTTGTTCAATTTTTGTGTTTTTAGTTCTCAGATAAACTAGTTATTTCCCGTAATGCTTCCACAAGACTTGTATACTCCCTATATCAGTGCACTGAGGTTTGTAGCAACAAGTGATGACATAATAGATCAAAAACTATTTGATAGGGTCTCTATTGGCTGATTTCTTGTTCCACGATAGTTACCTGCTGCAAATGAGTACTTATAAGAATTATTACTAAAATTATTTGTTAATTAGGATAAAATTAAACGAGTTCATCTAGCTTCACGTGAAGGTAGCTTAAGAGATTTACAAGCAGCATTAGATCGTCGTAAATTTGCTATTGCAAAAGATAAAGTATCACCAAATGGTGCAAGTCCATTACATACAGCCGTTATATTTGGTAATACAAGTATTGTACGATATTTGGCTGGACGATTCCCAGAAACAGTACAAATTGAAGATGATATGGGTCGTACACCATTACATTATGCTGCAACACTTGCCGATAATGGACATTATTATAATTTATTATTACATTTAGGTGCAAATGCTAAAACCCAGGATAAAGTAAGTTTTCTATATTGTTTCATTATGTCGCAACCTTCCAGTTGTTAAAGCATTCAGTGTCGGACTGGCCATAGAGTAGGGCGAGGCCTACTACATACACCCAAAATAGTTCATAAACGGAGAAGGTGAAAGGAAGAAGAACAGAGAGAAAGCTGCGAAGATGGTTTAGATCAAACAGCAAAGACTGCTATTTGTTTATCTCGAAGAGATTCTAATGCCTGCGAAGTTGCGTATCATGTGCGTATAAACTTTTATCCCCCTATAACAAGCACAGTAGTACGTACTCCAACTTATATGTCGCTTACTGTGTAATCATCACAATCTCGTTTACGCAAGTAGCTTGCGGAAGACAATTTTTGGCGGTGAAGCCCATTAAGACAATGCTTCGTTCTCTACTGGGGTAAGAACTCCTTGTCTCATTGATTATCCTAAACATAGAATCGGGTCCAATCATGGATAACGAGGGCAGCAGCTTTTACGCAGCTTACGATTTATTGACAATCTAGCTGAAATTTCTCCTCTATTAAAACAAATTTGAATTGACTAGCTTCAGTTTGTAACTAATCGGAACTTTTTACATAAAAATGTATATCTTTGAAAACAAAAACTTCTAAAAATTCTTGCATATTTGATTACTATTATCATTTAGTTTGGCGGGCAACGGGCCCTTGGAGTCATAATGCCACCCGGGCTTCTTAGACCCAGTCCGACGCTGAAACATAATTTCTTAAGGTTATAAACTTAATAGCATCCATTTATTTAAAATTTGTTCTTGTTTTCTACAATTTAATTGAATTATCTGAATATAAATATCGTTTTTAGCTTGGCCATATGGCTGAATATTATCGAAACAATACCGAAGAATTATCACATCAATCATTGCTAATGGATTATGGTGTTGATGAAGATGCCACTACAGATTTAGCTGACAGAGGTATGTACACTGTGTTAAATGTACAATGCTTTTTAAATTTTACAAATTTGATTTGACAACAAGCGTGATATGTTTAAGTCGTAGAGTTTATATTATTGTTTTTATTAAGCACCATATTTGATTTGAAAGTGTTTGACACTAATTATTAACCTAATTGTACATTTTTTTTTATTAGAAAATTATTTTTGTTACTCCCTAAAAATGTAATAAACATAGTGGATTTATTATTTTAAACAAAACATATAAACTCACACAAATACACAATTAATAAAATTATTGGGAACTGACATGGGAGTATGATTTGTACCCTTAAAAGATTTCAAATATATACCACCAGATGCCACCATAGTGGTTAGTTCCGATTTAACAGAAAATGAACATAAGATTCGATTTTCTGTCATTCGATGTTACAATCCCCAAGTGGTCAGTTTCCAATAAACTAATTTTATCATATAGTACAAGATGACAAATATTCATCTCGACGTATTTTGGATGATGTTGACATTCTTTCACAACTGGAACGGTGTTATCGCTTACTGCAAGGTCGTCGTGGCTCAACATATTCAGTAAGTTTATCATCAGCTCAACCAATTTTAAATACCACATATGGTGCTCAAACTGAACGTTATTTACGACGGCATATATTTGATGCAATCAAAATTCGTCTAACACTAATGGACCATAATTTGTATGATGTAATTTGGCCAAGTATTAAAATGCGATCCATTGATAGTCGTGAAACACAATTGGGTATGGAAACTGATTTACCTGGTGGTATTATTGCACCAGATTATTATGCATACCATGTGTTTCAAGAATTTATGCAACTGATACTGAAAGATTTACATTGCATAAATCTACATTCTGAATTAAATCTACAACCCGATCCGTTTTTCTATGATATGGATGATTTGGAAAATTTAAATGAAATCTTAACAACTATTGACATTGATTTGGATCCATTTCAAAAACATGTCTTACACACCTCAATTGAATGTACAAGAAATTTTGATTATAGTGATCTACCAGTCTCACTAAACCTAGGTGCCTTAGAAGAAGTTGAACGTGTGCTGACAACGGAAATACTCGGTCCAGATATAACCGAAATATTAAAATCAAAGAATTCCAACGTTGAAGAAAAAGGTATTTACTATACACTTAGTGAAATCCTAGAAGAATCCTCAGAAATACGAGAGACATTAACAAAAACTGGATTAATGATACCATTATGGGACTTTAACGGTGAAACTATACGATTGCATGGTCGTCATTGGCCATTTGGTCGTGGAGTATTTGTAAGTCCACAAATGGATGTAGCATTCTGGATCAATGTATTAGATCACTTACGCATTGTTGTAACACCATCTGCAGATACACCTGGATATATTGGCAGTGCGTATATAAAAATTGCACAAATTGTTACATATTTTGATACACGATTAAAGTTTAAACGTGATAAAATATATGGTTATTTATCAGCACGACCCGCTTCTATTGGAAATGCTTTGCATTTAAATGCAACAATAAAATTTACACATTTAAATAAAGATGAAAATAATTTAAAGCATTTATGTTTGGTACGTGGTTTAACATTTTTAAAAAAATACCATGATCCAAATATTGTTACCGTGACGAACCAACAATCACTGTCTTTGACTGAATTACAAACATTTAAAGATTTTACAACGGCTGTTGGTAATATTTTACAATTAGAAAAAGATCTTGCTTTATCAAATTCAATGCATATTGCTGCATTATTTGTCAATATATTTAAGCGAAAAAAGTCTGCGTTATCAGGTGGAACATATTAATTAAAAATATTTTAAATAAAAATAAATGAAACAGTTTAGGAGGTTTTAACTATAGTGCCTTAATAACAAAACGAATTATTTTTCTTATAAAGTTGTTAATTAATCACACACTTAAGTAATATTGTTTATTTTGGTATGAAAAATATTTTTTAAACATTTAGAACACACAAAAAATAAAAACAGATACAATAATTTTGGATTTTCTTCACTGCAGTCGATGCTGAAGAGCAACTTATGACAATTTTCAGACTATGGCATTCATTAGGTTAGTAGTGTTAAGTGTCATGATGCATCATTAGTTGCAAAACTATGTTTGTTCCATGTTACAATTTGTGGTGTGTGGTTTCAATTTGTGTCAGCAATCGTTTTTTTTTTGTGTGAAATGCACTCACTTGTGAATTTTTTTACTGTTAAATGAAGTCTAATCAAATTTTTATCTTTTTTTTTATAGATAATTTAGCCACAATTTTATTTGCTACTGGGTTACACACGTATTAGGGAGTAACAAATAGATAAAAGTTCCAAAATATAAATGTTGTTTTTTTCCAACTGGTTTTTTTTTCTTTTGCATGATAAAAATCGATTTTTATGTTATAATTTTCTTTGGAATTTAAATATTCAAATACCTTTTGTTTCATATTAGATAGGATTTTAAATTCGGTTTAATCGTACTTGTTTCAGGAATAGTTTCAAACACTCATCCAGTAGATATTCCTCTATTTCGAACAGAAGAAGGTCGCTATTTGGCAAATTGTATGTACCCAGTAGCAAATTTATTTTATAGGGCATAATAGTATAAAATAAGATACATAAATCTTTTTGCCACAACTTTTCTGTATTGCATTAAAATAGGACAGTTTGTTTATTCCTATTCGAAGAAGTAGATGGGTAATCTTCGCACTTTTTTACTGTTACGTTTTTCCCCTACCTCCCACTTCGACTATTTTTTTTAATGTAGGATATCCAACAAACAAAATAGGGAACGATCATAAATTACGTCACTCGCTTGGAGAAAGGGGGTGAATAAAAATATGATTAATTGTGACATGGGATGCTAAGGGGTTTCTATAATGATGTAACATGTGGACGGCTTCCATACATTTAAGTAGATATAATAATAATTAACATTATCTTGACTGATTTTATTCACAAAACACAATTTGTTGAAATCCTTGTCATAAAAAGTGCGGACTTTATCTACACTCTTTAGTAAATGTGTGAAGAATGACTATTGTCAAATAATAAGCCGTAAGGAATTTGTAAGAAATGTACTTATAGACTTTGATCTTCATCAGAGACTTCTAAAATAGGTCCAGTTTTGTGTAATTGTTATCTTTCTCTCATCTGCAAAGATAGTGCGTAGCATAATATGAGAATATGACATCATAAACGCAAATCTTTTTCAGCTGCCTGTAATACTAATTAGCAGTATTTTTCAAAGTGTAAAACGTGAAAAAACCCGCCTTTGGTGGGCAGCGAAGTGGACCACGAGTGTTTCAGTAGTTAATACTATTAGAGAGGTTTGATCGGTAACTAAAAACATCCTTAAACATAATTTTCTTACAAACAATACAATCATAATACTATTAATTAAATCGTTAAGAATATGCCTCTTTTTGCTTTGGTCAATCTTTCAAATTACGGTTTCAGATATGTGACGCGAATAATGAGATTGTTTTCTTGTTTTAGTCTTTTTTATACCCTTTTTAGAAAATGTTAGCTCATACAAATAGGATGTAGCAAAGTTATTCTTAATTTTAGAGTTTCTCCTGATTGGGTGAAACCTCTTCAACAAACGTGAATGCAAAGGAATAACTAAACATTCTTTTGCACAGAAGTTGATCTGATCGGATTTTTTGAAATGAATTCCTTGATTTTATCTTAAGACTGTTAAGACGTTTTTATCTCTTCCTTAAATTCTCGGACATCATTAAGTAAGTAATTATTTGGGAATCAAAGTTTGAAAAATACTGCTATGAAGTACAAATTACTCAAACCAGGACCTATAGTATCCTATCATAATGTCTTATTAAGATCTATTATGCCTTAATAAAATTATAGATTATAAATTCTAGTAATTTATGCATGAATTAACCATAATTTCGATAATCTTATACATTGTTGCAGCCTTGGGTGATCCATTAATAAAGGGTTTAACTGAGGTAGCTAATAAACGACCAAAAGATCCAATTGCTTATTTAGCAACATATTTAGCAAATGTTGCCAACTCCAATAACCATAACGAAACAAACCCACCATTAAATAACAATCAAAATACTATCCCAACCAATAATAACATTACACACGAGCTAACAATAAATGGAGCAGGGAATGGTCAAGAAACAAATGAGCGACCACCACAAACAATTGATGTTGTTACATTAGAACCAGATGATCCTGCACAAAGTCCTGATGCACCACAATCAGCATTTAGTAGTCCTAATAGGGTAAATTTTTCAGTTATCACGAAAATGGAATACTTTTATATTAAAATATAAAATTGTTTTATAGGATGAACACGGGCAAAGTATGTTACATTTTGCAGCAGCACGTTCGCATGGTCGAAATGCCTTATTTCAATTATTAGAAGAAACTGATATTAATATCGGTTATCGTGATGAGCTTTATCGTACGGCGAGAGATGTTAGCATACAAGCACACATACCTGAAAATACGGTTGAAATTGATCGATGGGTTTTACATGTAGCTGCCCGTGGTAAGTAATTACTTGGGTCACACTCTAGCTACGGCAGGCAATGTCAAGTCTAGCAAACAGATCTTACACTATTTATTTTCCATTCTACAGGTTTCAATTATCCAATATGCCTCTCTTCCTAGTACTCTTCCGCCCTTCTTCCTTCAATAGACACGACTAGTACTCTTAATTTGGTCTACAGCTGTCGTAGTCAAATTTCTTAGTGTGTTCTTAGCCTTTGTCCTGATTATTTACCATTTATGTAATTTTTTTCTGCCAGGTGACACGGATAAATTAGTGGAATTACTATTAGAAGGATACGATCATATCTTAGATGTCGTGGATGATGAAGATAAAAATATTATTGAAGTTGTAGAAGATAGAAATCAAGCACCCACTGTGGCGTTTCTGCAATCAATTTTAGCATTTGAAGTAATTGAAAAACAAATAGTTTAGGGAACCACCTTAAAAACATACGTTTAATGCCACTGCTTACTTTTAGGAAAAACGTGAACGAGTTCATCATGCTATTCGTTTGGGTGATATGGATATTGTGCGAGAACTATTATCGGATGAAAATGGAACAGGCAGTGGTAAACTCTTGGCTATTGGAAAAAATAGTTATGGACGTTGTACATTACATATTGCAATTTTATGCCAACATGAAGAAATTGCTGATTTTATTGCGAATACTTTTCCAGAAACTCTTAGGATTGGTGATAATGTAAGTTGTTTCCTCCGTTTGACTCCACAAATACTTATTTTTGAAGTTATACTTCTATTGGCGCGTTATGAGAATTCGATCCGAGTGTATTTTCAGCATGTAACGTTTCGCTGATATACCATTCGCTCGATCGATGTTATACAGTTTTCTATCCTACTCTATTGCATAGTGCTTGGGAGACATTTAGTAAAAAATGCGTGTCACAAGTAGAAAGATATATATATATGTAGTTGCTTAGCGAAACAAACAACAAGGAAGTCTGTCACATAAGTAGAAATGGATTGTAGCGGTTGCCCTAGGCGGGCTATACTTCGACCAAAAGGTCCATTGTGGTGCCTAAGGATGTGAGTGGAGTGGAAGGAATTTTTGTGTATAGACTAGGAATTGATAGGATGTGCGGCTGCAGCCGACTCTAATAGGAACTATGCTGCATGATATTAATCTGAAGTTCGTGAAGGAAACTGCAGAAAGCCTTCACAAGTATAACCGGTTACTTCGTTCTTGTCCATACGCCGACAGTTTAGTCAATTAACCGCCCTTTTTTTTTTCTTAATAATTGACAAACTGCCGATGTCGGGATTCGAATCCATAACCTCCCAGTTCCAAATAGATATAACGCCTTAGACCGCTCGGCTACCGACGGTATCACATAAGTAAGCCCACTCTTCAGTCGACAATAATTTTGTGTGTGCAATGGTTTTTGCAGGACAAGACAATATTATACATTATAGAACGAAAGATGACTGATCGTTATTATTTTGATAAGTAGCTACACCGCCAGCTCTTACATTAGACCATTTAAATTTGACTCTACAAATGAAATTAGGTACAGTAATGTCTTCATCATTATTACTCTTTGTTTCTAATAAAATATAATATTAGAACTACGAGCCACATTATCAATGGTATCGTTTTTATGGGCTCAAAGTTTTTATATTAAATGTATATATATTGGTAAAACTGGCCTGGTCTTGATAAATTTTACTAACTCTGATTTTAATGTAAATAATGGATTTAATGCCAGCTATTCAAACGCTTAATTTAAACGGAAGAAGTGACGCTGAATCTGTTCTACCATGATAAAATGTAGAATCATTGGTTTTGGATACAATATCTAATTTTTCTATTGGAGTTTTTCACTACAATATCATTTTATTAAACTTTTGTGTCTTAATAGTAATGTTGACCTTATTTAATGTTATTTTAATAAATTATTTAAAAAGAAGTATAACTTCTTACGTGCGTACATAAGTACACACACACCCTTTTTTTATGCTCACTTTAAATATTTTTTATTTTAGCTTGAACGAACAGCCTTACATTACGCTATGGGCGTTGAAAAAGTGGAAACAATCAGTAAAGTATTAATAAAAGCAGGGGCAAAACGTGTACTTAAGGATCTTAAAGGACGGCAAGCCTCATATTACTTCATGAACAAATCCGATATTTTACGGCTGCAAGAAGAAGAAGAAACTTTTTAAGATCCAATCCAACATTTCTACCATCCATAGACGAACAATCTCGTATTTTACTAATGGTGCACTAAAAAAATCTTTTTCACAAAATTTTTCACACAATTATTAAAACTTTGTAATAATAATAATAACTTATATTTTTTGGGTAATCTCTTCTGCGGATGTGAAACTAAATCAATAATGATGCTTTTGTAGTAATTCAGTTAACATCTAATTCATATAATTCACAATCGTGGTTTTTTTAACAAAATTTTGGTAGAAATGTTGGGAAAATAAAAAATCTATTAGAAAATTTTATTTATATACACATTTTCTGTATTTATTACTAGAATCAGTCAAATAAAAACACTAAAAATGTTGAAAAAAGCTTCTTTTTTTTTTAAAAGTAAATTTTTTAAATAAATTGTTTCGAATTAAAAAATATTTTAAGCCGACGATTGACGTAAATCAATATTCTCTTGCCATGGTGTTGGATTGACAAATTGTATAGCAGATATTGAACCACGTAAGCCTGTAATTAACAAATTTATTAATAGATAACCAGTAGCGTAGCAAACGGAGGTGTAACAGTAGCAAGCATCGGAGCCCCCTTAGGGGTCTCCAAATTCCCGGATCAACTATTTCAGCAGCTTGTAACGATGTCAAATAACGATTTATGCGAAAATACTAAGAAGCTGGTCGAACGTTATGATGAAGACATCAGTGACAAATTTCATGACAATTGTTGGGCTCTCCGTGCTTGTCTCGAAAGTCGTATAAAAAACTTCATTCTATGAAGCAGCTCGCACATTTGTTGTTAACTAAACATTCGGTTTTGTCATCTAGTTTTCTGGATGTTTACACTGCCTTAATGTTATTTTTAACAATAGGGAATATGCATGAAAATTTTTTTTCACATTTATTTTCAGAATATGAAAATACTGTAATAATATTTAAAAACGAAATTAAAATCCGACAAATATCAAGGAAGCTTTAAGCTTTTAAAGATTATTATCTGTCTCTTTCTTGCAAAAATACTAAAAATGGAGTTTTACGTGTATTTTAAATGGTGAAAATGTAATATGACGTCACATAACATATCAAGAGGGCTATCACCCTCTTTGTCTAATCGGAAATTGAAATCATTCAATCTCGCTTATTTTTAAAGTTATTTAAAAAGTAATTTTACCTTGATATTTGTCAAGTAAACATGCTTCAATTAAAGTGAAAAAAAATTTTCATGCATATTCCCTATTCCCGTCACTGTTGCTTCAGCTGAACGTTCATTTTCGAAGTTAAAAATAATTGAAAATTACCAACGAAGTGGGTAATTATCCATAGAACACGAAACTGCTTATGCTTTAAGACATGATTTTGATGCAGTCATAAAAATGTTTGCTGAAGTAAAAGTCCGACGTTTGACATTTTGAAATTATTTTCCGAGATCGTCATTTTGTTGTCACTAAATAAAAATAAGTTTATATCGATTTCACCTCTGCTGTATTTTGAATGTTTGTAATAATAATTGTAATAAATTTTCTCGAGAGAGTATATATTGTTCCTCCTATAGATTGAAATTTTATTTGAGTTATATAAGGGAGGGTTCCCCATATAAAAGTTTCCACTTGAGGCCCGAAAGGTAAAGCTACGCCACTGTAGATAATGTCCGTTTCATATACTAAATTGATATTATGATAATCTAAAGTTGAAAAATTTTACTTACTTTCAACACCCATATTTAAAGGAACGGGTCTTGGTTTATATTTAGATTTTTCTTTCCATTCTTCAAATGCTTTTGCACTTAATTCTTTACGCAAGTTATTTTCTTCCTCTCGTTTTTTATTTTGCATTTCCTCTCGACGTTTCTTATCTGTAATAATACGTCTATTTAGATTAAACTGTTTAAAAGCTCGAAAGTATACCACTATAAGATTTCATCCACCGTGCGAAGCAGCCTTAAAATGTTTTTTTTTTCGATTCCCATCCTAGATGTGTATGATTTTTCATATAAAGCTTTTGATATCAAAGAATGTTATTAATGTTCAGACACATAACTTAAACGTCAAAGTAAGTAAACTCTAGTCACCTCCGTTGCTACTATATAACCGAAAGGCAACCATACTAACAATGAATAGATTTAAAAAATATGAAAATAGTAAATAAAGAGAAGATCATATGCATTCCACTACCATAACATCTCTGGTAGCTCAGAGGCAGATCGTTGGTCAAGATTGTCAGAGGTCGTGGGTTCGATTCCCATCCTAGACGTGTATAATTTTTCAAATCAAGCATTTTATATCAAAAACTGTTGAAGAATTTACACTATAGACACCAGCCAAGTAACCGAGCGGTCTAAGACGTTATGTCTACTTGGGGACTGAGAGGTTATGGGTTCGAATCCCGACATCGGCAGTTATTAAGAAGTTATTAAGAAAAAAAAAGGGGGCGGTTAATTGACTAAACTGTCGGCGTATGGACAAGAAAGAAGTAACCGGCTATGCTTGTGAAGGTTTTCTGCAGTTTCCTTCACGAACTCCAGATAAATATAGGCATAGTTCCTATTAGAGTCGGCTGCAGCCGCACATCCTACCAATTCCTAGTCTACACACAAAAATTTCTTCCACTCCACTGACATCCTCACATCCTTAGGCATCATAATGGACCTTATGGTCGAAGTGTAGCCTGTCCAGGGCAACCGCTACAATCTATCGATTTATCTTACACTATAGACAGCACCCACAGCCGTGTGCAGGTACTACAAACGAAAATTTTTAATTCTTTACATAACTTCAAACAGAATCGAAGATAGGAACAGGAGACTTGAGAGTTATAGATGGTAACAGAAACATCATTCGTATCCCGGCTAACTAAGCTTTACAAAACTTATACCTTTAAGCTGTTCATCTTTTCGCAGTACCCACGACTTTAACATTGATTCTTTGTCCACAGTTCTTTGATTTTTTAATTCTTCCTTACGTTTCAGTTTTTCCTTTTGCATTTCTAATTCTTTCTTCTTCAGTTTATTTTGTTCTCGTTTAATTGATAGCCAACGTTTAAAATCGTCTCGTTGTTCATCCATACGTCGTCGACGTTGTTCTTCATTATCTTTATTATCAGTTTTTACATCACTATTGACTTTCTTTGGCCGATTCGTTAATTGTTGTTTGGATGCAAGCCATTCATCAAAAGTTAAACCGCGTGGACGACTTTCATCCTCCGTTAAATACATATCTGTATGTATGGATGATTTTGATTTAAAATTGTTTCCATAGTTTGATGCTGACTTTACATGTTGTGGAATATTGACAATACTTTTACCATTTATTTGTTTTGCATACGACGATCGTGTTGGTTGTACTGATTGTCGTAAATCAGTTTTACGGTATGTACTATGATATGATGATTCTTTGTCATTACATTCAATTTCTTCGTCACATGTATCCATATGCTCAATAAATATGGCTGAATTAATGTATCGTACCTGAAAATGTATAATGTAATTTATGAAAAAACAAGTAAAAATAAATCGATATATTAATTGCTTAAATACCCGGTATATACTGAATTTATGGAAAAAAGTTTCAAACAAGTTGTTTATTTTTAAAAAAGGAACATTTTTTGTCTTTAAAATGTGTTTTTTTTGAAATGTGTTGGTCGGAGGTTAAAATGAACCTGATTTTCGAACTGTTTGGATCGAAATTAGCCTAGAAAATGATTATTATTAAAATCGAATCTAGCGAAAACGATGGCGTTGGTTAAAATATGATACGATTAACGGTTTTCAAGGTATCAGACCCATAGTGCTAAAATTCCAAACTGTAAGAATTGAGAAGGCAAAATTTCGCAATGTGTTGGTCGGACGTTAAAATGAACCTGATTTTCGTACTGTTTGGATCGAAATTAGCCTAGAAAATGATTATTATTAAAATCGAGAACAAAAATTTTCTGCACTTTTTTCACATTTTTTCCAAGGGGTACCCCTTAAAAGAATCGCTAAAATTAGAGGAAAATTTTATGTCTCCGATTTTGATAAAAACTTCGTGTTAAGCTAATTTGGGCCTAGCGAAAACGATGGCGTTGGTTAAAATATGATACGATTAACGGTTTTTAAGGTATCAGACCAATAGTGCTAAAATTCCAAACTGTAAGAATTGAGAAGGCAAAATTTCGCAATGTGTTGGTCGGACGTTAAAATGAACCTGATTTTCGTACTGTTTGGAGTGAAATTAGCCTAGAAAATGATTATTATTAAAATTGAGAACAAAAATTTTCTTCACTTTTTTCACATTTTTTCCAATTCGGATTTGTATCAGGTATCTGTGTCTATCTATATTTATATTATAAAGCTGGAGAGTTTTGTTTGTATGAACGCGTTAATCTCAGGAACTGCCAGTTCGATTTGAAAAATTAGTGTTAGATAGCCCGTCTATTGAGGAAGATTTATAGACTATAAATAGTTTGCATTTCATACATCTGTGCCGTGCGACAGTTACGCCAAAAACCTAACTTTTAAACGGTGCGAGATAGATAAAATCTTTAAATATGAAAACATGTTTACCTAATAAAAACAAATAACTTTTCTATGAAATATTTTTTCATAAAACAAATAGTTTAGGCTCAATTTCAATTCGAAGTCTGTACGGCCAGCTATAGTTTATACATATAACTATAAAAAAAAATTTAATGTTCCTACCTCATTATTATTATTTATTGTTTCAGACCGGTCAGTAGCATATGAACCAGCATCACTTGTTAAAATCGTGGTACGGCATGTCGATGGCTCGTCTAATCCAGACAAATCCAATAGATACGATTCCGATTCATTTAATTGATTATCATGAAACGATTCTCTATACATAGCTGGATTAATATGTTTACATTCATCATTGGCATAATTTTTCCTTATAACATTTTCATATTTCGAATTTATCGAATGTTTTTGTGTTTCATTAATTTGCATAAAATCTCCACCTGCTGCCATTTTATGCTAAACTAGTTTCAATTTTTGTTGTTGTATTTTTAAATATATTTTTACCAAATATAATTCAATTCAATCACAAAATACAATTATTGTGAGTTTTCTTGACTGCACAAAAATTTGTTCATGTACTCGCTAATATCCTAATTGGTTGATATTCAAAATTATGTCAGATATATGAAATTTTGTTCTGGCAATAAAACCGTATTATTATTTTAATAACATCAATAAATAGGTACTAATAGACTTACAATTCATTCAAAAATGTTTTTTGTTTTGATCTAACAATGTTTTTTTATGGATATGAAAAATTTCAGCGCTACCTATGTGGTTGCCAGGTTCTTTTTTTATACCCTACATTTTGTATTGGAATTCCTGGCAGAAGCGGATTTTCCAATAATATTATATATAAATTTATATGTTCAGTACCGACTTTGTATAACTGTTAATAAATATTGAACGTAGAACAAAGTTTGGTATAGATGTTCTTAAAACTGTCTGTCTTTTCGCCCGTCCGTCCGGAGATACGATAACTGAAAAACAAAAATAATAACGAGCTGAAATTTTGTGGGTCTGTTCTAGATCTAAAAAGTCACTTCAAGCTCGTGAATGGGCATAATTGTCCATGAATCCTCCGTCAGAAGGGGGATATATATATCTTTGAAACCTTAAGAGATAAAAGAAAATATTTGTTTTATTTAATAATAAAAAAATGTGTATATCTAAAAATATATTTTGGAAATATTTTGATAGGCCGTTCTGGCCGTTTCCAAGTTATAAATAATTTTAGTTTTAGATTGAATATATGAGAAGCGCATTTACGCTTATAAGTTTTACATGCATGTAATTAAACTCTTCAGGATTTTGTCAAGGGATGTTCAAAGATTATTCAAGAATTTTGGTAAATCCAAAAATTTTATTTTTAATGTTGTTTTTCAGTTTTGAAAACGGTCGTTTTGGGATTTTTTCAAACATTAAATTATTTATAACTCGGAAACGGTCTAGCTTACGAAAAAATAACTAGATATTTTTTTTCTTAAAATAGCGCAAACTTCGATGCGGATCAAAATATTTGATTCGGTTTGGCAAAAAAAAAATTATTTTAAAAGTATTCTGACAAAAAAATTGCGTCTGAATGGTTTCCAACTCTCATGTGCCAATTCCTCCTAGACTATTTTCAATTTATAGGGTACCGTGCTTTGTTGTCTGCCTGTATTCTTGTTTCCATAGCAATTTTAATTTTGACTTTATAATAAAATACGAGCCCAAAAAATATTTTAATTTTATTTATATTGCCAATTAATGATGTAAACTGTTTTTGACAAAATATAATTTTGACACAGTTTATAACAAAATGAAATTGATGAATAGTTTTATAAGAAATCGTAAATTTTTTAAAAAAGCAACAAATGTTCGTAAAAATAATGCTTTAAAAGTTGTTCTTTGTGGGGCAGCTGGAAAAATTGGACAATCAGTTTCTTTATTATTAAAACAATCACCATATGTTGAAGAACTTGCATTGTACGATATTAAAGACACGTATGGACTTGGACTTGAACTAAGTCATATAGATACTAAATGTCATGTCAAATCTTATCAAGGTACCGATCAATTATGTGACGCATTAAGTGGCGCTAAAGTTGTCACAATTGTTGCAAATACTCAAGATAATATGAAAAATTTATTTGAAGCTAATGCTACTATTGTATCCTCATTAATGCTTGCTATAGCGGAGTTTTGTCCAGAGGTAAACAACACAATTCTCATATGCTAATTATACCCGGTATATATAATACATACCAGGATATAATAAGCTTAGTCCTGCATGTTCGTCTGCCCGTTTATCAGTAGAGACGATAACTCATGAGAATTTAGTGGATTTGAAAAAAAAGTTCATCAAAATCAGAGCAAATATGCGTAAGATGAGATCATTTTTGGGATTTTGGTGTCGTCACCACATTCAAAAAATCAATTTTTTGACTAGCACAGCTAAATTTGGACCCATTTTATGAAATTTTTTTTAAACCCTCTATTTTTGGGGCATACTTTCTATTTCTGCAATTGAGAATTCTATAGTGCTTATCGATTTCAAGATTCAAGATCCATGTAGAGATTATCTCAAAAAGTAATAAATATATCGTTGTATTTCTATCAAAAATGAATTTATTGACTAAAATTTAGTGGATGACGCATTTTGGCGGGACTACGATTCGTACGGCGCCGTGATTTGATAACATATTCTTATAGAACTCGACGAAATAAGACGAAAAATAAGAATACAATTTTTTCGATATCTCGTTTCGTTTTCGAGATATCGATGTTTAAAGTTTCAAATTTTTGACGCATAAATTTTTTTTTTTAACATTTTTATAAGAATTTTTTATAAAATTTTTATAGGATTTTTGAAAATAAATCGAAAACTAAGAATAAAATTTTTTTATATTTCGCTTCATTTTCGAGATATCGCTTTTTTTTCATTTTTTTTTTTTTACAATATTAAATTTTTTTTCATTTTGGGTTGGGTTGGTTTGGGTTAGGTTGGGTTGAGTTAGGTTAGGTTGGGCTGGGTTAGGTTAGGTTGGGTTAATTTGGGAGGATACTTTATTGAATTGTGATTTATGGAAGTAGTGCAATTCCTCAGATGCATTAAAAAATTAAATGAAATTAATAGAATGAGATTAAAATGATGAAATTAAAATAAAAAAAGAAACTTCGATATCTCGAAAATGAAGTGAGATATTGAAAAATTTTATTCTTAGTTTTCAATTTATTTTCGAAAATGCTATAGAATTCTTATAAAAAAAATCTTATAAAAGCATCAACAACAAAAATCCGTGCGTCAAAAATTTGAAACTTTAAACATCGATATCTCGTAAACGAAGTGAGATATCGAAAAAATTTGTATACTTGCCCGCATTTTTATAGGATTTTCGAAAATAAATCGAAAACTAAGAATAAAATATGTGAAATATATACAAGGTCTTTTAGTGCGGGGGCCCAAAAACACTCAAACCTGATCAATTCTTAGGTATGACCGATGAAAAATATATTATAATGGCTTTAAACGCTTCACGATGTAGACAAGCAAGAGACCGACGTGGAGCAATGAAGCGAGATATCGAAAAATATTACTCTTATTTTTCGATTTCTGTTTGAAAATCCTATCAAAATACATTTTAAAAAACTTTACATATCGATATCTCGAAAACAAAGCGAAATATCGAAAAATTTTAATCTTAATTTTCGTCTTATTTCATCGAGTTCTATCTTGGTGTCGTACGAATCGGAATCTTCTCACTTTCTTTGGTATAATATAACCAAAAAGGCAATTTCATACTAGCAATGGATAAATAGACGCTAGTTTACAAAAAAAAAAAAACATTTAGTAAAATTTAAACGTTAGTTTTACTTAAATAGCTCTGAAAGCGATGCTTTGCTTCACAAGCATGCGAGTAATTTTGCTTAGAATTTCGAGAGTAGGTACTCTCTCACAAACCAAAATTTGTAAGAACTAAGGTCATGAAGTCTATAGCAATTTTCCATTGACTTCTCAGATTTTTAAGAATTTAAGATGAACAAAACAAATAATAGTTTTATAAAATTTAGGCTTTAGTAGGTATTGCAACAAATCCCTTAAACAGTATTGTACCCATTGCGGAAAACATCATGTTAACAAAAGTTGCAAAGTATGATTCAAAAAGAATATTTGGTATAAATTCAGTGGATGTTATACGTGCAAATACGTTAGCTGCAAATATCTTAGGATTACGCCCTGAACGTGTATCGGTTCCAATCGTTGGAGGCCATTCCAGTAATACAATAGTGCCTCTTTTCTCACAAATTAAAGCCGATATTCAATTAGAACAGGTAAGTTTGAAATTAATATACTTCGAAAAAGTAATATATGGTAGTTCAAGATATGACCAATCATTTATGGCCAATTGAAATATATCTCGTTTTGTTTTCGAGATATCGATCTTTATTGGATCTTATTCGATTTAAACCCCCCCCCCCCTCGTTAAAAATGGTTATGAATGGGTGGAAATGGATGGAAATGGTTTGTTAGGACCATAGGAAGTGATTCCAAGGAAGAAAAGTACTTTTCGTTCTTGAAATCCTTGAAATTCAAAAATATATATTTTTTTTATTTTTAAGTAAAAAATATTGTAAACAATTTCGGGTTGCATCCTCCGAACCCCCCGTTGGGGTAAAACGAATAATAACAAAAAAAAATTGAAACTTTAAATATGGATATCTCGAAAATAAAGCGAGATATCGACAAAAAAATTTCTTATTTTTCGTCTTATTTTGTCGAGTTCTATAAGGATCTGTCATCAAATCTTGGCGCCGTACGAATCATAATCTCCTCTGATAGATAACGAGTTGAAATTTTGTGTGTATTCTAAAGCTAAAAAGTAAGGTCAAGTTCTTGAATCAACAAAATTAGTACGTGCAACCCCCCGTCTGGGGGGAAAGTACCAATCTTTGAAACCGTAAGAGATAACAAATATGAAGATAAAAAATTTTCTTTTTTTAAAAATAAACAACTTAGGTTTAAAATTTGTTCTTAGAAACTTAGTATGTACTGGATATTTCAGCAGCTAACTCAGTTAGTTGTTACTTTCACTTGTTTTTCTATAACATAAAATATTATCACCATGGAAAGTACTTAAAACGTCGCAATAACAATTAGAATATTGAGCAGCCTTTCATTGCAAAATTATCTAAATATTTTAAAGTAAAATGGATACATTCTGACTGTTTTCCGTTCAATATTGCAGAAAATATAGAAAATTTGAAAATAAAAACTATTACTTAAAGAATAAAGCATTAATAATGATATTCATACTTAAAAGTCTGCATCTTCAATCAATTGGAGGAAATATTTAAATAGTTATTTTAAAATTTTGTCCAAAAAAACGCTCTTATTGCACGGGAATGGAAGTGACAGAAGAAGCGAAAAACCTGGGGTGGATGGTGAGTAGTCTTCACGTGGGAGTTACATACCAAGCTACCCAAAAACTAGAAAACCAAGGAAACGAGTATAAAATTTAAACATTCATTAATAGAGTGAAAAATAACCCAAACTCCGGCGACCGAGATTGGTATTTAAAGAGTTTTAAAATAGGTTCAATTAGAATAGGAAGATACACTATAACCTAACGGTTGCCTGTCGTGGTTTTGGAATTTTTTTAAACATAAATCGGCCAATCGGATTTATTGCCGTTTCACCACTCACTCCAGGGTTGTTAGGTTATTGGTTTAATAGATTAAATCTCTCGAAAATTGCCCCACTCGGCCTTGTTGTATATTGTATTCTTTGGCCTTGGTTTGTTCCGCAGGCCCTAGAGAGAGAGATGTATAAATATTGATAGCCTCTTTATCCGTACACCCTATCCGTTATGATAGACTACCATTTTTGTCTTAATTTACCGTTTTTTGAAATTTACAAAAATACTGAAAATGGTAATAATTTCTTCGCTTTATATAATAAATTTTACTGAAAAGTACAATCTTACAATAGCAGTGATTTTAAGTAATAAGTTAAAAAAGTGCAAATAAGTAATTAATAATTAATATTTAAAAAAGTTAATATTACATTTATTGTTTGTTCTTTATTGTTTAATGTTTATATTAAAAAAAGGATTTATTTAAAACTATTTAATTTGGAATTTTCACTTTTTAAATCTACCGTGTTTTTTTTTACCGCCTTTTAAGAGACCGGATCTGGCAACACTGGTAGGTATTTCAAATGGTCATATTTTAACGAATGTCAATAATCTACCTGTAATAATACAAATCACATATAAAGAACTATAAAGTTCCGTGTCTTATTTCTGTGTAGAAATATATTGAAAAAATTACTAAAGAAGTAGTAGACGCATGTGAACTATTTGAAGAAAGTGAAAGTCCATCACTCGCAGCATCATTTGCAATTGCACGATTCATATCTATACTTGCAATGGCCATAAAAACAAGAAAGTCTATAATTGAATGTGCATATGTCAAATGTAACGAACAATTATTAAATATAAAATACTGTTCAACTCCGCTTCGAATAAATGCTAATGGTATTGAACAAAATTTAGGCTTACCTAAAATGTCTGAATATGAAAGTACGTTGTTTGAAAAGTCAAGCTATTACTTAAAACGAGACATTGAATTAGGAGAATCATACTGTATTAAAGATGAAAACATTGAAGAAATAAAAAATTAAATTAATTTAATATGTATTTAATATAAATAAATTATTTTGTAACTTATTATCAATTTTATTTAAATTTGGCGTTTAATACTTACTTGCGCAATGTCATGTTTCACACACAATTTATGAAGTATATTTCCGCCTAAACTTTTGGCATTTGGAAAACTTGCACGTTGTTTGATTTGATTACACAAAAGAAAAGAAAATACAAATTTTTTAAATAATATCATAAGCTATAATTAACAATGAGTCAAACAACCGAACAAAAGGTAATTAATATTGCTTAAATTCATATTGCCTTTTTTTAAGTTAGGTTAAAATTCATTGTATTATACATATAGACAACAAATTATGAAAATGTCTCATAGTGGTGATAATACTACTATTGTAATTTTTTTGAATACTTAAGTATGAATGATAAGTTCAATTTTCAATTATGTTTCACGTATTTCAGGTACAAGATTATAAAGATTCATTGAAAATAAAGGCTGAAAAATTAATTTTAGTTGGTTTTCCACAAAAGATACTTGAATTAAATGAATTACTTGAAACGCCAGAATTTCGTGATAGGCAATTTACAGATGTACATCAAGAATTAAATGTACCAGTGCCTGATCCAATTGTACTTAACAATCATGAAGATCTACAAATTGCCAAAAAAAGAAAAACAGAATATAGTCTTGCAGAAGGTAGTAAAGTAATGGCTGTAACTTCTGGTGCTATTCCATGCAATGCAGCACTTTTAGAACTTATCCATCTTGTTAAACCTTACATTCGACAACTTGTTGAACATTCCAATCAGGTAAATAACTTTCTTAATTGGCATAAGCATCATTTATCATAGACACTTGTGTTGTTCCCGCTTAATTCTAAATTTAACCTAAAGAGCTTCCGCAGCATATATATTTTAATTATAGCCATATTTATTCATAATTCATAAAAACGATAAATTTGTTTATAAATATAATTACGAACTCTTATAGTCTTATTATAATGAGACTGTGAAACTGTCACCAAATTAGCAACTATAACATATCCTGAGGCAATATAAGAGGAATTTTAATAAGAGTGATGTTAACAACAGTAAATCGAATGAAAGCAATTTTAACAAGAGTAATTTAAATAAAATTTATTGTATTTTAATTTATTTTTGTCTATTGATCTCTATTTTCTATGTATTTCTAATTGTCAAAGAGTAAATTACGACTAGCTAATTTATACTGATGATGACTACTTTGTAGTCGAAATACGTATTTATAATACCAAAACTGATGTAGGTGCTGGAGCAAATTTGAAATTTTATTTCATAAACCTAGAGTTCTCATTAGTTATCATTTGATAATATAATATCAATCAAGGTAGCCACATTCTGGAAAACAGGGAAATGCCAGGGATTTTTTTTGTTAGGGAAAACCTGGAATTGTCTTTAAATTTTGTTTATGGTCATTTTGTTTATGGACAATCTAGTTTATTAACCAACTAAAGGTAGTTTTAGAAGAGAAAAAATAGTAAAATTACAGTTTAGCTGCTTTTGAAAAAAAAATGATAAACATTTTTTTATTAATAAAACCCTTTTTTATTAAAAGGGTTATATTTGTGCCTCTGAATCAATAAAATCCGAGGGGAAGAGCGACATTTGCAATTGCTTGTTAAAAATGTGCAAAAAGGAGTTTATTATCATTGTGTTATATTATGGTCGATGACTGTTTCAGCCGAGTAATACAATCTTTCACTTCATCGGTCGTACCCCCGGTTGGTCGCGTTTGCTGTTTTTGGGCCCTCGCACTAAAAGGCATTCTAAAATTTTCATCTTTAGCAGTTTTAGTTCAATTTTATGATAAATTGAACTGATATTCCCTAAGCCTAACTGCTACGTGTTAAATTCAACTTTTTAAAAACTTATTCCTAAGAAACGACGTCAGATCTCTTCATAAAATTAATTTATGTGTATTTACTATTGATTAATAACATCTTAAAAATTCAGCTCGTTATGTTTACTTTACAACCTTAATGCCTTCACGATGTATTTTGAACATTCCAGAGTTTTCTGCTCTCTGAAAAATTTGCTTATTGTTAGTCTACGTGTACCGTCTATGTGATAATTTTATGTATTTGTAGCTTAAAATGTGGATTTCATTTATGATTCCAAAAATCGAAGATGGTAATAATTTTGGTGTATCGATACAAGAAGATACATTAGCCGAAGTGCAATCTGTGGAGTCAGAAGCAGCTGCATTTTTTGATCAAATATCTCGGTACTTTATATCACGTGGTAAAATTGTGTCAAAAGTAGCAAAATATCCACACATCTCCGATTATCGTCGTGCTGTTCAAGAACTTGATGAAAAAGAGTATTTAAGTTTATGGTTAGTATTGTCTGAAGTACGTAATCGATATTGTTCACTTCATGACATAGTTATCAAAAATTTGGAAAAAATAAAGAAACCTAGATCTTCCAATGCTGAATCGTTGTATTAACAATTCTCTAGGGTATGTTGGTCTTTTATTTTCCATTTTATTATTATTAAACTCAAAATAATGTTATAATTTATTACATCAATACAAACCACACAAGAAAAAAACAATTTTTATCGAACATTTTTTAGATTGTATCTTTATAATTTATTTAAATACAAGCAAATTTATCAACTTAAATATCGATGTATGTTTATTTTATAAATAACAAAGGAAGTGTTTATTGTATATTGTGAAAAATAGAATAAATACATAATTTTACACTTGTACATGCTTTTTTATTTCATTCTAAATCATTCAAAACAAAACAACTAACCAGAGCTGGGGAAATTACAGGAAAACAGTACTTTAAGTAATAAGTACCAAATAAGGATTTAATCTCGAAATGAGAGGTAATAAGCTGACAATTTGCATAAATCTCTTTTTTGGCATTCTAAACACTGGCTCAAAAGTCTCATATAACCACGTGTCCGCGTCTTAAGATATGTAAGGGGAAAGGTCGCGAATGTCGGTCTTTTGCAAATATTTTGTTTGCTATGCTTTGAATCAAGTTATTATAAAACTTTAGAGCATAAAATTCTCTATAATTTATGTCTTGGTCATTTTTTTATCGCTAACTGCTTTTGAGATATCGTGCCGATAATGGGATTTTATTGAAATTCTTATGGAGCTCACGCCATCAATGTATGTGACACAACATGTACGCTGTTTATGAAAAGGTAATATACAAATTATAGAAATGCTTGAAAAACATCCTGACTTGTGCAATGGACAACAAAAGTGACGTTCATTTTTACAAAATTTTACAGATGTTTGGTGCCGAATCCATTCTGTTTTCGAAAAAAATGGTTAGAATAAAAATTGTTCATTATAAAAATACTAACAGCTTTTATTCTAAATAATTTTTCGGAAACCGAATAGATTCGACTCAAATTAGCTGTAAAAATTTGTAAAAAAAGCATTTCTATAATTTGTAGATTACGTTTTCTTAAACAGCGCACATATTGCGTCACATCCATTGATGGCGTGACCTCCATAAGAATTTCTATAAAATCCCATTATCTGCACGATATCTCAAAAACAGTGATAAAAAAGATGACCAAGACATAAATTATAGAGAATCTTATACTCTACAAGTTTTATAATAACTTTAAACATGATTTGAAGCATAGCAAACGAGATATTTGCAAAAAACCAATTTTCGCGTCCTTCTCCCTTGAATATCTTAAGACGCGTACACGTGATTATATAAGACTTTTGAGCCAGGTTTAGAATGCCAAAAAGAAAGGTCTATGCAAATTTTTAGCTTATTACCTATAATTCCGCGAGGTTCAGCCGTTTTTTGTCTTGATTGTACTATTTAAAAAAGAGGAATAAAATTGATGTATGGATTTGAAACTTCGCGTCATGTCACTTTTAGCCGTTTCCCACCTCCCCTTCGTCGCATAAGGCAATTAAGAATGAGTAAGCTTTATCATCTAAATGATTTCAACTTAAAAAAAGGTACGTATTTGTGAATTATTAGTGATAGAATAAACAAGCTAGTGTTCATTTAAATGATTTAAAATAAATGGTACGTATTTGTGAATTTGAGAAAAAATGAAAGTTATATAATAATGAACACAACGTTCTTAAAAGTTCCTGAACCATCGCGCTTCTAAACGGCTGCACATCGAGGATTTCCATTTTATAGATAAAAAATATCAAATACAAAAATTATTTTAGAATATGCTTTTATTGTTTTTATTTAAAAAATTTAATTTTTCATGGATAGACTCATTTCATACAATAGTATTACAGAAAACCTTAAATTAACCAGTCTCTAATTTAGTCATAAGTTTAACATTCTGAAGTAAAACTTCTTCACGCGCATCTCTCAAATTCATACAGAATATATAATTTTAAATACAGAGAGTGAATTGGTAAAAAAACTCATCACTTTGGTATGTGAGGAGAAACTTTCCGTTTCTTCTCAGTGTCCACTCCAGCATATATTGCTGTGTGCGCACTCTCTTCCATCCGTTGTTGATTTTGTCATTTCCACAGAAACTATACTTCCTAGTTTTGAAAATTGATAATTTTATAGATTTCGACGTGCTCTTTCCAAATTTCTACTTTGCCACCTCGTATTTGCCGCTCGCGCCTCCGTATTAGAAAAATGGCACCTAAAAACAGTTTTTTTGACAATATCTCCTTTCCTACTCATTTTATGATGAAAATAGTTATGTACTAAATTAGAGAAAATTAAAATTAAACCTACAATTTATGTACTAACCTTTTTTTTTTTTGTAAAATGAATAGTTTTAGAGAAAATTTCCTATAATTTATGTAATAACCTTTTTTTTTTAATTTTTATAGCCATGGCTTTAAGGAAGTAAACTGTTTTTTTTTTGTTGTGAAAATCTATTGCAAGGAAGTGAAGTGATTGAAGTGAAGGAAAAAGGATTAGATACTTTTCGTAAGTCAAGTGTTCAAAGAAAGGATAAGGGCGGCCAACTCTTGGAGGGACTGAGATCGATAGTGGTTCACGATGTATGTAGAAAACGATATAATAACGATAAATTAATCGCTGCATCTTTACGTAGAGGAAGCGATGGCGCCACTTCTCATCCACAACTGTGATCCACGCATCCTACATTCTCATTCAAGATCACTGTTTTTCAGACGCGCTTGTGCGATCGTAATATTGTGTATAGTGTACGTAAATTATTGATGAAAACCAGTATTTCAGAACTAACTAAAGCTCTGTTGAGTCGACTTTGCTAAAACTATTAATTTTAAAAATAAAAAAAGTTATTACAGAAATTATACAAAATTTTCTCGAATTTAATTTATTACATAACGATTTTCATCGTAAAATGAGTAGGAAAGGAGATATTGTCAAAAAACTGTTTTTAGGCGCCACAAAGTAAAAATTTGGAAAGAGCACGTCAAAATCAAAAAATTTTAAAATCACCAATTTTTAAAACTCCCGGAAAACTTTCCAAGTAAAAATAATGACTGAATTAAAACAAAAAGAAAATAATTTATATAATTGATAAATATCGAGTAAGAAAAAAAAATTACATGCAAAAAAACTTATAAAACTAGAATATCGGTAATTACATAAAAATAGATTATCCATTTTATAAATAAAATTAATTAAATAAAATATCTTTATAAATATAAAATCATAAATATATTATCTTTATAAATATAAAATCATCACAGATATAAATGCTTTAAGTTGTGGTACGATATTCGGCATATATTAAAATCCGGCTATAATAATTTACGTTATTAACATGATTACGTAATTGAAAAAATAATATTCGCAATTAAAAGCAAAATAATTGTATGTGGGTCTACGAAAAAGTATAATTATCAAATAATTAATATAATTTTTAAAATTAAAATTATTGACAAATTATTTAAAATAAACATCGTTAACTTAAAAATTAACTTTATTGACAACATTCTTCAAAAGCAACTATCATTCTCCAACCCATGGAGACTAGATTCTCCAACCATTCAAATTCAAAAATTATTTGGTTTTATCTTTATCTCACTCATTTGCTTGTGATTCAACCGATTAGGTCCCACATAGACATTCCAAGGGCTGGCATCTACGTTAGCTTTTAATTGCGAATAATTTGTCCTAAATGTAAAATTTTCTGCCCAAATTATTGTCATGTAAAAATTTTTGTCTATGTATTATTATCAATAACCCTTTTTTTCTCGGAAATATATTATATATATATATATATATATGTATATATATATATATATATATATCTTACATATTATCTTATCTATATATATATTTATATATGTATGTATATATGTGTCTATAATCGCTCTAGTGGTCACAGTTTTAATCCGATTGGAATGAAATTTGGTATTTGAGGCGCTTTTGGTATTCAAAAGGTCAAGTAAATGGGTAAACTCGGGCAAGGGGAAAGGGGGTTTAAAGGGAGGGGGAAACACAAAATTTGGCATATCTCCTTTAATATTTGAAAAATCGAAAAATGCATTAGGAGTAAAGTTGTAGGTACCTATTTTTACTGTAATTTTTTCTTATCATTTTACTGTTTTATTTATTTTTTTTCTTATCATTTTACACTAATATTTACAATTTAATATTGAAAGTTAAAATTGTAAATATACATTACACATTAGAGTAATGAATTGTAGCAAACATGATTTTCTACAACTTTACTTCTCTCAAAGTTTTCGAATGTTCAAATATTAAGAGAGATATTTTATATTTTGTGTTTTCTTCTTGCTCTATGCCCCCTCTTTCCCGTTGACTTATACCATTTAGTAATAAAATTGGCCTTGCAAATACTAAAATCATATCAGACATGATATTTCATTTTAATCATACTAAAATTATAACCGCTAGAGAGTGATTTATGTATTCTAAGGAAATTTGCTAAGTTGAAGCAGCTCCTTCGTAACGAATTTTTTGTTTGTCAGATAAAAGGTAAATTTGAATTTTTTGCTCGAATACAGCCTAAGGGACAATCGTCTCTTTTAAATTTCGTGACTAGTCATGATCACGCTGTTGTTTTCTTAGTAAATAATGTGTATATTCACTGTCATACGTACGGACTGGATTCCTTATGCCATAAAACATAAAAACAAAAGTCCAAATTGGAGCATACACTAGAGCTATCTATACTGGCATGGGTAGTAGTGAGAAATAAACATAAAATGCCGCGCGAGGACTTCACATAAAAAACTTTTTTTTCAGCGGTTTTCACTGAAAATTTTCTGGCAACACTGCGCATCACATGAAAATAAATCAACAACTTTATACTAACAACAACGACCATGTGATGTGAGACTTTCTCAGCAGCACTTATATGCGAATGTTATCTGCAATTATGCATTATTATCAATATATTATCAACCAGCCAAGTAGCCGCGCTTGTAAAGGCGTTGTGTGTACTTGGAACTGGGAGGTTACGGGTTCGAATCCCGACATCGGCAGTTTGTCAATTATGGACAAGAACGAAGTAACCGGTTATGCTTGTGAAGGTTTTCTGCAGTTTCCTTCACGAACTCCAGATGAGTATCGGCATAGTTCTTATCAAAGTCGGCTGCAGCCACACATCCTACCAATTCCTAGTCTGCACACAAAATTTCTTGTCCTCCACTCACATCCTTAGGCATCACAATGGACCTTATGGTGTGTTCCGTCCAGGACAACCTCTACAATCTATCTATATTATCAATATGAATCGATAAAAAGTTAAAAATTTTATGTAATTACCATATTCACAAACTATAAAATTGAAATTAAAAATATGTCAATTTGAATAAAAATCGTTTAAAGGTTTGCAATTTTTATCAGCATACTCTAAAAACTGACTGTGTAATTCACTGCAACATTTCATCAAAGCATAAACATCGTTTTCAGCTTGATGAGCTGCTGGCATGTCTCGTTTAAAAATAAAATTGTAAATATCAACTAATTTGTATGATTTTGGTTTCTCTCTGAAAAATAAGTAAATATTATAAAACCTACAGTTTGATATTAGTCGAATCAATGAAGGTCAAAAATCATGAAAACATTTTATCCGTCGAGAATAGAACCGATTTTGATGAATTAAAAAAAATTATTCTTTATCAGATGTATTATAATTTGTGTAAAAAAGTGTTTGTACTCCAAACTTATAAGCATATTATAAGTTTAGTCCCAAGTTTGCAACAGTTGGAAATATTAATCGGAGAAAAAAATACAACAGATATTCATAGAATATTTTAATTACTCCATTTCCGCGGGCCCGTCAACACGATACTCAAGAATAAGAAAGAGATGTGTTTGTTCTAGGTTGAAAAAGTTGCTTCAAGTTCGTGAAGGGGCAAAATCGACCAGTGAACCCTGGTCCACCAAGGAAGATAATATCTACCTTTAAATCCGCAGGTGGTATGAGAGAAGTTAAATGCAAAAAAATGTTATTTTTGAAAAACAAATAACTTTTGATTGAAACATTTTTATATAAACTGAACCTTTAGCCCCAATGCCATTTAAAACTTCTATAACTACTGTAGATTACAGAAGTATATATTTGTAAAAAATTAAAATTAACGCAATAATATTGTACTCAGTATTCACAGAGTATTTAAACAATTAAATCAATTCGGTGAAGAAATATAGAAAGAAATGGTAAAATTAGAGTTGAAGGAAGGATCGTGGAGATTCGATTCAGAGCCATGACGAGGCTGGTGCAGACGATGTGACGCACCGTAGCTTTTGTCTGCGAGGGGCCCTCAAAAAGTTTTGTAAAGTTTATTTTATACGAGATCGATTATTTTGAACTACTCAAGCACCCCGTCATGAAAAAATATACAAAAAACCGAAACGATAAAACCAAATCGATCTGTTTTAGCATAAGATTCAATCTTTCAGTCAGTGTCGTCACAAACCTTACATATTCGGGTGGGCCAGTATTGAGGTCGATAGTTTTAAGTTGGGCCAATTTTTTTTTACAGTAGTATACTGAGTTTATGAAAAAATGTTTGAAACAAAGGCTTTTTTTCTATCTCTTACGATTTTAAGGATGGATATTCCCCCTGGCGGGTTACACACGGTCCGATTGTGTCCATTCACGAACTTGGTCATATTTTTTAGCACTAGAAAACACACAAATTTTCAGCATGTTATCTCTTTTCGTTTTTGAGTTATCGTGTTTACAGACAGACCAACATGCAATTTTCGATTTGAATGAAAACCAGTTTATAAGGTAAATTGGACCCAAAACACACAAAAGTCCTCAATGCCCTCAATATACGATTTTGCTAACTCCATTTATACGATTTCAGGCGATATCACGTAAACTGTTCACTAAATCGTGAAATGAACAAGATTTTCGTGTTTTTTGTGATCAATTTACTTTAAATAGTAAATTACATCGAAATCAGGAACATAAATTATTTTTCGATTTTTTTCAAGGTACATCCCTCAGAAAAAATCGAAAAAAACTCAAAAATTTTTTAGTTTTCGAATTGAATGAAAATAAGTAGGTATATAAAGTGAATTGGATCCATAACACACAAAAATCCAGTTGGTTTACCAACTAGATCGGTAGTTTCCGATATATGCCCATAGTATTCGATTTTGCTAGTACCAATATATACGATTTCAGATATGATATCACGTAAACTGCTCACCAAATCGTGAAAAAACACATTATAGTTCAGTGCATAGATTTGTTTTTAAATGTTGGACTCTGTATGCTGAGTTGGGTATAGTTATGTTTCTGTGGTTTCAGTCTTCTGATTTTACAACTTGTGATAATTTATAATATAGATATAATGAAAAGGAGATATTTAAAGAAACCACTTATGATATCAAAAATTTGGCTATAAAGAGTACATATGTAGTACCTAATAAATATGTCCGTGGATATAAATACATCTTTGGTAGAAATATAACATATTTGGTTCCTTCTTGTAAATTCGAAAAAAATTTTTACGAGATAATTTTCAACAGCATGGACCCCCGAGAATTTTTGCACCGGGGCCTCCAAGACCCTCGATTTGGTCCTGATTAGATTTATTGGCAAGTTGGAAGCATATTCTGTCCCAACAAAACGTTTATAAAATTAATTTGAACTCGATTCGAAAAATATAACTTCTTTTTAAACGTTCATAAAAATCGATTCGGTTCTTAAGGATCATGATTTAAAGATCTCCATTAACTATCCTGTATTGACTTGTCTTACCTATTAAAATCAAGCTTTCTTCTAGCTTTCGGGATACTTTGAACACTTTCATCAACAACATCCTCACCATTTAAACCATTTCTATTTTTATTATGTTTAAATTTGATATTACTTGAAGTTGCTTCAGGTTTTTCTGGTGTAGTTTCGTTCAATAATTGTTGCTGTTTTATAGCACTATGAATCTTTGAATTTGAAGACATGTTAATATTTTCTTCTGATAAAATTACTGTTTTTAATAAATCCATCTCAAGAGAATCGGAATCCATAACATCAAATTTACATTCCATTTTGTTTAATTGAGGTTTACTAGGTGATGATGTAAATATGTTTCTAAAAGCTGGAAGCGAGTCCATACAAAGTATATTGTCTGGCAATTTTTTTTGTAATTGTTGTAGTTCATCATTTAAAACTAAATAATCGAACTGAAAGCCATTATGTGCCACTAAACATACTGGATTTTCTTGATGCTGAAGAAATTTTTCAATAAGTTCATATGATAGAATTGAAAAAGGTTGAATATTTTCCAAAGAAGAATTGCATAAACCTAAAAATTCATTACAGAAAATTTGAATAAAATTTAAAATAATTAGAGATCTTATGGATTTTAATTTTAAAATGTTGTTGTTTTCGTAAACTAGCGTCTATTTATCCATTGTTAGTATGGTTGCCTTTCGGTTATATTATACCAACAGAAGGGACTAGCGTGTACTTAATTTGACATTTAAGTAATATGCCTAAACATTGGTAACATTCTTCGACATCAAATGCTTGATATGAAAAATCATACACATCTAGGATGGGTATGACGTTCATGGATGACCAAATTCTGGTCTAGAATGCCAGAGGTCGTTGGTTCGATTCGATTAGATGTGTATGATTTTTCATATCAAGCAGTTGATGTCAAAGAATGTTATTTTAATTTTAATTAAGGTGAATTTATATTGATAATTACCAGTCAGATCGGACACAACGATAGGAATAGTTCTACGGGGATAAAAACACAAATTTAATTTATTCAAAATTCGCGGTATTTGTTTTGGTGTATTTGGCGATAAATGACGACGATTCACAGCAACTAAACTCATTTCAGTTATTTTTGCTGCATGTTTATATGTACGTAAACCCGTTGTTTCCAAATCGATAAAAACAAAAGTCTTAATATTCATTTTTGATTAAAAATTGTATAAGTAAAAAATTATTTGAATATTTCAATAAAAAAAAATCAAAATAAAATTATCGTATGTATATCATTATCGATACATGTATAACATAATCGAACTTTATTTTGTCAAAACAAAGCAGTAGTACCAACTCGAATACTGTCTAGGAGGTAGATACCATTCCCTCAATCTAGCCTCAATCCTTTTTATTATTTTTAATTAATTGTTCGTAGTTTGTTCTTTATTGCTCGACCTTAAAAATTATTTGTTCGTTTTTTATTTATTTATAAATAATTAAACATATTATCGTTAGATTAGCCCCCCTATTACAGATATTTACCCCTAAAATCCATGAATTTTAATCATTTTACATCTATTCTTTTAATCATTTTACATCTAGTGAGAGGTTCCCGCAAACGACGTTATACAGAATAAATTCCATACAATCTACCGTTTAAATGCGTTTAAGAATGAATGATAATGCAACACATTTTAACTCAAGTTTTTCATGCTCTGCCATAATTACATTTTACTTACCTATGCATTACGCTTTTACAGAAAAGTGCTTCGTTTAAAATAATGTATTAAATTTGTATTCTACAAATTCGAATAAAGAATCGATTTGATAGCGTAAGTATTTTCATTTAATTTTCATAGCGAGTTTGCATTGTCTTAGCGACTGAGTACAACGCTTTTCGACCTGGACAAACTTGCTGACTAAGTAGCCATATTTGTTTATGTTTACATACTGTACATAACTAAATACATATATAATATATTTAATATAAATCTGTTTCTTTCTTTTTTGTCGGTTATAAATTTATTTATATACTAATACGGGATGATACTAGCCAAATGGCGTCATAGTCTGAGTTGCTAAGTGTGTCCCGGGTTAGATATTCTGAGATCCAATTTAGGATAGTAAGAACTGTGTTCGCCCAAACACCCCCATTGTTAGCTCATTTTTACGGAAGTTAAATTGAAATTTTTCAAAAACTTAAGTTGGTAGAGTTGGTAACACTTTGTTTAACAAAGAGAACACTATAACGTTCTCCTTCTCTTTAATACATTTTTCCATAAATTTCGTAACAAAAAATTCATAAATATTGTATTATTTTATTAAATAAATAAGTAAAAGAATTTTCTTAACCGAATATTTGCTTTGCTTTTTATACATTAAAAGTTTGAAGTACAAAAAATATTCATATTTTGAATAAACTTTTCGTGATTTTGAATAAATCACGTGATTCTGACTCATATTCAAAAAAATTTCTACAAACGGCTTTTGAGAACCATTGTAGTTTCGCTTCAGATTTACTATCATCGCTTCTAAATCTCAAATCATCCAGTACGTTTGTTAACCTTTGCAGTTAGCAGTAATTTTTTTTAAAAGTATATCGTTTGTTTATCGTATGTCCATCCAGAATCTCAACACTTTTGGTAAGATTATTATTTATTTTTAAAAATATTACTCTCTTAAAATTAAAAATGGCTACTGTCATATCTACATTAATATCTATTGTTTTGACATTTTATATATTTGTATGTGTAGCTAATTATGTGTTTCAATTTAAATATCAAATTTTTGATTATAAATAATTTGCATGCTATATTGAGATAATTAATATTTGATTGTTTTATGTAGACCCCTTTGCTGATGCAAATAAGGGTTCCGATGATGACGTTCAAGACGGTCTTGTTCATATAAGAATTCAGCAACGAAATGGTCGTAAAACATTAACTACAGTACAAGGACTTTCATCGGATTATGACTTGAAGAAAATTGTTCGAGCATGTAAAAAGGTATTTATAAAGATTTGATTCGAATTCGCCATTGATAATCAAAGTTTAACTGTTGTTTCTGCTCTTGCAGATATACACAAGTGATTAATTTTCTAGTTGTAAGTTTTTCTATGTTTATTTTATTGTGTACTACATGTTTGTAAATCAATCTCTCAGTTATGTGGTAATATGTTTAATTAGTATCGAACAATTAATTTACAATTCATGTGATTTGCAATTCGTCGTCATTTTATACGAGAGATGTCATTTAAATATTTAGTACGTCATGCATCTGTTTGTTATATTTGAAAAGATAATAAATTATTCTTTAAATATAAGACGTCAACATAATTCCAAATCTATTGTTTAGTTTTGCCAATTATTAAATGAATTTCAAATAACATTCCTATTGGAACAATAAATCTGAATTTATTATGTGTAATAATTTTATTTTCCTCGCTCACTTCTGGGTATTCTTTTTACTTTAAAACTGAAAGTTCTAGGTTTTTGCAAAGCCTAAAATATTTTATATGAAAAGAAATTTGAGAACCTTAGAAAATACTTCAAAAAGTTTAGTAAGTAGAGTCTTAATTGTTTTTGTCCAACGGTTTTTTTATTTGTTTGATACAAGCTAACTGATACGACATATCATCTACATTACTACGACATTTTCTTTTTACTTCTTAAAAACACGTTGATTTTGCTACAACCTAAACTATTTAAGCTTATTCTTAGTAAAAATAACACTTATTTAACTTTATTTTTGGCGCGTTTTTTTTTTTTTTTTTTAATATGAAATCAAACTTTCTGGTGTTTTGAAATTTTATATTTTAATCAAAATACGTCGATATTGCAAAATACCGAACCCTTTAAACTTATTTTTTGATAAAAGCAATGCTTGTAAGTTTTTATAAACATGATTTTAATCACTTCTGAAAGTAATTGCAATCTTCTAATTTACTTACATTAAGTTTGTTCTTAATTACATACAGCTAAATAATTAGGATAGATATATTTGAAAAACATAAGTAAATGAATTTTAACTGTTTTCCACCACTGCCATTGTGAAATTTTATTTCAAAATCGATGAGATGTATAAACTTTTATTGGAAACAGTTGAAACGACATACTACCTATAATTACGTATAATGTTTTTAGTTTTAAACGTTTCCAAAATACAATTTAGGAGTGACAGTGGTGGAAATGCTTCAGTTAATTTGAATCTATAGCTTAAATTAACAATATCCTAAAAAAATTTGAATAAGATATCTCACTTCGTTATATTCGTAAACCAATTTGAAATTTAATTGCGATCAAAAGAAGTGAAGCACATTGTTTAAATTTGAACAGTCGATGAATACTTGCATCTAAAGCTGTTTGTTCTTTATAAAAAGTACTAATTTATTTTGTTGTAAAAATTTTCGTTGAAAACTGAATGGATTCGGCACAAATCAACTATAAAAATTTGAACAATCTTCACTACTTTTGATGGGAATATTACTTGTAAATGGAACAAACTCTTAAGTTAGAATCTACTCAGAAACTTTGATTTTTATAACACTAAATAATTGTTTTTCTTTTCCAGGAATTTGCCTGCAATGGCACTGTAATTGAGCATCCAGAATACGGTGAAGTGTTACAACTTCAAGGTGATCAACGTGAAAACATTTGCCAGTGGCTGACTAAGTCGGGCCTTGCTAAGCCCGACCAGCTAAAAGTCCATGGTTTCTAATACTCTTTTAAAACATACCTAAATAACCAAAATATAAGTAAACTTCTTCACATCATCGGGAATCGACAAAGAATACTAAATTTATTGTATTATTGTTCGAATATCCATTAATTATATAAAAAAACAAAATAATTAAACTGTACGTTCAATTTAGCTATCAATATACATCAAATAAGCGATTAAACTTAAACAACACATAATTTAATTATAGTCCAGTTTCTATTGAATTTTTGTTCTGTTTTTTTGTAATCCACAACCAATAACCAACAATCAAAGGCTTTCATAACTAGAAATGTTTATAAAATCAAGTTAATATGTATCTAGGAGCCTTTGATATATTTAGAGAAATTTTTAGTGTTATTTCATAATACTATTCCGTTAACAATAATTTATTTATCAAAAACGGTTATTCTATGTACACCTATAACATTTATCAAAGTTTAGTTTCTTCGTTTTTTGTTGTCATTATTGGGATCTCTGGTAGGGAGCGGTGCTTATGCAACCTACTAGCAGCAGTTACTAAGTTGTTCACCAGAGTGCGACCACGAAACTCGCTGGCCGAAGGGTATGTCACGGGAGGTTGAGGCAGGAAACGTCGACGTATTGGCTCTAGTTTATAAGTTATCCACCAGAGAGCAAGAGCTGGAGCTCCCAATATCCATCATAATTGTTATTTTTAAGTAGTATTTTTGTTGTAATTTTTTAATTTTATTCTTTTTGGTTTCTTAAATAATTATGTAACACATCAATTTTTATTTTAAATTTGTACACATTATTAAATAACTTCATTTTATATGACCTGCCATTTTCAATAAATAAAGCTCATCGAATATTTATTGTTTTATTTCTCTGTGCATTTTCATTATTGTTGGCCGAACTTAAAAAAAAACTTCAAAATTAATTACGTACACCAAACTCAATTAATAAAAGTCCATCTTAACCCTTAAATGACACTGGGTGCCTTTTTTTACTCCAACCATTTTTCAATAGAGTTTTTTTAAGTATTCTCCCGTTTTGACCCAGATGATTTTTTAAATGTTTTCAAAAGAACATAATTTCTAAATAATCACCTCGTGTCATTTTTCCTTGAAAAATTAACCATTTATCCCTCAGAATAAATATTTTTTTGGAAAACTCACTTGCGCTAAACTATCTTCAAGTGGTGCCCCTTAAAAAAATATATAAAAATTAGTATTCGATTAGAATGAAAATTAGTTTCTAAGGTAATTAGGACACAAAAATCCAGTTGGTTTAATGGATAGTCTGAGATATTTCCACCATTATATGATTTAATTCCCCTTTTATTCGCTTTCCAGTGATATCTCGTAAATCGCTCACCAAATTGTCAAATGGATACGATTTTCGCATTTATTGGCTTAAATTTACCTTATTTAGTTTCATCCAAATCGTGAATAGTAATTTTTTTTATTAAATTTCATTATTGTATGGGTGGAATTTTTCTCCGTTAAAAAATCATCTGTATATTTTAGGCCAAAATCATCGAATTATTCAAAAATTTGTAGATTTAATCGGTGTCGTCACCAAAATCCAAAAATTGGTTTTTGGTCCATCTCAGGCATATACGATTTTTATGAAATTTTAGGCAAGGAATTTTTTTCATAGAAAAACCTAGATATCTATTAGTTTTGGAGAGGTATATAATTCTATATTCTAAAAATGGAAAATGCATCCCAAAAATAGTATATTTAAAAAAAAAATTATTTTTTTAACCTGGTGACGTTATCAAAATGGTCCATCAATTCAAGGGAGAAGTTCACCGATGATTAATAGGAATTGAAAGATCGTTTCTTTATGAAACATGAAAATGTCATGTATAATAAAGAAGCACAATTAATTAATAATTGCACCTATAAAGCCTTTAAATGGAAATTTAATTTTTTAGTCATGGAATTTTATTTTACGATTTTTGTGACTACCCTGTACTAAAATTTATCATCTGATCCAGAAATGCTTGTAATTAGCGAATTTCTTCCAAAGGAAATGCAGCTATTGTTTTTGCACAATATTTGAATACGTAGAATAATTAATATTACTAATATCGCCATGGTAACTTTCGTTGATATTCATTTTGATTCTTTCCCCTCGTGACCAATTTTTTTTCTTATTATGATGAGCTCTACATCTGCTATTATTAGTTACGAAACGTAAATTTGCAACACTCGTGTGCAAAATTACGCCTGCAGAAAATTTTGAAAATCAAAATAAAAACAAATGAAACACGAGTATTAAACTTTTCTCTATACAATCAATTCCTCCTTTTTTTCAATAATGTAGGTGGTATCAATTCAACGCAAGCGTTAAAAGGTGATAAAAATATGCGCACTATTTGGGTTACTGTTCCTGAAACTCAACAGGTCGGCATAGTGACACATAGACTGGATTTTTAAATTATTATAAACATAATAAGTTGAAATAAGCCTTTTTTACACGAATAAAATGTTGACAATATGTTTAGATGTAAGCTGTGTAAATGAATAATCAACGTATTTATCCACGATGCTGCGTCGCCACGCAAAAGGTACATAAAACATCAACAATGTTTATTTGTCCTTATGTTTATTTTCAATGTTCACAACTGTTTATAATTTAAAAATAGCGATCTATTTCAAGGATATTGATAATTAATAAATTATATTTGACCAGTTGTCAGATAGTCTTGTTTTTGAAATAAAGTGTGATACCGTGCTTCAAATTTATAACTGTATTTTTGAAACAAATGTGGTTTCAAATTATTATAATTGTTACATAGACTTGCCATCTCTGAAATTTGTCTAAATCGGACATTTGGATTATTTCCAGTTTTGAGAAATTTGTTATCAGGTGAATTATATATTTTTTCATAAACTATTGCGCGTGCATTGTTTTTGTTTTAATTTACATTGAATTAAATAATAATAATTAACGATTATTATTTGTGAAACGTCAAACTCTTCTAGCAACTTTAATATAAATAGCTCCTCTTCAAATTTGGAGACGAAATGGAGTTTTTCAGAAGCCGGACATAGTCTAAATAACCGGAGAGGTGGCAGCCCTATTCATGACCCTATCATTGGGATAAATGTGGTTTCAAGAAACCGTAGAGAAAAGTGGTGCAGTTACAAGCAACTTAGATTTAAAACACACTTTTTCGAAAACTAAATTGATTTAGAATTTAAAAAAATGTTGAAATTATAATTTAACTCTGGTGAATAACGAATTTTATTTTCACAAATTTGATGTTCACATTTATATGCACAGGATTTGTCAGGAAACATGTACGTTTCTACGCATGTAACTTCAGATATAATTATTCATGCGATTGATTTGGTGAGCAAGCGCAGTAGTATTTTTTATACATGTTTTTAGTTTGATGAAATAGAGTAGAATTCTATTTTGACGATTTATTTTATGAAATCTTATATGTAACGAAATATGTAAGAATAGTGTGCACGATATGTTTATATCCTATCTCCTTGTGATTGGTATACTCTGATCATGTGACTGAAGTGCTTGACAATAAAATAAATATTAAACAAGACGAGAGTTATAGCTGTTAACAGACATGCGATTGATATATTTCAAGTCAATTTCGCCGTGTGGACAATAATGTAACTTTAGTTGTATCAAATATTTTTATTGCGATTGAAAACTTTCATGTGTAAAAACGGGCTTTGATACAATATAATAGACCACAAAAATAGCGCTCATTTTTCAAACTTTTTATGTTGATTTGTACCTTATTCATTCGGTTTTTGAGAAAATGTGTCAAATAAAAGTTGTTAGTATGTTTAATGAACAACATTTATTCGGAGAATTTTTTCGAAAACCGAATGAATAAGGCACAAATCAATTATAAATCTTTGAAAATGAGCGCTACTTTTGTGGCCATGTGTATTATATGTTGTACTATGCAAGGTTTATTGGCAGTAAAAATTATCACCTTTAAATATTAATTACCACCTTTAATTTAAAAATTTCATGATATTTTTTTTATATCCGGTATATATAATATATACCGGGTATATTATACGTTTAATACCCTTAAACGTACACAAAAAATACTCTTTAATGAAAATAAACATTTTTGTTTGAAACTTTTTTCATAAGTTCAGTATATATCGGGTATTTAAACAGTTAACTCAGTTAGTTGTTATTTTCAATTCATTTGTCTTCAATTTTATAAGATATTTAATTTTGAAAAAAAGCGCGAATAGAATCGGTCAAAAATTTTAAGGACACTATTTGGTAAGAAACTCAATTTGCCTAAAGGTTGTTAAGTATTAACTGGATCTTTATAACTGATACATAATTATAATGGACATAATTTATATTTAAATATGTTTCAAATATTAGTCATTCGTTTTATATCTCTAAATTTAAGAAAATAATTTGTTTAGTTTAGTTTATATAGGTTTATTAATTATGTTCTGTATCTATAGCAGATGATAGAATTCTTCATTATGAAAAAACATTTCATTTTTCATTCAAAATATTGGAAATATTAGAGATATATGCTTTTGGATGGTGTATTTGTACAATATTGATTCTCTGGACCAATGTTTAAACTTTAAATTTTTTTCTCATGTAATCAGTTTTACCCCCTCCTAAAAATATGGTACATAATTTTACAACTTCCTTTACACATGGTCTGCACTTCCTGTGCATTTTTCAAAATTTTATAACTATGTGCCTTATTTATTCGGAGCAGTTCATGAATAAGGCACAAATTAGTTATAAAATTTTGAAAATGCACAGGAAGTGCTGACCATAGAGATAATATATATGTAGAGTACGCAAGCTGAGTCAAAAGTTGTTCCTCAGATAGAGAATCGCTGAAGCAGAGCTATCTCTTTTTAATGACTAATATATAACCATTATATATTAGTCATTTAGGAAGAGGTAACTCTACCTTAGCGATGTCTGACCTCTCTTTCTATTAAGAAGACGTTTCCACTTACACGCGCGCCTATGACTTGCCTACTCTATATATATTATCTCTATGGTGCAGACTGCATAGCAATTGTATAGGAAGTAGTACAATTATGTACTACACTTTAGGAACATTGTAGGAAAATTGTTCATTATAAATATACTAACAACTTTTTTTCGAAACATTTTCAAAATTCAAATGAATAAGGTATAAATAAACTAAATGGCGTGTGGCTCATAGTAAATATAGACTTAGGAATATTCGCATAATACACAACTTAGCATAGCCTCAGCAGAACAAAGTTAATAATTGGTAAACATCCTTAAGTACAGAACTTTCAACTAAGCAGATTTTAATATTTCAAATGAAATTATTTTCAAATTTATATTAAAATTTATGAAAACTAATTATAAATATACAAAATTTAAATAAACGAAAAATGTCTGTCTGTCTTCATGATAAATACATGATTTGATAATTAATAAAGTTCAATAAAGGAAACGATCAGTAATACAAATTTAATAACAAATAATAATATTTATACAAACTATTATCCGGCGACGCAACATATTTTTGTATATATTTAAATAAAGTGGGGGGTGAACAAAACAATTTCTTAAAACAATTTAATCTATTTAGTTGTGCATATTGCAGAATGGCTAATTGACTACTTGTTTATTGTGCTTGTTACATTTTTTATTAAATGGAGTTGCAAAAACAATGTTTTTAACTTGTTTCAATAAACATGGATACTTTAACTACAGATTGGATGTATGAGGGACCTATAATGTTTCCACAATTTGGTATTTGTTTTTCAACTAGTAATAATAGATCTTTTGCGGTATGTACGAAAAAAAAACATCCAAAAAGTTTTTTTTTTTTTGTAATAAGTTAGAGTTCGTGTTCGAACTTGTTGATTATTTTTCGATTTTTACAAAATTAGTAAATCACAATTCAAATTTTATTAAAATTACTGTATCTACCGTTAATGTACATTACTATTGAATAATTTATATAATTAAATAAATTTAAACGTGGGTATTGAAGTTATTGAAAAGAAATAAATAATTATTGAAATCATAGACATATATTCTACTATGTCTATGATTGAAATATTGTTATATATTTCTACATGATAAATGCCGTCTTTAGACAATTAGGCCATCAAAGCAGGAAGTATATTACTTGTTACTTTCCCTTGCTGGACTGTTCAAACACATGTAATAAATATTTGTTAGTGATCAATATTAATTTTAAAAGTCATTTAAGTACAAAATTATTAAGATTAAAATTCGATGAAAATATATATTTTTATTAAAGGTGGGATCTTCAAGTGGTGTACTAAATTCCAGTACAAGTGATATTGAAATAGAAAATGATAATATTGAAGTAAAAGTCAATCATGTTTGTGTGTGTTTAGAACATGATCGAGAATTTTTTCCATCAAATGGTAAGTGGTTTTTATTCAAAAATAATAAATTATATTAAAACCCGCGTTTTTATTTCAAATTAAAACTACCTCCATGAATTAGTACGTAACTAATACTCATAGACAGCGCTGTATGCACAACATTATCCCAGAATGCTAATTCTTTGGCATGTGCCTTTCTTCCACCATTTTGAAAGATTCCGTGAGAATTTGTATTGACTTTCGCGGAGAATTTTAAGTGGTAAGCGTTGAAAATATCACTATAATTAGTATAATTAACAAATAAGTAACATATAAATGCCAAAGGTGTGTCATAGTTTTTGTTTATTCTTTTTGGCAAAAGTGTTGACGAGAGTGGTAATTTTTCCGGCTTAAGACCACCCGTACGGCAAATTAGAATTATGGATTCTCGGTGAAACGGCACATGGTTTCCGGGTTAGTTTTTTATTAAAATTATATTTCATTCTATATTTTAATTATAATTTTGTTTTTTTAATATTATCAAATGGTCACATATGATGCAGCAACAAATTGTACGCCATTGAACATACGTTTGCTAATTATTATTTTGTCCATCTAATTTCTTACATCAGTCAGTCAGTCAGTCCTCAGTTAACTAATTTCATACTAATCCAAGTAATTCCGCATATTGTCGCGTGTTTACTAAAAAAAAATTACAAAAAAGTGTATTCACTTGTCTAAATTAGAATATTTTTGAGTTTTTTTTTGATAAATTATTTATTCGTTTTGTAATAAACTAGCAAGTTATCAGTGTTTTTGTAATTGAGTGGTTTAAAAAAAAAGTTCTGAAACCAAATGTCAAATTTACAATGATGATTAGTCATTACGTGATTATTTAGTGAATTGATTCGTATTGTTAATCATTTTCCTGATAAAAAAAAAAACAATTCATGGATTTTGATTTAAGTGTATTTAAATTGTTAATAGATATTGTTGCAGATCATAGATATTATTTAAATAATGCACCAACATCTCATGCCAAAAGAATGAATAAATATGTTTCTATTTGCTAATGATTGACAGAATCGTATCGAATATATTTTTTGTTACATTTTTGTATCGTACCGATTTGAGATGACGACATATGATCAAAAACTTGAATGACATACGAATGTACAATTTTGTGTTTGTATGAATCAAATCTTGTGAATCAAAGTATTTTTCGTATTTTTTGAACTGTGATGCCGAAAATTACATAATATACTTAAACATTGATAAATAATTTATTTACGTTTATAATTCTTTACAAAATTGTGTAATAATATATTTTTTTTAATTCCGACATTTAATGTTTAAATTAAAACATATTAATATTCGACCTTCAAAATTTTGTTAAATTTGTTGTAAATTCCTTTCAATATTTCGTGTATTACGAAAAAATTTGAGACAAGATGATCAAGTTTTAAAATATTCGTACAGTGTAGATTCTATTCTGCCACATTTTTATTCGAATAATTTCCAAATTATCAATTTTAATTGGGGGTTGTGTTTAATTTAGCATCGAATTACATAAAAATATTTGCAAGTAACCTATAAATGCTTCAAATTTTATGAGCTAAAGATTACTTATAATTAACATCGCGTTAAATCTAAAATTGTTTTCACAATTAGATTAAGAAAAAGTTTCTTAAGATTAAGTTTGTTAATTTATAAAAATTTGTCTTGTCAGGTTCAGGTTTTATTAGTTAATTATATTTACAATGTTTTGAGCTTGATAATTGTTATTAGAATGATTTCGGTGGCAGGCTACGTGTACATGAATGGGGACGTTGGCAAACTCCCTTCAGGGGCTGTGTACAGTAGCACCCCTGAGTCTTCAGTTGGTGGTACAACTACATCAGACTACAATATGGTGAATGGCGGTATGGCAGTTTCAACAGGTGAAATGGTTAATGAAGCTGGTAGCGGTAGCGGCGGCGGTGGTGGTTATATTGGCGGTAATTTAGAAGGAATCCCACCATCCACAGTACCGGCACAATCTGATCATTCATCAATACCTTTAGATCAACTCAAACAAATGCTATCGTCTCAATTAGAATATTATTTTTCACGGTATGTTAATTTTATTTATATAAAAATTAAAAAGTTAGTTTAGTAAAACTAAGCTCGTGGAATAACTGCAAGCTTCAAATTTTGGGATTAGTAAGAATCATGAATTGTTTTTCCGCCGTCAGGTTTATATCTCAAATATTTCTATTCATAATATTAATTACACTTTGAGTCAATCTCGTTCTCGAATTGAAATTACATTAAGCTATTTAGTTTTGCTATTTTCTCATAATCTACAAATTTGATCTTACATGAAGCCTAAAAATTTTCTAAGTATCCGCGAGTTTTGTAAGCATTTGGAACAACCGTAAGTAATAACACCCGTCGAATTTTCTATTTTTTTTTTCAATTTCTAATTTAAAACTGAATAAATTTGAAGTATTAACAGCGTTCGGAGATCGTATAATATTACTTTGAATTGAATTAAATATTTATAAAAATTACCCACTTGTGTAAATATTGATATTGTCGAATAAATATACATACGAATGAATATAGCCCTGTGATTGTTTGTTTAAAAATCAATCATATATATTTCCTTATCAATATCTTAATAAGTGCTACTTTGTAAATATGGAAAAAATTAACGTACAAATTACTTCAAATTTTAAAAATATTGATTAATTTTTATTAATTTAATAAATACTTGTTTTTATAAACAAAAATTTATTATAATAATAATTTAACATTGATGGAAAGTGATTTTATGAAATAAGTTTTTGAAAGTTGAAATTTGTTATGATTTCATAACGTTTCAAACAATTGTATCCGAACATTAAATAGCCAAAGGCGATAATTAGATATTTAACTATTTTTAAAATCAATATTTAATTAATTCCTATCAAATTTTATTTATATTTTCAATCGATAATTATTTAACACTAGATAAAATTAGTTTTTCATGAGATTTTTATTGAAATGTTTCAGAGAAAATTTAGCTAATGATGCTTACCTATTGTCACAAATGGACAACGATCAGTATGTGCCAATTTGGACAGTTGCAAATTTTAATCAAGTAAAAAAATTAACTAAGGACATTAATTTGATAACGGAAGTATTACGTGAATCTCCTAATGTTCAAGTTGATGAAGAGGGTGTTAAAGTGCGACCTAATCATAAGCGATGCATTGTCATTCTTCGAGAAATTCCTGACAATACTCCTGTACAAGACGTTGAGGTGAATGTTATTTTAAAATTATTTGACTTAATTACCTTCCAGGGTACCTTTTAAAGTATAAAAATCCATGTGATAACTGCTGAATTCAGGTAAAATTTGACTCTAAAATCAAAATTTCTTATGCCAAACCATGTTTTAGACATCACGGAAAAAAATTTGGTTCCGTGCCTGTTTGGCGATTTGTCTGTCTGTCCATCTATAGTTTTAGGAACTTCTGTCTTTTTTATCAGAACCGAACGTTTTTTTATAGTTTTATTTCCTATGGAAAATCCGATATTCGGGTCCAATAACAATTCAGTAAAATTTCTAATTCCTTGTATGTGTTTTTATATTTATATATATTAATGTTTTTTTTTTCTTTGTGCAGAATTTATTTTCCGGTGAAAATTGTCCACGTCATATATCTTGTGAATTTGCACATAACAATTCGTGGTATGTTACCTTTGAAACAGATGATGACGCGCAACGTGCATATAGATTTTTGCGAGAAGAAGTTAGAGAGTTTCAAGGTAAACCAATAATGGCACGAATAAAAGCAAAACCAATGCATCCTCGAATTCCGTTGGCTCCAGTACCAGGAGTTAAAAATGGGTATAGAACTACTCCTCCTCAAGCAGCTGCTTTTGATCCTACTACAGTTTATCAACAAAATCCACAGCGTGTTTTTTTTGCAAATGGTACACCAACCGCACAATATACGAACCCAATGCACATCTATGTAAGTTTGTAGACGAAATTTCTATCCAAAATTAGTTTTTAAATATTTATCTAATTGTTATTTTCTATTATAGCCATATTTTTCACCAAATATGCTCTCAACTTGGCCTGCAACTACACCTGGACCATATTATGAAATTAGTAGTGTATATGTAAATGGTTTATCTCCACAAAGCTCCTTTAAGCAACCCACATCAAGATATGCTCCTAGAGGTCGTAATAAACAGCGAAATGTAAATTCTAACGATTGTTCCAATTCTGTACGGTCACAACATATTCCTCCACCAGGATCACCACAGACTCGATCACAAGGTAATCGAGTAGCTGTTTCAGCTACAGCTGTCCAACAACAGGAGACTGATGTAAGCAGTTCGAATGTAGCCGCAAATGGCTCAAATTCAAATACGGGAAGTGTAAATCGTCCGGACAATGAAGAGAACTCATTAACATATAGACCGCCAAATCCAACTGCTCAGTCAAGTAATAAAGATGTTCCACCACCAAGGCATCGTCCTCGGAGAAGACGAGATGACGAACTACCAGCCAGTCCTTTACCAACTGTACCAGCTCGTGATCATATAAATATGCGGGGATCTCATTTCGATTTAGAAGCGGCTGCATTCCCACCATTACCAGGATTGGAAGCCGATTCTCAAATTCCTAAACCTTTAGTGATACCCACGTCGGAAGTACATGTTCAGCAACCAGAAGTATCTTCTCAGTGGGGTGAAAATAGACTTGCTGACGTTGTCAAGGTCAGTTCATTATTTATTTTACTTTTTTAAAACTTTTTCCTTATCTGCAACTTAACTTAGAAACTGTTCGAAATGTATCGATCTAAAATATGGACAAGTTTGTGGAAAAGTTTTCATGTGTCCATTTGGGAAAAATATTCTCTAGAGAAGCTATATATATATATATATATATATATATATATATATAGAAAAGCCTATATTTTAAACGAGAGTTACGTCACGTGGGTAGTACGAAATTTAGAAAGATTTTTAAATATGGGATTTTTATTTTATTTTTCTATGTACATTTTCGAGCGATTTTCGATCAATTTTTCATAAATTCCAAAAATTATGAAGAAATAGTTAGGTAAAGGAGTATTGGCTTGATTGAATATCAAGATAACAAAAAAATTGTTTGTTAATTTGGTAGAAAATAATAAAAACATGCGGAAATTATGAAATGCTCGAAAAAAAATAGGGAATTAAAAAATAGCTACTAAAAGCGATTGTTATCCTTCTTGAAATTGTTTAAATTTTACGTATTTTCATACCCTGTGTGTGTGATACATCATATTTTCAATCGTTTGATAACTGAAAAGCACCCCAAATAGTAAAAGCAAAAAAAATTAAATTAAAAAAATTTTGAATATTCAAAATTTCACCTCGGAATTCGTCTCTCGGGGGTTTTGGGGGTCGCTAATTACAAATCCGAGGTGCAAAAGCAAGTGATTTCAAAATTTTTTCTCACTTGCTTTTGGACCTTGGATTCGTAAGCAGCGATCTCGAAAACCCTCGAGACACGATTTCCGAGGTGAAATATTGAATTTTCAAAATTTTTTATCACTTACTATTTGGGGTGTTTTTTTTGGGGGGGGGGGGATTACCCTAATTTTCTCATTTTTCGAGGTAATGCAGGAGTTAGTGCTGATGAATATTCCTGAAGAACTAAGGAATCCAGTAAACAAAGAATTTTCAAAATCGGTGCTGTTTCACCACTTTTTCAGATTTTCCGGCTTATTAAGTGGACTATATAGTATTATCTTAGACTGTGTTCAGCTGGTTCTATTTTATTGCTTCTAGCAAGTACTTATGGCTTTACTCAAATGTACTGTAATGCATATATTAGTTTAAATATCTAAAATACAAACAGTGTATGCACTGATATATACAGGATATTTAAATATTAGGATGGGAGAAAAAATTGATATACTTGGACACCTGGAAATGCCAGAGAGTATTGAGATTTTGTAAAAGGCTAGGAAAGGAAATTAACTCTCGGTTATGGAAAATGATAAAAATACTTTCAGAATTTAAATGTTTCTATATAAATTAATGGTTTTAATTTGATGTTACACAAAACATTCTGAGTCATTGTTTTTTATTTGTAAATTGACACAAAAAACATAAAAATTCAGTTGATTTGACGAATAGTTTCCGAGATATGCATCTTTAAACGATTTTATATCCTCTTTTATTAGATTACAGGCGATATCTCGTAAACTATTCACCAAATCGTCAAATTAACATAATTTCTGTGTATTTTAGGGTCGAATTCACCTTAATTTTTTTTAATGTGATTTAATCAATATTGGGAACTCTATATGCTCTCTGGTGGGTAAATTATAACGTAGAGTTAGGTCGAACTCTAGTGAACGACTTATTAACTAACTACTGCTAGTAGGTTGAAATATTAAGCTTTCGCTCTTTACCAGGGATCCCAATATAAGGAAAGTTAGCTTTAATAATCAACTCAGTTATTAGTTAAATTTTGATTCGTGCTTAAACATTTACTTTGATCAATTATATTAATTACAAATTTTTGTTTGTCAACAGGGCACTGTCAAATCAAAAACTTTTGTGAATAAAGAGAAAGAATCAATTGTGAATAATAGCTGCATAGAGTCATCAAATAATACGAATACAAATCGAACTGAACCACCATCGTCATCAATGCCTACAGTATCAATACCATCTGTTAGTCAACAGAATGTTAGTACTGGTGGTGGTAGTACACAATCAACTGCACATAATACAACGTCGTCGCCATCATCAAATATACATAGTAGTAGTGTAAATGTCACAACATCTAGTACAACAACATCGTACGCATGTAAAGATGCAAGTACAAGCAGTGCTCATAATTTTCCAAATACATCGAGTGTTGTTTCATTAACACCACCGTCTTCACCTGATAAGTAAGTAAAACTCAATTATTGCAGATAGGCTCGTAACGAGGCTTGTGTAGGTGATGCAATGCACCGGGACCCCCCAGTGCCCAAAACCTAAAAACTTCACTTAAAAATCAACATACTATTTTGAGATAACTTTTGAGATAACTTGAGATAATTTTTTGTATATGTATAGTTTTGTAAAGTTTACTTTAAAATAGAGCGGCGATTTTGGACTACTCGAGCGCCAAAAGAAGACATAAAAGAGTTTCAAACAAAAGTTGTTGGAAATACAATTTTATGAAAAAAAAAAAGTAATTTGCAATAAATGATTTGGGGGTGTGCACCCATCTGTCCGATCAGGTTGTCACAGGGTTGTCTAGGCAAGTGATTGAAGGCACTGTATGTACTATCTTTTCTGAAAGTTTCATCTCCTAATAAAATGGACACCGTGTTTTACGGTTCCCGCTTGAACTATCATACAAATAAAATGTCACTTCTTTATTTTTAAATTCGAAAATAACTGTGGAGTTTCGTAAATCTCACTATATATATATGAATATTTCACTTATAGACTAGTTCCTGTTCTAACCAAGTGTACTATGGCTGATAAATCCACAAAAACTGATGAATCCTTATTAAATGGGGAGCTTATTGATCATATACCGTGTCCTACAACAACAAATGCAGCTACAATGACCACAATAGTCACAATGGAAACATCCCCACAACCCACACAATCGTTAACGACAACAACATCAACATCATCATTTTGTTCGGTATCGCCACCACTTCCTACTACAAATAATGATAGTGGAAGTACACAAACAAATCAACCACCCCGAATGAGCTATGCACAAGTAGCTCAACATCATAAAGAAAGACTCACACGTGAGAGATATAATAGTACTGGTGATCAACAATCACAGCAGCAACAATCGACACAACAACAAACAACACATAATGTTCAACAATCACAACAACAGTCCAAAGATAATAAATCATCGACAGTATCTGCAGCTCGAGTGCAAGATACAAGGGAGCATAGAGAACCACGAGGTATAGTCAAAGTTTAATTATAATGGCATGCCATTTTAAATTTTGTATTTTTGTTTCATTCGAATATTTAATTATTTAGTTAAGTTGTTAGTGGAATGATTATTAAAGTGAAATTGTCCTAATTTTTACGCCTTTTGGCTAATGCTGTTACCGTAAATTTTATTTCAATGTTACGCTTTAAAAATAGTTATTTTCTAAATGATAAATAGATTGGAGTCATTTTGAACTTTAAATCGGTATTTTTAGCGAATTTTCTGAAAGAAAATAGAGCTATTGGTCTCGTACCAAAGTCAAAATTTAGCAAAAAATTCTTCAAATTTCCATCGATCTTACCTAGTAGATGCCGAAAATCACCGCCTCTAAAATTTATATATATATATATATATATATATATATATATATATATATATATGTATATATATATATATATATATATATATATATATATGTATATATATATAAATGTATATGTATATATCTATATATGTATGTATGAGTCTGTAATACTTAGCGGTCACAGTTTCAATCCGATTGGAATGTATTTGAGTGGCTTTTGGTATTCTAAAGATCAAGTTCGTTAATGGGTAAAATCGGACAAAGGAAAAGGGGGTTTAGAGGAGGGGGAAACAAATGTCTAAGAAGTAAAGTTATAAATAATTAATTTTACTATAATTTTAGTTCTTATCATTTTTTCTGTTACCCTAATATTGACAGAAATATTTACGATTTAAAATTGAAAGTTAAATTTCTAAATATATCCTGTACACATTAGAGTTTGAGAAAAAATGATCAGGTTATGAATTCAGAATTGTAGCAAACATGATTTTCTACAATTTTACTCCTTATACATTTTTCGATTTTATTTTTTTAAATATTATTAGAGATATTTTATATTTTGTGTTTTTTTCTTTCTCTATATCTCGCTTCCCCCTTCGACCTATGCCATTTATTAAAAAAATTAAACTTACAAATACCAAAACCATATCAAATACGACATTTCATTTTGATCAGACTAAAATTGTACCGCTAGATAGTGATTTATGTATTCTAAAAAAATTCGCTAAATTAACGCAGCTCCTGCGTAACGCTTTTTTATTTCTTGAAAATAATTGAATTATTTTGAAATATTATGGAGACTATTTTTTACTTTTTGGTATAAATTACGAGACTTCAAAAAGTCAGATCTTTAATTTGAAATTGTTCCTCGAAACAATGGCTTGCTTATATAACTAGTTATATACTTTGACTACCCCTTAACTCAATGACAAGTAAAACTATAGTTATTATTCACAAATATATAGTTATCATAGCAACTTGAAGTTTTTAGTCTTTCCTAAAAACTTTACATTTCAGTTACGAAAAATTTGAACTTCATCATCGATATGTGAGCAAAGGCGCGAATAAGCTTTTTAAGATTTGAAGTGGTGACATGTCCATCCGAAAATTTACTAACCCGTAAGAATATGTTGAAATCTTCGATGTCAACGAAATCTTCGAACGAAATCTTCGATGACATTCCAAGTTCTGGCATCTATGTTGAAGCAACTCTATATGCAATCAGTGCGTTCCACTAGACGCTCACAACGATCAAAATATTCCTTCAGCCGTTCCACATGACGACCGTGGTCGTTATGGCCGTGGCGAAAACGTCACCAATGACGTCATTATTTTCGCTCACGCCGAGCTCACAACGACCCATCTGAAGAGGTGGGTCGAAGTGGACGTTGAGAAATTCGGCGCAATTTAAAGATAGCGACAAAAAAAATTACTTTGTATGATTCGGAAAGAGATATTTTACTACTGTCGCTACAAAAGACATTTTGATTATATTTAAACGTTAATTATTTAAATACTCCACTAAAAGAAAGTATAAAAAATTCAATTCTATATTTTTTAAAATATAAATCAAGTTGATCAATAATTATTAAAGTTTATTATTAAGGCTTACAAATTATGACATAACCTCTTTAAGCTTCTGACTTATTATTAAGTTTGCAATTTTTCATATTTTCATCAACGGTTAAAACGCTCCATAGTAGCCCATTCCACTTGGGTTTATGATCGTGACCGTGATTGTTGTGAGTGCTTAGTGGAACGTACTGAATGTCATATGTAAATGCAGTATGTGTGTGTGTATGACATATTCTTTCTTGTGATTGGTATACTTTGACCTTAGGACTGACGCTTAGGTTGACAAAAAAGTAATATTAAACAACAAGGGTAGCTGTTAAAAAACATGCGATTGATAACATTCAAGAGAAATTTCATCGTGTGAGCAGCAAAGCAATATTTTCATTTTATTTATGTATTCATGATATCTTCAAGTTAATTGGCATACCAATATAGTGGATGGCCAGTTTATGGGTAGTTTTTTGAAACTACGATAAAAGGTGTAATAATACCTACACACAAATAAACATTATTATTAACTGTTAGAAAAAACAAAAATTGTCGAAAGATAATTTGCATACCACTAAAGTGGGAAGAGTCGACATACTGACCGAAAGTTGTTATTTTTAGAGTGTGTTTTTCGAACAGTCGTTGGGTATATTACTTTCAACACTAACAAGTTACTACTGGCTGGGATACCGTTTATGTGTATGGCATGTTCAATACTTCATTTTAGTGTTGGGCATAGACGTTCGTCGTTGGGAGCGCTCAATTTAGTTCGCAGTCCTATAGCAAACTAGTTCGCTCTTTCAGTTCGCTAGTTCTTTCATTAAAAAATGTTTCAGTACCAATAAATATTTAATTGTATTGAAAAAGAAAATAAATATAAACATAAATATTTTTTATTCTAATTGACACAAATAAAAATATTTAATAATTCAATAAAATTAAGTACATAATTTATTTGTTTCTGATGTTACCTAAATAATCAATAATTTTTTGACGGTCGCCAGAACAGAAAATATATAAAGAACTAAGAGCGCGATCATCGATGAACTAGTTCGCATAGTTCGCGAACTATCTAAGACATTTCATTCATTTCGAAAATATACGTAATGCGTCACTTAGCCTTTTTTTATTAATATAAACAAACTTGATGCGCCTTTTTTTTATCGAGTTTTATGAAGTTCAAAACTGAGAGGTTGCTTGTTTTCTGTAACTTATTTTTATATTAGTGTAAAAATTGATTTCATTTTGATACAACCTGTATGTGTAATGAAAAAGCAGTGTTTCTCCTTTAGAGAATGTAAAATTTATTCATTTTTTAGAATTTCTTATACTTTTATTTTATGTTTATATATTTTTTTGTTCATTAATATTCTTAGGACATACACGTAGAACAAAATCACGTGCAAATCAAGCTAATCGTCAAAAACCACAAAATACTACTAGCCCCAGTGGTTCAAGTAGTCCAAAACATGCTGCAAGTCCAATCCAATCACGTAGTCCCCATAATCCTGAAGGATCCATTGACAGTTCGGGTACAGTTTAAAAAATTTACAAAAAAAAAACATATATGACGAAAATAATAAAATAATACAATTTATATAGATGTGACGCAGCAATCACAACAACAACAAAGGGACAACAGATATGGAGGCGGAAGAGCTGGTAGCAATCGATCCTCTTTTGAACGTCCTCAAAGTGGGCCCGGTCGCAGGCGATCTGGGCTTGAACAACGTACACAATTTAGAGAATATCTTGGGCAACGATCGCCCAAGTAGTTTTAACTACGACTTTTTTGAATGACTACTACAACAATTAAACAAAAAATACAAAGTATTGGACTGATCCTAGATTTAACCAACTTTGACTGGCATTTTACACACGGAACACTTACGCTCACAAGTTTACGAAAACATACCAGCAAGCATTGTCATACAGTGGATGTTTCTAAAAAACAAACATACATGTGACTAATTTGTGATATCAAACATATGTCGGTTATCGTTTGTTGGTTAAGTATCTTTTAAAATTATTATTTTTAATAATCGTATCTTGTAAGAGGGGAGTGTTGTTTGCACAATAATTATATGGAATGCCTATAGAAGTTAATTTTTATGAAAACATTGGTGAACAATTTTGTGGCTTACACAAATAAAAATATGCCAAAACAGATTGAATTTATTAATTAAAACTTGATTATTTTGTGCTTTAAAGGGGTAATGCTTATAAATAATTAACTGTCGTCATAAAAAATATAATTATTTTGAAAATATATTAACATTTAGATTTATATTTTAAGTCGGGGTGTGTTCAACAAAATAAAAATATAAAAAAAGTATACAAAACAAACAAAAAAAAAATTATAAAAAAAAAATGGAGTAAAATATTTAATAATACAATCATCAATGAATCAGTGCTAAATATAAATAAATATACTACCGACAAATAATTTATCTTCTCAACCGTTTTATGAAATATTAAAATAATTATAAATATCTGATGCTTTGATTTATTTTCAAGATTGAATTCAATCAGTTGTTTTTGATATCAAAATCGATCGAACAACTGGTAGCATTAGACGTATTAGTGTTTTTTTCTCTTTTTTTTTGGTATAGTTGTATTAGATAATAATAATAATAATAATAATAATAATTATAATTAATTAAAATAAGTGCATAGTTCGCAAGGGGTTGGCACAGTTTTTCGAAGATAAAAGTGCCTCAGCAAAAAAAAAAATCGGACGAACTTTGTGTGTGAGATAATGATATCCATCGGCGCCAGTGCGTGTTTAAATTCTGCCAACGTATCGTCATTTTTTTTTAGTTCGGCATATTATCGTGTCTACCTACAGATTATTATCAGCTGTTGGCAGCTGATTATTTCGCTATAACAACTCTTCGTGGTGTGCTAAAACATATAAATACAAATATATTATCCATACATGTAAAAATATAATTCTGTTTATTGGGTATAAAATAATATTTGAAAAAAAAAAGTATAAATATAAATATATAAAAATATATATAATAATATATTTAGGCCATATTATTAAAGGTGAAATGGACTCATTGTTTAATCAGTTAAATAGTCTTTTAAAAATGCTTATTACTTTGTTATATAAATATAAAAATAATATATATATTATTCTTTTAGAAAACAATTTACAATATATGAATGGCAGGTAAATTTTTTTTTATATTTCTATAGTGAATTTATTCATTACACTTTATTAATTAATTCTTTCGTGTGTACCAAAATTTTTATATTTATTTTTTTTTCTGGGGAAAATCATTTATTTATATTATCTACCATTTATAAAAATACAAATCATTGTCTAAACATATTTTTAAGAATACATGTCGCGTCAATATTTGAAACACTGCCTGCCTGCCTGCCTGCCTATTTCTGGAATGAAAAGTTTACAAAAATGAACACATGTTTGTTTTATACAATTTTACTATTTTTGTAAAACGTCTCATAGAGCATGAATCAATTAACATAAAACATTGTTTAGTTAGCGTAGCAACATTTTTGTGAATTTAGAGAATGCATAATTTCGAAAGAGTCCTTGAAAATACTCGAAAGATACAAAAATTTCGTTGAAAATCGCTCAATAAGAATAAGCACGTGTTGTATACTTAGCGTTTGCAACATTCGTGAATTTAGAGAAATCCGAGATTTGGAAAGAGTCTTTGGAAATACTGGTAATATATACAAATATTTCGTCAAAAATCGCGGTATATTATTAAAATTGACTTCGATTTGTCTTTTCTCGTGAGATATCTAAGCTAAATAAAAAAAAACTGACTTTACTTTTGAGTAAAATTATCATTACCAGTTTTGAGCTGGTAGGAAAAAATAATCGAAAAATGCGATAATTATGCGGTTATAAGTCCAAGAGACATGGAAATCCTGAATAATCTGTATTATATTACACCATGTGTAAGATAGCTATTTAAAAACTTTGGAAAAATGTTTTATCTACTTTTTAAATTTCTAGTATTTAAGATATGGTGATTTTTTCGGTTAAATAAACTTCATTTGTGTATTAATATTCAGTTTAACTCTTGATAGATAGATCTATCTATCTACCTTAACTCTTGATACTTTTATGAAGTTTTCAATCAAGTTGGTTTCACATTGGAGACTTAACCAATCTCACGATTGCTATCAAAATTATTTTTTTTAAATGAAATCGCTTAGCGACTATATTTAAGTGATTCAACGATCCGTGATATGTCAAATTCGAAAATGATACAGATAAATATTAAAAATGGTCCATTTTTTATGTGATGTTAGAAAAATGAATCATGCTTTTGTATTTTCTAATGACTATCGAGTCAAAATATTTGACTATCGAATTATCGAGCCATATAATTAGATAATCTCAATGTTTTTTTTTTTAATATTTAATTACTAGTAATGATTATCTAAGCATGCAAGCGAATTGGTCTAAGGTAATTTTTTGACAATTTAAAAGAAGATAAAATTTGATTATTATACAAAAAATCTTACAAGAATTTACAACGAATGGAATTCGTTGATTGTGAAAATAATTATTTATATTTGAATTTAGTGTTTTTTAGAAACTTGAATATTTCTTTTTATTTCGTATTTATTAAAATTCAGTCAGTAAATTTTTGTAATGACCAAATAGGCCAGCGCTAAGTGTATTTATTTTGACGCATGTGTATATTTCAAACACAGATAATAATTATCATTTGTAGTTACTTACTCTTTTTGTTTTTGAAATATTGTCTTAGTAAGTTGCTAGAGCACAAAACAAACAAAGAAAAAAACAACAGAAAATGGTTATTGTTATATTTTGTAAATTGTTTGAAAGTAATTATTATAAATAATAAAAAGAAACTTGTAAAACGAAGATAATATAGAAATTGAATGATGAAAAAAAGCACTTATTTAAACAATGAGGGGCTTTTATGTACATTTATGCCAATCCATTCCCTGACGCAAATGAATTATGTTGCGAAAAAGTTCAATCTGTGATACCTCCCTTAATTACAAAAAAAAACACAATAAACTCATTATAATTTGCAATTAGAATTGCAAACAAGTCCGTAAAGAGTTTTTTGAAATTAACAAACCATCCGTTATTTTCTGATACATCCAGATTTTATTCACCTCAGTTTTATTTATTGTATAACGAAAGGATTGGAAATGATGTGTTCGTGGTGAGTGTGAGAATGTGTACATAATCAAAAATGTGTTGTAAATAACCAACCAAAACAAAGGCCTTGAAAGTTATTTAACAAAAAATAATTTTTCTTTTTTGACTTATGTGTTTAAATAATTTGTTTTAAATTTATTTCCGGGAGAAACCACATAGAGGGTTTGTTTTAAAGATGAAAGCAAAAGTAGATTACTTTTTTTTTAAATAGCAAATATGCATTTTGTTTTTCTTATTTAAAAAAAATAATAATTAGATATTTAAAATTTAGGTTAATAGAAAAACATGTAAATCCTCAAATAATTTTATAAACATATGGAAAAAAAATATAGCATAATATGTTTATTTTTATGAATATATTTGTAAGAAGGCATTGGAGAATTGATTTTTTACATAACATGTGGGTGTATTTCACATTAATATTCGTATAGTACAGTCAAATTAGATGAAAAATCATCGTAAAATATAAGATCGAACGAAATTTGATTTGAGCAGGTAAAGCTGTGTGTTTACTAACGGAAAACCGTCGAACTGTGGTTTGGGATGTAAGTGGGTGGGGAGAAGTATATGAAGGTTAAGTACGAAAATTGTAGCTGGTTAAAATCTTTGAACTTTTTCTCTTTACATTTCTTTCTGCAATAAAATAAATGTTTAGCAGCATTAAGCAGTAAAATTGCCACTTATATAAATTTTAAACCATTAGAGTGAGAACAAGTTAAATAAAAGTTCATTTTTTACTATAGAAATAGTACAGACGCTAAGAAAAAATTGTTCTAACAAAAGAAGTGAGGACTTTTATTTCCTACAAAATTGTTCTGAATAACTTTTTAACTAAACTAAACGGTTGGAGAGATGTGGTTTTCGCAGTTGAGGGTTAAAATCCCTCTTATGATACGGACGATACAATTATTTTAAAGCAAAACAATATTAACTACTCTGAAGTAAAAAGGCAATACAGAAGATTTAATAACTACCAGTAGTGTTCAAAGTGGTTTTCGCAGTTGAAGGTTAATTAACCCCTCTTGCGATTCGATTCGATTCGATTCAACTTAGACGGCTTTCCGAACTACGCGGTAAATTCGAGCTAGTAATAATTCACAAGCTTTTATCCTTTCAAGAAATTACATTCGGTCTCGTATTTTACATTATATTTTATAATTTTTCTGTGCTAGCCAAGATTTTAAGAATATTTTTACCAATAATTTGTGGTTTTAAAAACATTTAAATAAAAAATAATTGTATTTGTCAATTGATTATTTTTATATGAAATTTTTAAGTTATTTCACGATTTATCATTTTGAGAAAATGAGGGGATTTTATTAATATGTGAACGATTTTGATGGTAAAAAACAGTTAACTTGTTAGAAACAACTGTGGTGAATAAAGTTAATTATTCTCGTGGATAAACTGCAGTAATAATAACACGATTTTCGAAGGCCACATTTTTTAAATTGTTTTAACTGTCCCCAACATTGAATTAGTTTGTTGGAATAAATATTTTTTAAATTTACAATAATGGCCAATATTTCTTAAGAATATTTTTTCTTCCTATTTTAAAAAACGACCTTTTCAATTTGTGTTGTCAGTAACTATATATATTTGTTTTTTGGGGGTTTTAAAAAGTATTTGGTATCTTTAAAATAGATTAGTTGTATTCTTTTTGCACGTCAACGAATCGAGTTGACTACCAATTGTGAGGTGAAACAAAATCCGTATATTATTTTTTTATAAACAAAATTTTTTTAAATTTTCTGTGTGAAAAATAAATAGAAAAAATAGATTTGTTTTTAATAGAAAAGGTGCTAAATGATTTAATTGAACTCTGAACGTGTTTTTAGAATAATAGTGCAGAAGGACTACAGCTATGTTTTTAATCATAACTTCGTAAAATAATCTTAAGTGCTACAACTTGAAAACCAAAATGTAATTAAAAATAAATGAATTTTTTTTCCGAAGGTATTTTCACTATTTTTTTTATTAATTAATGACGGTGTACCGTCCGTATACAGGAATTGTTATTTTAGTTTATGTGTACATAACCTAATTTGTAATGAATAATTTAAAAACAAAATCGATTTTGTGTATGTTCTAATTTTGTTAAGGCTTGTGGCATTGCATTATTTGCAATGTAATTTTCAATTTACGAAAAATTTTGTGTTGTTAAATAAATTATTAAATAATTCGATTGACTTAATAAATAATTTTTCAGCCAAAATTGCTTTGTGGAAATACCTGACCTATGTTTTTTTGAAATGCCAAAAAGCAATATGCTTTTAATTTTTTGGAATAATATTTGAATATCGTAAATGTTTACGATATGCACTATCACGTGACAAATAGGATATTTTACTTTAGCATAGAATATAATCAAATAGAATACTAACTTCTTGTACAATTTTGTAAAGAGTGTAAAACAATATGAATCGACATTTTAATAAAATAGAAATTTTAGATGGTAACACCATATGTGGGTCAATTGTGGACAATTCATTTTAGAATAGAACTATATTTTTCAAATTTTAATAGTTGATTTGTGCTGAATTCTTTTGTTTTCGAAAAAATATCTAAAATACAAGTTTTTAGTATTTTTACAATGAACAATTTGTATTTGAAACATTTTTCGAAAACGAAATGGTTTCGCCGCCAATTTCGACAATAAATATTTGAAAAATGTACATCACTATTGATCGCGAGAGTACGACATATAGAGTATGCCAAGGAATAACATTTTTCACATGTTTTTTTACTTTTAAAATACTTTTAGTAGTTACTTAAATACTTTTAGTAGTTAAAGTAAAATTGTATTGAATTTTTTTTTTTCGTTATAAGATTTTCAATAAAGTTTGCGGTGCTGTATATGCCTCTTTTTCTTCCAATATATTCGCCCTTAAATTATTTTCAATAAATTTGAAATATCTCGAGATTTGAGAGAGATAAAGATATTGTCGTTCGTAACTTCTTTAAGGAAAATTAAATAACGAACAAACGAACCAAAAAACAGTTTAGTTAAATTTTTCTTTATCTTGTATCTCGGAACCGTTTGAATTTTTTGTATTGCTGCAATTTTTTTATGGGATTAAAGTAAAATTAGTTTTTGTTTTTGCTCAGATGTCAGTGGGTAAATAAATCACTTGTCAGTACCATGTATATAGAATTTAAATATTGGCAGATGTATATGGATCATTTTAATATAATTTTTTGGCGGACTTCGTATTTAAAGCCCACGAGTTATGCGAATTTTTGCCATACATTTTTCAAGTAATATGCCACAAATAGAAATACTACGATTTCTTTTTGTGAAGTTACTTAAAGAGTAACATATACGGCATAAAATCGGAGTCATTCTTAAAATTGAAGAATAGAAATACTCCATGACATCCAGGACATGTGAATATGTAATTAAAAAATTGAATGATGATTGTACGTACGCCTGACACATTCAAATTGCACATTTAACCGCCACCTTACTTTATATTTCAATAAAAATATTAAGGGTTTCTTACACTTGTGATTAATTCCTTTGAAGAATATCTGAACTGCTCAGGTTTAGCTCAATACAACAGACTTATCCGACCAACTGTAACTGCAAGCGTATCGTACAGTCGTGAACTTAAGTGGTGTTTACAATGACGCACAGTGACTACAGGATATCTCAATTAAAAAGAGAGCTACAATGTAGTCATTGTACGCCATCGTGAGCACAATTTATATCCACTAACTGTACTAAAATTGTATCTATTCGGATATTCCTTAAAAAAGAACTAAGTATATTAAGCTCATTAAATCTTTACATGCCCGTTTTCTCTTTTCAATAAAATGACGGTTCTTGTTATTAGTATGAATTGAGATGAAGCTTTTACCAAGTTTCATAGTATTACTTGATTGTACAAAAAGTTCGATTGTTCTATACAATTTGTACTTGAAAAATAAAAACGAATTTTTTTATAAAAATAATGCGAAATAATTAATATCTTGTAAAACACAATCTGATACATTCGACTATTTGTGATTTATATGCCTATAATTATGAATACACGACCCTCTTTTGTTTTTCGAAGAAGAATTTAATAGTCCCCCATGTGTTAATGAATTAAGAGAATATTTAGTCAGAATGACGCTTCTAAGTTAATAATACTTATTTGTAAAAATGATAATAATTAAATGAGGGTATTTTCTTTTTTTTTTTTAGACAATTAGAATGTATATATTTATATAATTTGTTTCTTTTTAATTTAAATACTGTGTTTTTATTATTATTATTATTTTTGATTCGCACAACTTGTACATTTATTTTTGTATATGAGTATATAATTTATAGCACATAATTGACAATTCTATTATTGGTGACAGTGCCTAGATCAACACTATAATTCATAATAATTGTGGTTCGGTGTGACAGATATGTGTATATCCTTCGACAGACAACATAATTATACTGAAAATTGATTGCTCTTTTAAGTCCTCGATAAACACATGGTATTTTGTATGAAGACAATAATTCTCTTTCGATTCGGTAACAAAATATCTTGTATAAAGCAGTTAATGGGCTATTGAGTGAACCATGGACAGTGATTAAATAGAGATATAAGATTTATTTACACATATACTGGTTATTTTAAGAACGTGTATCTAATAAAATTAGAATAATAATTTTAGTTTCGGATACTCAACTTATTTTGTAATTCGTTAATTACTTCTTTTAAGTTGATTATGAATTGATGAGACATACTAGCGCGAAATAGTGCGATCATGTTCAACAGAGTTTTCATAAGTAGCGCTACTACCGTTCATGTGTTATAGCTTATACTTAGTTTACATTTATGTCATATAAGTAGGTTCAGTATTTTTAAGGCGCATTTAGTTTAGTACTCGTCTTGATCAACTTTTTACATGGGTCGAGTAGATTTGCTTCTTTTCCTTACATACCAGGCAACTATCTTTCTTTACATACCGTTTATAAGTCTTACAATATTCTCGTTTAAAAGAAATCCTATCGTCATAATCTATCCTAAAACAGAACGAGACGTCACTACTTGCACTTTGGTCGCACACTGCTCGATTGATTTAGTGTCACACATTCGGCGATTAAATAGCGTGATTAGTTTGCTGATACAAAACCAACATTAATTGATAAAACACATAGCACGGTAGTGCGTCAGGCCAATTTTAAGCATAGATATGAATTTATCTTGACACGGTAGCGTGGCGTATGAATAGATCTTGGTAGTCATTTGTACAAAACATTTTTAACCCAATTCTGGAATTTTGTTTTTATGTTGCCATTTTACAGAAGAGCAAAAATAACGAACATCAAAAATAAACACATTAGTTCCTTTTAGTTTTTGGAAAATTATAGTTCTTTGTTGATAGTGTCAAATTGTGGTACAATATTTTCGATTATAGGAGTTCTATTGAATTTACCCAAATTTATAACTTAAGTCTATGTACATTTTTTTTTGTAAGTAAATGACCTTTCATGTTATACGTAATATAAAAATATCATTGTATCATATGATACAATTTTCAAAAACAGAATTGAAAATTGTGTAAATTCAGTAACCTTTCAGTTTTTACCTTGGAAAGTAAATTCTAACTGCAGTAAAATATCTCGTGAAGTGTTTTGTCGTGCCTTTAACTAAACGCGTAAATGAAACAATTTTAGTTATATTTGAATTAGACAAAAGAAAACTGCTAAAAAAATTATTAGTAGACAGTATTCAATTTATTTAAGGGTGACTAATTGTGTTCATTAAAAGTCGTCCTGAAATACTGACAATAAATGAAATGTTTGCCAATTCAAAAAAAAAAACTATAAAATCAGATCGATTAACAATTTTTTTAAAAATAGTTAGTCATCCTTACAATATTTAAATACGTGTCTACATACTAAAAGGACTATAAAAATTATCAACTTTAACAATATACTAATTGATAGTTTTAATTTATGCAAAAAATTTGGTGTATTAGACAATTTAAATAGGTTTTCAGACTAGTGTTGTATTTTGGCCGTATAACAAGTTGATTGGAGAACATTGGGACATATAACTTTAAAAGAAAAAAACTCATATGCTTATAATAATTGTATAAAATAATGTAACTATTATATACTTCACCATAATATATTTTACTAAATACTAGTGAAAAGTGATGGAAAAGACTTATTTAGGGATGTTTTTTTCTTTTTTTTGTATTATTTAAGTTATATTTGGGAGCTGCTTGGCATGGAGTTCAAATAAAATAGTTATGTTTAACATCATTGCGATTTATATTTTTGTTTTGGAAGTTGTTCACATCTGGTGTAGAAGAACTAACTGATGATGTTTTGATAAAACTTTTATTTGAATTCCGTTCAAAAAGCTATTGTTATGTTTTGCTGTAAAAAGATATTTGCTTTACAAAAATACGTTAATTATAACAAAAAATATAAAACTGCAAAAATATTGTATTTAAATTTTTATTTTTCTGCTCTTTGAAAACTCAACAATTTATTATTGTTTATTAATCTTTTTTTAAAAATAAATAATTATGGATAGATATCATATCAAAAAAATATATTAATATAATGTATTGTGGATATAATCATCCCCCTAAACTACCCTTTTTACCCATTTTTCAGTATACGAATAAGACACATGAAAAATTCTATAACATCGAATTATAAATAAAAATTTTGTTGAATATAAATTTGAGTTGAGTTTGGTATTGGTGGATTTTGATAAGAATTAAGAAAAAAAAAGTACCTATATTTAAATAAAATATATTGTAATGTCCTCCCTCAATCCTCACATAATATTGTTGAGTTTTTAAAAATAAATAAAATAAGAAAGTGTCACATTTTTGTTATGAAATACTTCCAAACTGTTTGAACTGTAATATAATAAAAATTACTGAATCTGTGGTTAATTGTCTTGTCCTTTTTCGTATTTTAGTTTTTTATTCGTACCACACAAGTCGAATTCTTTACACTTCTACATTTTATCTGTGAATATTTAAAAGTGCTCTGGGAACTGAAGCATTTGGATATGAACTATGGTGCATAAATTAGAAACTAGAGGTAGTTGGTTTATGTTTTCTGCCCCAAATCTCGTGACATTCCCATCGACCTAAAAGTTTTGTGTTCGTACTCTGGTGAACAGAAATTACTGCAAATAGGTCAAAATATAAAGTCCCGTTCCTGCCCGAGATCCCGCTATTGTTGAGTTTTTGGAGCTGAAATCGATCGAGTTTTCAATGATACTTCGGGACTGCATTTAGTTTCTGAAACACTTCAGCGGCAACTTATTTTAGGTAGACTACATAGAGCAGAGGGAACTATACTAAAGCTTATTCTGTTAAATAGAACATAGCGAATATTCAAGGTATTTTCAAAGTTGCTCGAAAGTTACAATCTGCGATGGTCAGATGAACCTTGAGGTAGGTATCTAAAAAGACGTAGAACCTCTTTTTAAACCTTTTCTTACAAAACGTTCTGATAGTAGTTAAGTATGTTAACGGTTTCACACTTATTCTTTCAAAACTGGATTAACAGCCATTCGAACTAACTCTAGATAGATCATCTATGCCTCACAAGTGCCTAAAATAAAGTGTTTATAAATTACTCTAGGTGGTGAAGATTTCTTCTCGGCGTAAACGCTTTGCTAGGAACGGTCTAGATTGCTCAAATAAAAAATATTGTTTGAGCAATAATAATCAATTAGCGAGATTAGCGAGATAATCATAGGAACTATTTCAGAAAAAAATTAATAGTTCTCAAAAGTCTGAAAGGTATAAAGCAGAGATTAGTTAAATAACGGTTATTCTATGATCCGATCCATTATTTATCGACATTTAAATTCATACAGTTTCGATGTACTTTTGCTAGACGCATTCCTACTTTTAAACAAATTTCTTTAGTCTATGGGTCCATGCATTTCTATTATTTAACGATTTTGTTGTTGATAAAAGAGAGAAACTTCAATGATGTTTCGTAAATATATCATAGATGTCACTATTTTCAAATTTCTTATTTTATTAATGTAAGAAAAATTCGAATCAAAGTGGATCTTTAATTAAAATCATTATAGTTTTGCTAAATTATATGTAACAAGTGAAAATGACAGCGGAATAATTGCTTAAATATCCTGTGTATACTGAGTTAATTATCAATGACAACTGTTTATTTTACTTTTAGTACAGATCTATAAATATACAAAGTAGATGTGAAAAAAAAAGATATCGAAAAATTGTATTCATGCTTTTCGTCTTATTTCGTCGAGTTCTACAAGGATCTACGTAGAACGATTATTCGATATCTAGCTTCGTTTTTGAGATATCGATATTTAAAGTTTTAATAATTTATTTTTCACTTTTTTTTTTGACATATTTTAATAGAATTTGAAAAAAAACTTATCGAAAAGTAAAATTTTTTAATATCTCGCTTTGTTCTCATTTTTTCTATGATCTGATAGTGCATTCTATATATTTCAGATATAGTGTCAAAAATTATTGAAATTAAATAAGGTAACTATTACAATCGAGTACTACAATCAATCTTTCACTTCATCGGTCATACCCCGAGTTGATCGTGTTTGTTTGTTTTTGGTCCCCGCACTAAAAGGCGTTCTATATATTTCCCTATATCAAAACGCTCTTTGTGACTACAGATAAGCTATTCTACATAACGTCTAAATGTGGGAAGCAGGTTTGTAAACTGTATCGCTATGATAATCCAGCTGAACGTTGTTCAGTTGTTTTACATAACGGAGTTGTTATGTCAAACAACTAGCGGTTTTGTAAAACAGCGGATTCGACGATCCATCTGCGAAATATACCTACACTTATATTCGTCATACCATAATTATTCGTCTTGGCGAGCTGGATAGAATGACATTTCGTACAGGATAATCGGACGAAGTTATCGATTGAGAGGCCGCAACGCCTCACTTGAATTCATAATTTCGCAAAATCATTTCTTAAATGATGCCTACAATATAAAATCAACCCCCGTCTACAAATTTCAAGTTTCTATCCTTAGTGGTTTGGCCTGTGCGATGATATGTTAGCCAGGACATTGCATTTTGTATAGATAGATATTAAAGATTAATATTTCTTAGATTCTAATTGTGTCTTAGTTTTTACAACAGCATAGACAACTTTAATGATATCTCTAAGAGTTTCAACACCCATTTATGTTTCAAATTTCATCAAGTTAAAATGCTTTAAGTTTTTAACAAAGAGAAATGAGTGGGTGTTTGGGCGCAGACATATAAATATATTTAAAAACATATGACGAAAAACAACCAAGTCTCGTTCGAGGATTTGGATTCCGTAACTAAATTCAATTGAAAATTTCATGGTTTATTATTGCTATTATTGATTTTTTCAGTTAGACAAACACAATTTACTGAAGCAAATTCGAAATAAATACCCTAATTGAATAGAAAATTTTCTCTTTTGGGAAAATTGTTTATTGGCATTTGCGATGTGGGACAAATAATTAAACTTAAAACATGTTAATGAAAATGTTAATTAATTTTATTTAATAATTATAGTTTGTTGATATTACGGAGTGAGAATTTTAATAAACTATATGGATGATGATATTGTTGTGTCGGGTTAAGTAGGACATTTTGAAAAGTTTTATTTGAGATAGGTATGTTGTGGGTGATCTAACTTGATATAAAGTTATGAAATACAAAGTAAAATTTTAACTACTATTAACCATGATATCAGGTGGTCAAATATTTATACACAGTGTTTCATCATATAAGTACCCTATTGACACATCATATAAGTTCTCTGAAACGATTTCGCAAAAATGTTTTCAAATGTCCATGGATTATAGCTTGTAGATGTGGGAAATGAAATAGTCTTTTTCGAAGACTAAAAATTGTTTGAAATTTATTTGTGACATTCACTTGTTCATTATCAATACTGATTACTTGTAGTTTAATTACTGTTTTTTACTATTATATAAAAATATTAGCGACCCAGCACTTCGCATGGTTATTTACATAAATTTGGTTGCTGCTCATCCTTACATAGTATAAAATAAAGTCCCCCAGTCACGCCTGTCTATCTATTCGCGATAAACTCAAAAACTACTACACCGATTTTCATGCTGTTTTCACCAATGGATAGAGTGGTTCTCGAGGAAGATTTTAGTATATAATTTGTCAAGTTTTTGTAAAAAATTGGTCCTTAAATATTATAAAAGTGATTCATGAGGAAATGACATAATAATAGCTTTTGATGTTCATTGATAGATGGCAGTGAAACTATATTCCTACACATTAGTTCATTAAACTTACAATAGATGGCAAGATATCAGTGGTGTATATAAGTGGTGTAGAAAATATTATGTTACTTGGTTATAAGGGCGTTACAAAATTTTTGCGGGCGAAGCCGCGACGGGTAATGCTAGTTGAGTATAAAAGCAGGTTAAATCATGTTTATTGTTAAAAATATATTTTGATTTTTGACAGATTGAGTAATGCGTCTGAACATCTATACGAATAAAGCACAATTATTTTTGAATTGAATTAAAATGGTCAATTCCAGTGGTATTGCTATGCCGGATCGACCCACGATAGAAGAGAAGCAAGCCCCAACACTCGACCATGTTCCAAAGAGAAGTTTAATACGTACCAGATATTAACTTGATACGAAAGATAAACCGGTAATAATTTATATACAATACTATTATTACACTTTGATCTGAAATCATTGATTGGAGAATCGATAACGTACAACAGCCAAATATATGGTTATATCCACACTATTACAACACCTCACATGTGAGAGTTAAAAAAAAATTGTGTAATATGCAACTAAGGTGATATGTAACTTTGGCTACACTAATTATAGAACCGTACATATTTAAAAATACAGATCAACTTGAAACTTTTGGATTTCTTTTTATGATGTCAGTTTATTAAATTTAGAGTTTTAACTTAGCGTTTTGTTAAAACAAGGAAGTGAATGAATGGTATGATTTCTGAATATTGAGTTTATGATTAAATGGTGGAAACGCAGATAATCGTACAAACAATATATCCTTGTCTTGTTAAATGTTTTGTTCACGGTGCCAACACTCATTTTTTTTAACTGATGCAACCTTACCGTTCTGGATTCTCTTTTAATTGTATAGGGCCTCTAGTATTCAGATTTCAGTCGACCGAACTTGACTCACTTTAGCTGTATTATATTGTGACATAGAAAAAAATTTCATTAATACAAAAAATGTTAATATAATTTAAAAAAAACAATGGAGAATCCGGAAATTTTTGACATACGTTTTTTTATTTATTTGCCAAGATTTGACATAATTGTTGCTCAATTTTAAATGATTAAACATTAAAAGTAATCAAAAATCATTGTTAAAACGGGATAGGATGTGACGTCATTTACCATGTTCTGTATAGCTGCACGAAATAGCTTAAATACGAAAATTGGTTTCTACTTTTAGCACAGTGATATTTCTTTTTTCCAGAAGTTTTATGAATTGATTGAAATATTTATAGTTTATTATTTTTTGTGCGTTTTCTATGTTTACTATCGTTCACTGGCTAATGACGTCACAAAACTTTTAGTGTGCTTTTCGAGAGCGTTTGAAAAGTATTCTTTTAAAATCATTTTGAAATTGAAATAAACTTTTGTTGCATAACAAAATTTTCTACAATATTTTTTTGCGTCTACATTAAACAGGTTTTAGGGATTTTCGTTTTTAACAGTAGTAGTCTATTTTTGTTTGAAATAGTTTTTCATACACTCAATAGTTTTGGCTTAAATACACAGGTGATTATAAGCAATACTACTGGTTTGTAAATCTTTTTTGTTTTTAATTACAGTGATACAAACACTCCTTTTTTTGCACTTTTTAAACACCGTGTATTAGTGAAGATGTATGAATCGGCATCCCTTCCCCCACCAATACTAATAGAAAGGAATACACACATTCTAAAATAAGCAAAACAGGGATGGTAGTGGGATAGTAGTCGAATAGAAGTCGAATACTACGAAGAGTTGTACCATCCATATATATATATATATATATATTATATATATATATATATATATATATATATATATATATATATATATATATATATATATATATATATATATATATATATATATATATAGCTCTAGATAGAAACCCCCGAATGGATAATATTGTATACGAACGAAGTTATTCGAAGTACACCACATCGGTAAAATTCGGTATACAAGTAATCAACCCCTGGCCAACCAATATATAATACTGGTGCATGCAGTCGTCGATGTGTGCGTCGAAAATATAACTGGCAAGGTACACCAACATATTATTAAAAACAGGCACAAGTTAGCTGCTCTATTCCTTGATTCATTCTCGGTAGTAGTGTTTTGGTGGCGCAACCAGTGAATACAAAATTTTATCATAATAATTTTATTCTCGTCAACATATATATACATATATACATATATATATATAGATATATATATATGTATATAAAAACTTACCGAGCTTGAGCTAATATAAACATACTACATGTAATACTATATAGGAGACTCTAGGGTCGATCGCTAGTTATACTTTTTCAGTGTTTCAACAGCAACAGGCATAAACTCTTTGACTGACTCTGCAACAGGTAGGGTTTACAGTTACTGTATATTCTACATTGTTGTTCCTATATTATACTCTCTTTTGTTCCATCGATGTTGTATTTATTAATAAAAAAAAAATATATATATATAAATATATATATATCTTGTTCGTTCACAATCTTTTCAATGTCTTTCTCTGTGTTTTTCTGTTTGTTTTTATCTCTTAATGATTGTCACAAATTATTCTTATTGGAAGGAAATTCTCAATTATTTATTTGTTCCTTTTGAAGTTTTATGTGTTTGTTTTTTTGCTGTTTAAATTGGAGTTTTTTATATATATATATATATAAAAACAGTTCGAAATGTATTGAGATATCAATCAAAATACTACCACACCTCTTACAGACAGACTTCGAATATTTTTTAATGAGATTTCACTCTCAAAATAACCGCTATAAAAAAAGAACGCTATTTTATTTATTTATTAAAATTTACATAATTTGGTTTGAATATATTAAAAAACAAAATTTTCAATATCTTTTTATCACGATCATTTTCAAATTGATATTGAAAAATACTTATAATTTGATCAGATAATTCAAATGTAAATAATTTTTAATTTAATTGGATTATATTATTATTATTAATGGTTTTCTCACACCTGATGTCGTGTATTCCGTCAGTTCGAACCGTTTTCGAAAGCGAACGGGTGCGGTGGATTAAAAAAAAAAAATCAATTATGAAACCTGATTTCTGAGAACGTGTTTATATTTCTATAATAAAATTTATATGTTAAAAAAAAACATTTGTTTAATGCTTTTATTCCTGTTATTAAATAACCATTAAAATAGGGTAAATGTGGGTTTCATGTTTTATGTATGAATATTTTCGAGTATTCTCGAAAATTTTAGGTTGTTTTTTGTCGTTCAGTTACCTGTCTTTGGGCTGCAGGTGGAAATTTCTTGTTTTATAAGAAAAGACTATGATAATATTAATATGGTTGAATGACCCACTTTTTAATATTCCTATGGATATATATATATATATTATTACAAGGTCGTTTGATGACCTACTTTTAAAAATGTTTATCAACAACGTCATACGGATGATACACCTACCTACAGGTGCTTTATTATCAGTTTTGGAAAAATTTACTGGTATTCTCAACCATCTGCGTATTTAATACATGCAAATAATTTGTATGATTTTAGATTAAATTAATTTTTCTTTTAAATAAGACGATTCCTGTGGTCGTATATTCGAAAAATTTAATCAAATAATTCAAAAACCATATCAAATAAAGTAAATTTTTTAAATGATAGTGGATTCGGTATTCTAATTCGGAATTTCTTAGTTTTTTCTGATTTATTAAGAAATTTATTATTAATATACTTTGACAACGGGTGCTTGATATGAAAAATCATACACATCTAAGATGGGAATCGAACCCATGTCCTCTGGCATTTCAGCCTCTTAGCTACATGATATGCTATGGTAGTAGTAAGCATATGATCTCTCACTATCTTGATGTCAACTCAATGTATTATTAATTTGTTTATTTATTAATTATATATTTTTTAATTGTTTTTTTTTTTTTTTTTGTAATCTAGCGTCTATTTATCCATTGTTAGTATGGTTGGCTTTTGGTTACATTATACCAACGGAAGTGACCAACGTTTACTTAATTTGACATTAAATTTCTTATTATAAAATAGATAAAAAAGTGTTTTGGTGTTGTTCGAATTGAGATATTTTTTGCACTTAATTAAATTATTTGTGTAATAAAATAGTGAAAAATGTTTGCTTGTTTGAGTTTGAAAAATTTTCGTGAAAAATAACGTTTTGTGATCGTGATTCGATGAAATAATATTCATACATTAACTTTGACTCTAAGCTTTACGGTATGTTTTATTTAAATTTTTTTAAAAACCTTTTAGTTCATTCGTGGCTGGTCCGAAAAATGGGCCGAAGATATATAGACAAAAATTATTTAAGAATTTATCTTCAGACAAATTTTTAAGATTGCGATATAAAATTTTTAGATAGTAAATTTTGATAGATAGAAAATCGGTATAAAAAGTAAATTTATATGAAACCAGGGGTAGTTTTCGTAAATTTTCTGTGATTCTTTGTTACATGTCGAATATTGGATTTTGAAAAAAAAATTGAAATTCACGCCTTATAAATAAATTTGAGAATTTATTATTAAAGTTTAAAGGGTAATAATTAACCATTTTATAGTCGATTAAAAAAAAAACGATTTTAAAGATCAGATTACATTTTTTGAGTAAAATAAGGTCCTTAGAAAAAGATTTATCAAGAAAAAAAAGTTTTTATTATTGATCAATAAATAGGAATCGATTGTTTTTAATTATTAACCAAACCAGACCTAATTACTCGGTTATGTTTTTTTCTTCACAACTATCCGATTTTGTAAAAAAAAAGTTTCCATTTAAAATGAAGGAACCCCAAACATTTACATATATATATATATATATATATATATATATATATATATATATATATATATATATATATATATATATGTAAATGTCTGTAAGCGTTCTAGAGGTTACAATTTCATTATGTTCGGAATGAAATTTGGCATGTGATGACCTACTTTCTATATTTGTAAGATCAAGTTCGTTAATGAGCAAAATCTGTTCTGGGGAAAGGGAGTTTAGAGTAATAATAGAATAATGAAAAAATTCATCATCAAAGTTATAGAAAATAAACTTTACTAAAATTTATTATCTAAAATCATATATTCTGTGACTTAATTACAGAAATATTTGCAATTTTAGTATTCTAATGCTTTAATTAATATGACAATTATTGACATCATTAAAATTTCTTTCAGAAAATTCACAACTCCTACGTGCGGAATTTTTATTTTAAGCTCATTTTGAAGTGTAGAATTTTCTTCCAATAAATATAATATTCATAAATAAAACATTGTGAAATACATAAACGCCCTTTTTTGGTCTGGGTAAAAAGCACCTACAGACAGTTCTCAAATACCCTTGACACTGAATATTAGGTATAGTAAAAAAATTAATGAAAAATATTTATGAAAAAAATTGTCTATCTCATATAAATATAATCGAATTAAGTTCGCAACGTAAAACTTAATTAATCTCATACGTGATTATTTTCGTACCTGTGTAAGTGAAAATATTTATTTTTCACCATAACATCGTTGTGTTTCTTTAAAAAAACATGATAAAATTAAAAATTAAAAAATAAAAACATTATTTTGTTTTAATTTTAAGTGAAATTAATGACAGATATATGTGTACAGTGGAAATCATCTATTGTGACATACAAAGGACTCTCAATAGATCAATCCGATCAAAAATGAAAACGTCTAACAACCTGTTTAATGTAATCTGGAACATTTTTTTATACTACCAAAATTTATCCAAAATGTTGAATTAAAAAAAGAATGGTACCGAAAAGTTTGTCATGTTGTGTGATGCCATTAATCAATGAAATCTCAAGTTAATGTTTTTATTATTTCTTTAGTCTAAGCCAGTGATTTTCAACCTTTTTTTTTTCGCGGCACACTTTTAACGATTTCAAAATTTGACGGAACACAAAGAAAAAGATAAGTTTCAAAGTTGTTTAGTCACCTATATTACTATCACTGTGTAAAATAGTTTATGATAATAATTTTGAATGTAAAATAAAATAATATGTACTACAAAAACAACAGTACGTTTATTAAGGGATTAATTACAAGTGAATAATAAGAATACTTTCAATGACAAATTTGAGTTTGATGTTTTTTAATAATTTCATTTATATTTAGTCGTAAAAATGACAATGCTACTCTCATATTGTTTTCTACATTTAACAGTCTCGATATTTTTTTCGTTTTTATGTTGGTTAATACTTTATTATATACATTTCTAATATTTAGCGACATACTTTAAGAATTTGGTGGCACACAAAAGTACCGTGGCACAGTGGTTGAGAATCACTGGTCTAACCTTTTTAAATATAAAAAAAAAATGGTATGTCAAAAATATCCGGATTACTCCATACTCATTGTGGATACTTGAAAAAAGCAGTATTTAATTGTGCTAATATAGAAATATTGTTTTCAAAGTCGAGTGCGAATCTTTATGGAACACTGTTGCAAAAGTGATCATTTAACAACATTGGCTTGTACAAATGGACACATGGTGTCATAATATCATTAGTGCCTAAATGTTTCTAGAACAGCCAAGAAATTTGTTCCGAAGTAAGGGAATAATCAGAGTAACGTCAAAAATGAATAACACTGCCAGGGGCGGATTAAGACAGTTCGCCACCCTAGGCAGTTGCAAAAATTCCCGTCCCCTCCTTTTAAGGTACATTTTCAAGCTGATATTCTACGCTGGCACAGAAATGGGCTACGTGATTGTTGGCGTGATCAGTTTGTTAGAAATGGGAATGAATCCTACTTTTCCGTTGGGCACCATTAGTTATTAATTAGAATAGATTTATTGAAAATTTAAACTGAAACTCGAGCACATGGAGTGTTAGATGAATTAATTTAGAAAAAGGAGATAATTTCACTGTCAAATTAGCTCGGCAATATATATTAGACGCCCAAAACAAGCGCTGACGGCAGAGCGTTATTGCCAAAAAACGCCATACAAAAAAAGAGAAATATATTTATTAAATTTATTAAGTGTAAGAAAATAGAAGGATTAAAATAACAAGACATAATTTCAATTTCTGTTATGAGTCGATAAGTGTTTTCGAAAAAAAACAGTCGTATTAAACGACCGCGACGTGTCGTAGTAAGCAGTACCGTTATAAGTGATTTGTTTCGATTGCATTTTTACATGGAATTCAGTCGAAAAATGTGTTGTTTTATCCGATATATCTATCATACTAGGTCATGTCGATAAAAATGAATTTCACTACACATTCCTATATACAGTTCGCGCACGTATAGGGTACTATAAAATTTAATTTTGTGGTCGTTAAATTACGTAATTATTATGAAAGTTTATATAAAAATATCCCATGTGAATAGAGCTATACAACCTCTATATAAAGAGCTATCTATATATGGAAGTTGTGAGGCAGATTCACACTATATTTTTTTAGCCTCTACATGTGAAAATGAAGAGGATCGCTGCAAAGTAACACGGATAATGCGTGAAGAATTTAATCTCCTTACTCTTCAATGGCGTAAAGTTCTAAGGTGTGTGTGGCTCTTTTATACCAATGTTTGTTTCTAATCCCTTAGATAGATAGATAGATACATCTTGGGGTCTAAAAAGTATTCCATTATGCTCCCCCTACTACGTCAGTCCGACGAGACTCGTTTCTCCCATATTTTGGCAATATCCAGGAGTTTGCTTATATTAAAAATTCAATGACAATGAAATTTGTCGGAGTATACGCTAAAGTCTTCTACAGTTTGTCATACGTAACCGAAAGGAATTTGGACAAACATCGTTATGTTGACGCTTAAGTATACACAAATAAACAAATATTAAAAATAACTTCGACTGAAGTAATACTGTCTAAATAAATAAAAAATAAGAATCATATGAAAAAGTTGGCTATTACGTCACAATCGTCTTTGGTGTAGCGGAAGCATACTGGACTAGATATCCAGAGGCCCGAGGTTCGATTCCTGGTTGACGAGTAAATTTTTTCATATCAGTATTTAATTTAATTAAAAATAATCGCTATAATACATACTATGTCAATACATAATAATATATTTTATTGTAATATTTATAATCATATTCGTTTTCATAGATCCTGATGAAGCAAAAATAACATCTGCGAAACGTTGCATAAAATAATAATTTGTTATTAATGTATTTACCTGATCCACTCGGAACATCAAATTTAATACATACTATGCTATTGTAGTCTGTATATGGAGGTAAAATAAATTCCAATATAATAATTTTTACACATAAAAAAATTATTATATTTAAAAATTTATTAACGATAAAATATGTGATTTGATAATTAACTTTTATTATAAAAATTCTTTAATATTAATATCTTCCTCATAAATGATTAAAGAAAGAAAGAGGATTTTAATTTATCTATTACGATTATGTGCGGAATAGGTCGTGTCGATAATAAAATTTTCCCACTAACTTAGCTTATTAGTTTATAAAACAATTATAATGTTCTTTAGAAAGTATCATTATTCGGATCAAAGAAATGTGATTCTGAGAATGATCTCAATCAAAATTATGTAATTCAGATGGATGCATGTAATTTGGGCACTATCGTTGTTACCTTACCTGATAAACGTAAAGGTTTGATATTTGCAATTTTTAATATATTTTTGAAAAAAAAAAATGATACCGATTGCCCTAATATCACATATATAGTGTTATAGCATTTATGATACATTGTACGATATATTGTACTAAGCAAGACTTTTGTTGACAGTGGTTATTCATTATTTTTGGTGTCGCAGTTGAAAATTATCATTATTACATATTAACACCATTTAAAAAAATCCTCAGTATTTTTTTATTTTCCGGTATTTAATATATACCAGGATAACGATTGATAATATTGATCACAAAAAAAAAAATTTGGTATAGGTGTTCATAAAATTAGTCGTAAAGTTTTTCGTCCGTCCGTCTGTAAACACGATAACTAAATAGCGAAAAGAGATAGCGAGCTGATATTTCGTATTAGAGCTAAAAACTAAGGTAACGTTCGTGAATGGGCAAAATCGGACTATGTTTGGGCCAAATGTTGCAAAACTGTTGATTTTTGAAATCGTACAAGATAGAACAAAAATTGTTGTAAGTTCAACTTTGTAAGATATTTGTTTTTGAATGAAATGTTTAAGAAAGTTTGCCTAGTTTATAAAAAAAAATTTAGTTTGCGCGAACTGTTTACATATTGGGAATTCCACCGAGTGCCGAGTGACAGAAAGCGTAATTACTCGTAATTACGCTTAATTAAGCGTAGTTACGAGTTACGTTATTGATACGTTAAAGCGTAATTAAACATAATACCAATTTTTAATTTACAAATTTTGGTAAAAACATTGTATATTTTTTTCCAAGGGGTACCCCTTAATAAAATCACAAAAATTCAATAAAAATTTTTTGTTTCCAATTTTGGTAAAAACATTGAATATGGGCCTTTTTGACCTGCTGAAAACGATGCCGTTGATTAAAATAAGATCCGATTTATGTTTTTGGAGATATCAGCCTAACGGCACTGTATGGTGCTAAAATACCAATTTCTGAGAATTCAGAAACCAATATCTGAAAATCCATCATCTGGGCAACAAAATGAAGTCGATTTTCGTGATTTTTGGATCAAAATTGTCTTAGAAAACGATTATCACTGAAATCGGAATCAAAAATATTTTCATTTTTCTCTCAATTTTTCTAAGGGGTACCCCTTATAAAATCACAAGAATTCAATAAAAATCTTTTGTTTCCAATTTTGGTAAAAACATTGAATATGGGCCTTTTTGACCTGCTGAAAACGATGCCGTTAATTAAAATAAAATCCGATTTATGTTTTTGGAGATATGATCCTAACGGCTCTGTAGGGTGCTAAAATACCAATTTCTGAGAATTCAGAAACCAATATCTGAAAATCCATCATCTGGGCAACAAAATGAAGTCGATTTTCGTGATTTTTGGATCAAAATTGTCTTAGAAAACGATTATCACTGAAATCGGAATCAAAAATATTTTCATTTTTCTCTCAATTTTTCTAAGGGGTACCCCTTATAAAATCACAAGAATTCAATAAAAATCTTTTGTTTCCAATTTTGGTAAAAACATTGAATATGGGCCTTTTTGACCTGCTGAAAACGATGCCGTTAATTAAAATAAAATCCGATTTATGTTTTTCGAGATATGATCCTAACGGCTCTGTAGGGTGCTAAAATACCAATTCTGAGAATTCAGAAACCAATATCTGAAAATCCATCATCTGGGCAACAAAATGAAGTCGATTTTCGTGATTTTTGGATGAAAATTGTCTTAGAAAATGATTATCATTGCAATCGGAAACATAAAATTTTTTCATTTTTTTCGTAATTTTTCTAAGGGGTACCCCTTAATCACAAAAATTCAATAATAATTTTTTGTTTCCAATTTAGGTAAAAACTATGAATATGGGTCTTTTTGACCTGCTGAAAACGATGCCGTTGATTAAAATAAGATCCAATTTATATTTTTCGAGATATCAGCCTAACGGCACTGTATGGTGCTAAAATACCAATTTCTGATAATTCAGAAACCAATATCTGAAAATTCACCATCTGGGCAACAAAATGAAGTCGATTTTCGTGATTTTTGGATCAAAATTGTCTTAGAAAATGATTATCATTGAAATCGGAAACAAAAATTTTTTCATTTTTTTCGCAATTTTTCTAAGGGGTACCCCTTAAAAAAATCACAAAAATTCAATAATAATTTTTTGTTTCCAATTTTGGTAAAAACATTGAATATGGGTCTTTTAGACCTGCTGAAAACGATGCCGTTGATTAAAATAAAATCCGATTTATGTTTTTCGAGATATTACCCCCACAGAACTCCATGGTGCTAAAATACCATTTCTTGAGAATTCAGAAACCAATATCTAAAAATCCACCATCTGGGCAACAAAATAAACTTGATTTTTGTATCAAAATTTTCTTAGAAACTGAAATTTTCATTGAATTGGAAATCATTGAAATTGGAAATATAAATTTTTTCCTTTTTTTCGCAATGTTTCTTTTTCCCTTTGACGCGGCACACTTTTAACGATTTCAAAATTTGACGGCACACAAAGAAAAAGCTTAGTTTAAAAGTTGTTTACTTACCTATAATACACTGTGTAAAATAGTTTATGATAATAATTTTGAATGTAAAATAGAATAGTATGTACTACAAAAACAACAGTACGTTTATTAAGGGATTGATTACAAGTTAATTATAAGAATACTTTTAATGAGAAATTTGAGCTGGATGTTTTTTGATAATTTCATTTATATTTGGTCGTAAAAATGACAATGCGACTCTCATATCGTCTTCTAAATTTCACAGTCTCTTTTTTTTTTTTCGTTATGTTGATTAATACTTTACTATATACACTTCTGAAATTTGGCGACGCACAAAAGTGCCGCGGCACAGTGGTTGAGAATCACTGGTATAGGGTATAGAAAGACACAAAACAAAGTTTTTTTTAATTAAAAAGGTATGGTAAAATAGTGTTGTATCGTCATATAAAATGGTGGATGGAAGGAAACATTTAAGAATTTGAGATGTGAGATTATAATTCTATAAGAAGCAACAGCAGCACACGTAGAATTTCTATATTACGTAAGTTAGAGATAGAAAATAGGTTTTTTTTTTGTTCTTTCTTCATGGACATTTGTTGCTTGTGTATTGTTGTATTTTTATTAAATAGGTCACAATTTTGTGTGGATGTATTTATTTTTAGGTATAATACAATATCACCGGATAATCATGTTTCTAAATTTAAAACTTTGCCCCAATTCCTAGAACAATTATTTGTATTTTATAAATACGTATTTCGACTACAAGGTAGTCATCATCAGTATGAATTAGCTAATCGTTACTATCTCTGGGATATGGAGTCAGAGTCTCAGATATGCTGCTCGTTGCTAATTTGGTGCGTGTCTCACAATAATATTAAAAAAGTTTCGACTTTTATATGATCTGACTGAGGTAGTACCTGAAGGATTGATTATTTGAGTTGACTGACCAATTATAGGATTAAGTGTGTGAATAGCCCAACCCATTTATTGGCGGTATCCTTTTCTGATCATGCGGTGTTGTTCTTGTCAATAAGATGAGAGTGTTTATCGAAGCTGACCTTGATATTCAGGTATTAAATTTTTGAAAATGGTTTAATTTTATTAAATCCGAATTTGGAATTGGGCCATTGTCTAAATTCATTATCTGTTTTCTTAATTTGTGTATATAGATACTTTCGTATGCATCTAATTCTGTGGGATTTTGTACCGATTTGAATAGTTTTAAATTTGATTTGTCAATTTTGTGGTTGTTCTCAATAACGTGCGCAGGTATACACGATTTTTCGGTTCTCCCAAATTTCACATGAGCTAGATGTTCTTTGATTCGAGTTCCGATTTGGCGACGACTTTGACCCACATAAATTTTCGAACAGTTTTGACAACTGACACTATATATGCCCGATTGTTTTTCATTACTAATTTTATCCTTAGGGTTTTCCAGTAACTGTTTGATTTTATTTTTACTAACAAGCGCTGTTTTTAGGTTTTGATCCCTTAATTCTCTAGTGATTTTATTTGTGCATGGGCAGAAGTATGTTAGTTTGCACCATTTATTTTGTTCTCTTTGATTATTTTAATAATCTTTACAATCATGTTTTTGTTTACTGGATCACAATTTCTTTTTATTCTATATTGTAGCAATTTTGAATTCGTAGTAGCGGATATTCGAGGAAAATGTACAGCTATTTTGAGGCTAGATTTCGCAAAAATTTTATTAAATGTTCATCAATTCTAACTAGTAGATGTCGAGATGACCATCTTTTAAACTTTTAGAAAGTAAAAAAAAAAGATAAAAACTCTTTGGACGAGAATTTCAAAACTGCATGGTCACCTCAAAGTTGTCAGATTGAGCTAAAATTTTGCTCATATCGCTTTTTTATTGACTCAATCAAGATTACGGGGTGGGAGCAGCAAAATTTAGGAAATCCTACATCTAACGGCCACCCTAATATATATATATAAACACACACACACACACATATATATATATATATATATATTTTAATTACATCGGAATGCAATTTGATTTGCTATTAGGTGTTTTTGCTTGGGAAATGGACTTGGGGATGTTTCCGATAAAAAAGCTCACAAAATAGCTCAATTTTTCCTGCGCAATTAATATATATGAAATATTTCACTGTGTAATTAATGGAGCAGAAACGCACCTCATAACGTGTGCGGGTTCTGTTTTACCTTGGAGCATTTTTTAAAAGCTTTTCTAATATATAAACCGTACTGGACATTTGTGCTTTGTATGTCTTTACTCGAGATTGGCTGGATAGTGCGTTTTCTTACTTTGATATTCGATAACTCTTGTGGGGAAATACTACCATGATTTGCACATCTCTTGTGAGTCATAATTGATCAATTCATATATAGATATATATAGATAAATAGATAGATAGATATATCTTGGGGTATATACAAGTATTGGGGAATAGCCAGGAGTTTGCATAATAGGTTTCCTTGAAGGTTCATATATTAGGGGCAAGATGCACCGATTATCTTGTATCTGCTTATTATGGACTCCCATTATCTGTAGATGCTTTCGTTGGTGATAATGTCCGGTGATGAATCCGGTAACCTTTCGAAGTTGTATCCTGTTCAGGTTGAGTACATCGAAAGATAGCCTTTTGGATGCATTCTGAAACAGTATTTCCCAAGTTTTTGCTGCGATATATTTCCTAGTGATCACGGTGTTAAACATTCAACCACTTAAGTTCCTCACTTGTTTACATGCTGTCTTTGGAATTCATAGAATAGGCTCTGGGCCTGTGAAGGGTATTCTGACTATCTTCTTTGTTAAGGTATCTGCTTTTTCGTTCCCTTCGAAACCACTGTGATCTGGTATCCAGATTAATTTAACATTATTCCGTTTTGCCAGCTCCAGTAGTGTCTCAAGACAATCCTTGACCACCCCTGAGATGACATCAATTGATATAGTATCATCTTAGTTTTTTCCCTTTGATATAAAATATAAAATTCAAGCTACCCCTGTAGTAGAGTATAAATGTAGTACTACGCGATATATCGTGGTGTATCGTGAAAAAAGTTATATAGAACAAACAAACACACAACAGAAGCGACGACTCTCATTTTAATTATTCTTTTCATACAAAAGCAATCTCATAATAATAAAAAGAAAATTATATGTTACATTACTTTTCTTTTACACATTTTTTAAAGTGGAAATTGTGAATTTATTTTCTGTCTGTCACATCGCAACATTTCTTTATTATTGAATGATGTTAGCTACACTGTATAGTGATGCCGCGAGACGTGCGTAGCATGTCTCTTGTATTGTATTATCTTGTAAAAGTTTTCTAGCATCTCGTCTAATATTGTTTTGACAGTTCTTAAAAAAATTCAATTAAAAAAAAAAATATGAAATATAATATGAACAACTTTTGGTAGTGAATATACCTTTAATTTAAATCAACAAAACATACCATATATGTATAAATGTATTATACCATATAAGTATAATTTGAAAATTTGGAACAGTTTTTTAATATTAATTGAAATCAATTTAATCTAATGCGTGAACAAATATTTCTCCATAAGAACAGATGGAAAATTACATTTCTTTAAAAATTGTAATAAATTTTAAACAGCTTAGTAAATTCTTTTGAAATTTTCACAGTAGTTTAAGCATTAAGTGAGAAACATTCTACTAATAAATTTTCTACTAATATCTCCCAAACATCTTTATAGGTAAAATTTGTTTATACCCGGTATATTATATATACCAGGGTATATTAAGTTTAGTCCCGAGTTTGTTACAGTTGAAAATATTGATGACAGAAAAAAAAATCTGGTATGTGTGTTCATAAAATAATCGAATTAGTCTATTTTCGAATATATGTCCGATCGTTTCTAACACGATAATTAAAAAACGGAAAGAGATTTAGCTGAAATTTTGTATGTGTGTTCTAGAGCTAAAAGTAAGTTGGCAAAATCGGACCATGTTTGAGAAAAATGGGCCAAACTGTCTATCTTTGAAACCGTAATAATAATAATTAAAAAGAGGGGTACCGCATACGGATACCTAGCACCTAGACCAAGAGGTACTCTGTGCCCTCCTTGAGAACAATCTGTCACCCGAAGGTGAAACGCCTCCGGGCAAGAGGTGCCATTTTAAGCAGATGAAGCTATAGGATTCTGTCGAGGCCAGACGCCACACAGAAAGCCCACAACTTCTCCGCCAGGATTGCTCCCAGGATTGATGGATCCAAAGTTTCGGACCCAAACATTCTATATCTGACACCCTGCAGGCTTCTGCAGGTGCATATAACATGAATAGAGATCTCATCGTCCTCCATGCAGGCCGTACAAGTGGGATCATCAGACATCCCCAAGTTATGTAGATGGTAGTTCAATCGACAGTGTCCTGTCAAAAGCCCCACCACCCTTCTCAACTGCATTCTATTGAGTTTCAATCGAGCACAGTTGAATGGCCTAGCTGTGTTTATGCACAATTTGGCCTGTCGCATGCCCTACGCAAAGTCTCAGTAATCGATATGAGCCTGTAACAGCCACCCCTTGATTCGGTAAATTACGGAGCATCTTTCTATGGGAATGATAGGCTTAGGTGAAAGGGGCGTTTGAGATGACCCCTCTCGTGCCAACGAGTATGCTACTTTGTTTGAAACCGTAAGTCTCTTCAACAATAAAAAGACGGAAAATGTTCCTTTTTTAAAATAAACAACTTCTATTTGAAACTTCTATTTCATAAATAGAATATTTTCACTTGTTTCTATTCATATTTGCGTGCATATTTTTCTAATTTACTTACTTTTTATATTTTAATTGAAATAATAAAGAAGAAATTAAATCATTAGCACCCAAAATGGTTTGCTATTTTGTGTTTCGTATATTTTGACAGATTAATAGAGTTTGAAAGAAACTACTATCGCCTGTCTCTCGAATATTAATCGAAAATCAGAATTCTATTTTTTGTCTCGTCTCGTCTCGTTTCTCGCGTCTGTCGCGGCAGCACTATAGTACTGTTGAATCTAGATGATGATGATGATGATGATTATGATGATACTACGGTAAAATAACATGCTATTATTATACACAGGTATGTTTGGTTTATGTACGAATCTTTGTATGTGTGTGTGTATGTATGTATGTATGTATGTATGTATATATAAACAATATGTGAGTGGTACAGAAAATCGATTTCGTTAAAATTTTACCGATGCAATAATAATAATACCTATCGTAATTTAGTCCAAGTATCGAATTCTTAGTAAACCATCAGCTGTTAAAGGTTGCTGATCATATTGTCTTATTTATACCCAGTATATGGAAATATACAAGGTATATTAAGTTTAGTTCCGACATTGTAATGTTTGAAAAAATTGAAATTGAAAAGTGAACCCGATAACTCAAGAACGAAAAGACATAACGAGCTGAAATTTTTTATGTATTTTCTAGAGCAAAAAAATAAGATCAAGTTCGTTAATGGGCAAAACCGGAACGTGTCTCCCTCCACTAGGAGAGAAAATATACATTCTTTGAAACAGTAAGAGATAGAAAAAATTTAGAAAAAATCTTTTTCTTTTTAAAATAAACAACTTTTAAATAAACAACGATCTCAAATTCTTGAGACACGAAATAGTACGCCTTGCTACACTCTTCCTGGATCTTTTCCGGTATTATAAATTGCAGCGCATGATATTTCAGATTAATTATCCTAGGAATTGCAGGTTTTAGATAACTCGAACCATCTAAGATGTGCGTAATATCGAGATATTTGCAATCTTACTATCTTCGTGCGTAGTTTGAGTGGAAGATCCAGTGAAGTTAGAACAGACTTCGTCATGACACACACAGGTCAGAGCAAGAATCTCCTTACGGTGATCAGCTTGGCTGTTGATAAATTATTCCGAGTTAGTTTGATTTTAGATGTATTGAATTGATTTTTAAGTATACTTGCGAGGCCCAGGTGGAAACTTTTTTTTGGGGCGCCACCCTTATACATACCTAAAAAAAATCTCAATATACACAACAATACATGATCATTGACCGCAACAATAGTTGCGGTCCGCAACAATACCGGTCAACCGCAACAATAGTTTTTCGATAAAATTTATTACAATTATTATAACATCCACAACAAAGGTAAAATCAATTTAAATTTGTTTTTATTTAGTAAACAAGTCATATAGTCATATACCGGACTTTTGCTTCCGTAAACATTTTCATGACTGCATCAAGATTATGTCTTAAAGCATTAGCAGTTTTGTGTTCTATGGACAATTACATACTTCGTAGGTAATTTTAATTGTTTTTAACTTCGAAAATTAACGTTCAGCTGAAGCGACAGTGATGGGAATTGTTATAAATAAAATTAAAGCAGTACAAACATCCAGAAAACTAGCTGACAAAACAAAATTAACAACACACGTGAGAGCTGTTTCACAGAATGAAGTTTTTTTGAATGACTTTCGAGGCAAGCACAGGGAGACAAAAACTATTCATGAAATTTGTCACTGTCCCATTAAAATGTTCGACCAGTTTCTTAGAATTTTCGCATAAATCGGTATAACATGGTTACAAGCTGCTTCAATTGTTGACCCGGGAATTGGGGGTCCCTGATTTAGGAGACCCCGGTGGTTGCTACCTGTAACACTCCCGGTAGCCACGCCAGTGAATATGACTTGGTTTATTCTACTCTTCAAATGCAACACTGAAAATATATGAGTTTTTTTTCCCCAAATTATTTGAGAATATACGCAGTATACCTATACTTTTTATTATTCTCGAAAGTTTACGGCGTATAAAGAGTATGTATTATGGAAGAACCCTTGCCATAATCTTGTACCTTTATTTACACTACACTGTATTGGATGACGTATGTGAAATATGCGTTTATTCATTTGTTTGATTCCATATAAATAAATAAATTGACTCTTGAACTATATAACAACATCGTTTCTTAAAGTATGCCTCTCCAAATGAACGTGAATTTTCATGAAAATGTATAAAGTAAACTTACATCTACATTTATGTTTAGTGTTGTGTTTTTGTCAGTGAGTGAGTGAGTGAATGCGTTTGGGGCGTTTACGCGTAAATAATTAATTTTTTTTATGTTTGTTGTTGTAATGTACTGTAAAAAAAATTGTTACAAAAAATGCTTAGCATACAAAAAAACAAAACAAAACCAACAATAACATAAAACAAATACAACAGATGTTTTAGGAAACTAGGAGACTAGGAGAGACCAATAAAGAAATTGAGAAACAAACTAGGTTAAACTATAAATGAAAATAAAAGTGACTACATGAAAATGTCAGGCCTCAGAAGATCGGAGGACAGTTCAAGACGATAGAAAATACAGTATGCAAGGGACTGACACAATTTACATATCTAGGAAAGTTAGTCAACAACGAAGGAAAAACTAGTACTGCCGTTTATGAGAGACTCCAAAGAGGCAATCGAGTCTACTTCGTCAACCTGAAACTCTTAATAAACTGTAATACACGTGAAAAAAAGTGGTGTGTGTATATTTATGTTATAATGATGCCCGCTATGCTTCTCCTTGCCTGCTGGTCACCCCCCCCCCCACTCTTCAACTACTCTCGTGCGCTCGGTTGTTTCTCGTGATGTTCAGTTTCATTTCTAACGTATTTCTCAGCGATTTAATTCTAAACCAAGATAAACATTTTGAAGTACGAAAACTCTACTTTCGAAATCGTTTTTTCAAATTGAAATCGGACCATATTTGTAGCATTCATGTCTGTTGGAAAATTGGATCGTAAAAAATTTGAATGGCCTCAGATCAAAAACTATGCATCGGATAGTGTCTGCCTTGTTCACATATAAAGTTTATATTAGTAAGTAATACTGACCGGAGGATCTTCGCTACAACTCAAAAAGTAACCTGAGTTATGAGTTATGAATTTAAAAAAAAACTGCACTTTGGCCGGTTTATCCCGATTTTCTCCAAAACTAACCGCCCGATCGAGTCGTTCGACCTCTCATTTTCATTCTCTACAATTTCTCTGTTGATACCATCACGATTATTCTGATAGTTTTAATTTTATAAGCAAAAAACTAAAATAACAGCGATTTTTTGCATAAAATTGTTAATAAAAAAGTTATAAATAATAAAGTCGAGTGAAAAACATCTCACAATATCATATGGAGCTATTTTCCAAACAATGGCGCAGTTTGTTTTCTTCTAACACTTTTTACACAAAATTCCTGTATACCAAATCTCTGTAGCTTGGCTTATATCTATAATATCTTTTTTGAATGCTTCATCTCCTAACTAAATGGGGACCGTTTTTTACGGTCCCCGCGTAGACAAAGAAATGGGATACGATGAGTTTTGCCACTACAATGTGGAACTCAAATACTGTTTACAAGTAAAAACAATCCCGACGCATTGATGTGATTATTTTTAAATATGATTAAGAAACATTCTGAGAAAATCAGATTTTAAACAAAAAAAAAACCGCATAGAAATCAGTTCAGTCGTTTGGGAGCTACGATACTCAGGCAAACAAATGAAAGCTCAACCTTATTTTGTGAGTGGCAGCGCAGAGAAGATAGTTTTATATAGTTTTTTAACACTACGGAACCACTACCCAGCACTTTCACTTCTTAAAAATCACCGGTTTTACGATCCCTGCGTAGACAATGAAATGAGATTCAAATGGACGTTCATATTTTGGTCACCCGATAGATTCATTTTGTACTAATACAGAATACTTGGTTGGTAATGTTTCTGTGTGTTTTATGTCTATGAAAATTTGCATGTCAAACTACATATAAAAACAGTAACGGAAAAAATTACTTTGTGTTCACAAAAGGGATGCGACGAATATCATCCATTGACTGTGTCTGTTTTTTTTTTCTCTCTTTTTTTTTTTATCATTATTCTATTTAGTTAACAATTTCTGTTTGTCTCTGCGAATACAATTCAATAATTTTATATATATATATTTTCTTTTTAACATAATTGAAAATATTAAAGGAGAATGACATACAAACTATCTGTCATTTCCTTTCAAATAATCAGATTGGGATGCCAAAACAGTTGAATCATCTAAATTCTAACCGTAAGCTATTTACTTTTCATCGGTTGATAGTAGTACTATGGGCCACAAAAGTCTAGGTCATTTTTCTAAATGTGTTAATTGATTTGTGCTTTATTCATTGGATTTTCGGAAAAATACTTTGGATAAAAGTTGTTCATTATAACAGCTTTTATTCGAAGCACTTCAAATCGAATTAGGTTAGGTTAGGCTGGGTTGGGTTGTAGCTTGGGCTGTCCTGGATGGGACACACTCAGACCATAAGTAAGGTTCGTTGTGATACCTAGGGTTGTGTGTGGAGGACAAGGAATTTTGTGTATAGACTAGGAATTGATAGGTTGTGCGGCTGCAGACAACTTTGATAGGAACCATGCCGATATTCATCTGGGTTCTAAACTGTCGGCGTATGGACAAGAACGAAGTAACCGGCTATGCTTGAGAATGTTTTCTGTAATTTCCTTCACTAACTCCAGATGAATATCGGCATAGTTTCTATCATAGTCGGCTGCAGCCGCATATTCTACCAATTCCCAGTCTATACACAAAATTCCTTGTCCTCTACTCACATCCTCACATCCATAGGCATCACAATGGACCTTATGGTCGAAGTGTGTCCCGCCCAGAATAACAATCTACAATCTACCTATCTATCTCTCCATTTGAATACCGACTAATGCCGAAAAATACGAAGAAGGTTTATATAAATATATTTATTAATTATAAGGAATACTAAATTACTAAATATAAACGATTATATAAATAATAATTAGATATATTGGTTTAATATATTCTATGTATAATAAATATTATGTCTATCGCTATTTTTAGAAAGATTAATTAAGTGTTAATAATACATCTATAGCATATAGAATTGAATTTTAATACTACTAATAGAATGATTATTTTATCCCTATATTCTATTTAGAAAATATTATTTATCCTTTAAAGATATTCATCTTAGATAACAAATCTGTTAATCTGTTAATATTGATAATATAATGAAGTAAATAGTATTAGACCGAATTTATAATTTAATCTAATATATATATTTATTAATGGTTTTTGATGAAAAATTACCATGATAAAACCCGATTAAAGACGTTCAGTTGCTACGCTGAAGTCAAATGAGTACTATCTTTAATAAAATTTATTTAGGATTTTAAAAAAGTTGTAAAGTATGTCAATAATCTTACAACGATTTATAACCTTTTTTTATTTGTCCTAAATATTTTAAAAGTATTTATTGGAAAATACCAGGAAATTGTAAATTAGAAATTAATTTGACTTAATGTGACAGATCTGACAGTAAACTATGTTTTATATTTGTGTGTATGTGTATATTATTTTAGTGTGTGTGGTCGCCAGTTTTCAAAATATGGTGGCAAAAACAAACCTAACAAAAAAGTTTTAATTTTATTAAATAATTAATTCAAATGTTTGTCAACACCATTTTTTTAATGCAATTATATAAACTGCATACAACAAAGAATATTTATAAACATTATTCATGATGGTGTCTACTTTAATAATATAGTTATTCTAATTAAAGTACAAAAAATATTATGTTCCCCATAAGACGCTGTGTTCAAAGTTTGATTTTTAATCTATAATTACTCTTTGAAATGATCGTAAACAGGTGTTAAAATTTTGAGGGAGAATAACTACTGAATTGAGCTACTTAATACACTAAAAAAAATTATTTTTATCTACTATCAAGCTTCATGGATGAACGTCCTTAAGAAAACAAATAAATGATTGTAAAAGATTGTGCAATAAAAATTTCTTTTTTAAATTAAAAAAACAAATTTTTATTTCACAAGCCTTAACAATTAATTTCTACAAATTGAGACTCGATACGATACATAAATGATTGTAAACTTGACGGCCTTAAAGTAATTTGGCCAAACAATGATTTATGGATAAATGAGATTAGATTTTATGGTAATTATTATTCTGAATATTTTTATTAAAAATTGTGGGAAAAAAGGCTGCGTACGAAGTTAAAATTTAAATAATTATGTTTTTAAAACTCAACATTTAACATGTAGTCTTATTCAATTTGACGATGATTTCAACAATGTTGTTCAGCAAATTGGAACATTATCGTTTGCGATTTATATTTTTATACGTATATTTGACCTTTGTGGGTTTTTTGTAGAAGAAGACTGAAAAATAAATCGTTTACATTCGATATCGGAACAATAACTTCCATTTTAAAACATATATATATTCCTTCATATTTATATATATATATAATATATATATATATATATATATATATATATATATATATATATATATATATATATATATATATATAAATATATATATATATATATATATATATATATATATATAATAAGTGGCTACCAACATATATATATATATATATATATATATATATATATATAATATATATATATATATACATATGTTGGTTGCCACTTCTAGCGGTCACAGGTCGACATAAAAATGAATAACATAAAAGTTAATAAAGGTTAAATTCCAAAAGAGAAAGGTTGTATCTAAAGCTCCTGCGTTAGGATTAAAAAAAAAATATTTAGATGAAACTTAGATTAAGATTGGTGTTGGTTGTTATTTTGGTTTTTGGGGTCAGGTCAATTCGCAGTGAAAAAAAATATTTTTATAATTATACATTTATTAAATTTTCATTTGTTATGATAATATTTCATGACAATATTTGTAAGATTGTTTTAATCCTTTTTTGAAAATTAAATTATTTATTTTAATTGTTTCAGTGGATTGATTTAATTAAAAAATACATTTTATTTGATAAAAAATTTGGAGTTATTTATAATATCTACAAAAACACAAGCATGTCTTATTTGTTTTAATTCAATTTTTTCGTACCACGTTATTTAAAGTTTTTATTGGTGGACAAACATTCTACTAATAAAACTTTATAGATAAAGTATGAGAAAAAGTTATATATATATATATATATATATATATATATATATATATATACCGTCTGTTTTGGACAGTTTTGCTAATAGAGAATCAATGTTAAATATTATTTACTATAATAATTACACAATGCTTCATAAAGAAATAAAAATAGTGGGGGTACTCTATAGTGTGTGTGTGTGCATACATAATGAATAATAATAATATAAATTAAGTGGACATCACTAAATCCCTCCCATTCTTGGCATCAAACAAACATCAATTTACATCATCCACAAACAGTCAGTATGTTTGTAAGTATGTGTTTGCATAGATGGTTTTAAAGTAAATATTTTATTGATTTATTTACTATTAGAAATGTTTTTGAAAACAGACTGTATATATAAACAACAAAGCAAAAATAATAATATATCTTTTTTTTTTTTTAAAATAACGCTTCTCCTCAGACATTATTGTAAAAGAAAATAGACCTTGACTCGTAAGCACAATGCCTTCCATCTATTAAAAAAACTGTCTCGTGTATTTGTCGTAAAAACAATTAATTTCGTTTTATGATTTCATTCAAGAATGATATTATTATGTATTATGATTTTGTTGTTTGTTATTATTTTCACTTTCACCAGTTTAATTTTTATTAAAATATATTTATTTTATTTAGTTTGATATATTTAGAGTATTGAGGATTTCGATAAAACTGTGTAAAAATCTTATAGTTGAGCAATATAATATTTATCCTCGTCACTGTTACACATAATTATGTGTTTATTTATAAATACTCATTTTTATGTCTCTTTCATTAAATAAAAGCGGGACCTCAAAACAAACTGTCGTCGTGGATTTCATCCTCTTTGGTGTTGATTTTCGACAAAAACTGAAACAAGTATTTTTTCTGTTTATTAATAATAGCCGAACCACCAATTGTCGTGTTTCTTACATGTAAAAATTCTTTCTTAGTGCACTTAGCCGCACTTTATTGATAACAACCATAAAATTGATAAATCGAATTTAAAACTACTTAAATCGGTACAAAACCCCACAGAATTAGATGCATACGAAAGCATCTACATATACAAATTGAGAAAACAGATAATGAATTTAGACAATGGCCCAATTCCTAATTCTGATTTAATAAAATTAAACCATTTTCAAAAATAAAAATCCAATATCTGAATGTCAAGGTTAACGTAGATACACTCACTTTAGTGACAAAACAAACACCGCATAGTCACCAAAGAATACCGTCAATAAAAAAATGGGGCTTTGCACACACATATTCCAGTAGTCAGGCAACTTAAATAATCCTCAAGTCAGTCAGATTATACCCTCAGCCAAATCGTATAAAAGGACATAATTTTTTAAAATCATTGTGACACAGGCACCAAATTAGCAACAAGCAACATATCTCAGAATCCATATCCCAGAGATAGTTACGATTAGCTAATTCATACTGATGATGACTACATTATAGTCGAAATACGTATTTATAACATACAAACAAATGTTCTAGGAATAGGGGCATAATTTGAAATATAATTTCAAAAAAACCTAGAGTTCTCTTTGATTATTTTAATAATCTTTATAAATAAATGTATGTCTGTTTCATACTCATATATACGCGGTTGCAAATTTTGTATCACAAAGTTAAGTCTTGACGATTACAGCCTGTATACCTATTCCTGTATATAATATCAAATGATCTATGATAATTATTTAAAAATATAATAAAGAAAGTTTTCAAAACAAATACTGATGACATCTGCTGGTGAATTTAATAATATTAAAAGGTTATAACCTTACAATTTAGATAAGTAAAGAAGGTACACAATGAATGAATAGATATCATTTGTTTTTCTAAATGTCAATTGGTATAATATACAATATAAAAATAAATAAGTTAAATACCTGAATAATGTTCTCGTTCATTGAAGCTGAAATTAATGTTTATATATTTTTCTGTAATATTTTTTGATACAAAAATGTTCGATAAACTCATATTACCTTCGGATATATAAAGAAAACAATAATATCCTTAGAACAACGTAGGACGTTTTAAGTAAGACCAGTGTATTAGTGGTTAGATACATAGATTGTAGAGGCTGCCCTGGACGGGCTACACTTCGACCATAAGGTCCATTGTGATGCCTAAGGATGTGAGGATGTGAGTGAAGCGAAGGAAAATGTTTTTTTATTTATGTTTCATAAAAAAAGATAAGTTTCATTAACAAACTATGAATTTAAAAAAAAAAATATGTAATTATCACATTTTCTTTGCTAAATTCGATACTTTCTATATTCCATCACTCGTGGGAATAATAATGAAGAATGAAACTACAAAACTAAAAAACAAAAAATAAAATTTAGAATTTAAAAAAAGTAAAAAAACATGATTTTATTGCAATATGAACTAAAAAATGTAAAATAATTAAAAATAGAAACAGAATATGGAGATTGACACGAAAATTAACTTTAATGTAAACAAAAGCATGGGGTGCTCTCAACTCACGTCTTCATAATTGCTCTATTTTTACAAGAGTAAGTGGAGAGCACCCCATGATTTTGTTTACGTTAAAGTTAATTTTGTTGTCAATCTCTTATACTCTTTTTTAAATTATTTTGCATTTTTTAATTCATATGGCAATAAAAGTATGTTTTTTAGTTTTCTTTTAAACTTTAAATTTCTAAACTTTAAATTTTCCAAACTATAGGCTACTACGCCGTTCTTTAAATAATCTCCATGCTATAGATATGTTTGTAATGGTAGATAAATATCTAAAATTTATGTATTTAATTGACGTTAAATGTAAGAACGTGTACCGATATATACAACAGCATATGAATGTCAAAATAAAATATAGATAGGTATTTATACGTGTATGTGAACGTATTTTACGTGACATGTTTGAACATATTGGGTACATTCAGATAAAGAATAGGTACCTATGTATAGGTACTACAATGATGATAGTTTTAAAAATAAACTAACTGTCGATTCAAGTCAGCCGATACAATCAATTCTATTGGTGCACTATCGAATTTCAATACAATTTTATTGTGTAATTCAGTACAACGAGAATATAGTAAAGATAGATAGATATATACTACATACTCTGTATGTAGTACTATGGACCACAAAAGTTGATGTCATTTTTTAAATTTTTTTAATTAATTTGTGCTTCATTGATTCGGTTTTCGAAATAATGCTTTGGATCAAAGTTGTTCATCTATATAACTCTTTCTAAACCACGCAACGGATTTTGAAACGGTATTCACTGTCATGTAGATAATTTTTTCCGGAAGGTTTTTTATGTATAGTAAATCTGAATTCGTATATGTACATAATAAAGATATTTCGGAACCAATACGCAAAAAAATTTACTTTCATGGCTTACGTATTTAATTTTAAGTTAATACACCAAAGTTACATATCACCTTAGTTACATATTATACACAAGTTACTAAATTTTTTTTAAACTCTCACATATATTTGTCTGTTGGATGTTATCGATTCTCCAATCAATGAGCTCCGATCAAAGTGTAGTAATAAGTATTGTATATACATTATTACCGCTTTATCTTTCGTATCAAGTTAATATCTGGTACATATTTAATTTCTCTTTGGAACATAGTTGAGTGTTGGGGCTTGTTCCTCTTCTACTGTGGGTCGATCCGGTATAGCAGTACCACTGCAATCCGCCCTTTTAATACAATTCAAAAATAATTGGTGCATTATATATGCTTTATTCGTATAGATGTTCATACGCGTTACTCAATCTGTCAAAAATAAAAATATATTTTTAACAATAAACATGCTTTTTTACCTGCTTTTTATACTCAATGTACAGTAAACAAATTTATGTAAATAACCGTGCGAAGCCGGGACGGGCTGGGTCGCTAGTATTTTTGTATAATAGTAAAAAAACAGTAATAAAACTACAAGTAAATCAGTATTGATAATGAACAAGCGAATGACAAATAAATTTCAAAAGATTTTTAGTCTTCGAAAAAGACTATTTTATTTCCGACATCTACAACCTATAATCCATGGACATTTAAAAGCATTTTTGCGAAATCGTTTCAGAGAACTTATATGATGTGTCAATATGCGAAATTATTTTTCGAAAACGTGAATGAATAAGGCATAAAGCAAGTATAAAATTTAAAAAACTGACATCAACTTTTGTGGCCAAGTCTACACATACTAAACTATATAGAAGCAACTATACGGACGTATAAAGTAAATAGCATTTTTTGCCTTTTTAAGGAAACATGGTTGTGATGTATAAGATAGATAAAATGAATTGTATTTTATTCGATCAGAGTAGAGGATTAGTAGATGATGATGATGGTATGATACTTTTTTTTTATTATCAAAAACAAAATAATTCTATTCTAAAATTTTATTTTTTAGTGAAATTTTTTAGGTAAAGTATAACTTGCTTTGGACGAAACAGTTTAAAAAATTTAATGGTTATTATCATAAGATTCGAAAGCTTCTTTTTAAAACACTTATTATTATGAGAACTGTTATAACTTTGTAAGTAAATCTTAAGGTAGCTTGAAATCCCATTTCAACAGATTTTGCTCATTTTTTTCACAGGCTAAAAAAAACGTTTTCTAACAAAGTTGCATAATTTTTGCATTCTCTCTCATTAGAAGCATATAAAACTTCATGCCCGCCAAATGCAATCTGTTGTATTAAAATAAATTCTCGAAAGAATTAAAAAAAAAACTAGGATAGCAAAGATAAATGTTTTTTAAATAAATTTAAAACAAAAATCGCGTTTTACCGTTTTGCTTTCAAATATAATAGTTTAAAAATTTTTTTTTAAATTTCAAAATTACATTAATTTGTGTATGATAATATATATATATATATATATATATATATATATATATATATAAATATATATATATCAAATATATCTATGTGTTGTATATGTATTTGTTCTAGAATAAAAAGCAAACCGGTTTTTTGTCCTGATTAGACAAGACAGTCCTGGAACTACCTTAAACCTCAATTTTGTATACCCTTCTAATAATGGTTGAATTGTTTACAAAAAAATAGCAAATAAACTAAATCAGGCATTTGATGGTGAAGAATGTGATCAATATTTAGACGTATTACTTAAATGTCAAATTTAGTAAACGTCAGTCGCTTCCGTTGGTATAACATAACCGAAAAGCAACAATAACTCACAATGGATAAATAGACGCTAGTTTACAAAAGAGAAACAATTAAAACATTGGTTTTATTGATTTAAAAGTTAATAAAATTATATTTTTAATTACTTAATCTAAAAATAATACGAAACTAAGAAAAGAAAAAGGCAGTGGCATATTCAAATTTTTCTTTAAAATATCTAGTAAGAATGCCCCAGCGCCGTATCTGGACTTGTTAAATTCAATCTAATTTGACCAATTTAAGCCACTTATACTTATTATGTAAAACGTGTGAAGTTAAATCCAAATCAGCCAAGCAGTTTTTGAGACCTTTTGAAAACAAAAAGTTTTCTTTTATAAACTTTAACAACTTGTATCTCGAAAACGACGCTTGAAAACATTCAAGTTTAAATGAACTTCTATTCTTATTTTTAGGAGATTTATCGCCTATTTAATTTTTCGGATTAAAATCTGGAACACCCTGTATTTTCAAGGAAATTATAATTCATGCTTTTATAAAAAGTTGTGCTTTGAAAAAACATAAACTTTTAAAATTATGAGTTACTGTGTGTAGAAAATTTCTACATATAGTGAAAGAGTTTAGTTTAAACAAAAAGCACCCTATGCTTTTACTAAAGTTCATACGGATATATATATAAATATATATATATATATATATATATATATATATATATATATATATATATATATATATATATATATATATAACGGTAAATGCGGCTATACGTGCTTTAGTGGGAACAAATTTTAGTCTGACGATCGGTATGAATTTTGGTTTCTGGTATTTCGAGGGAAAAACAAAATAAGGAATATCTCTCTAAATATTAGTAAATTCGAAAAAAATTTTTTAATGTGTAATGTTTTAGAAAACAGTTTTGGAGAAATTTCGCTATTATAAATTGTTTTTGTTTTTTAGGTTGATTTATTTAAATGTATACCATATTGACCATAAAACAATATGGATAATATTTTGCAAATTTACAGTCTGCGACAAATTAATGTTGAGCTTTCCTATTTTTTTTCTTACTTTAAATTTTAAATTTAAAAAGTATATATATAATATTGAAGAAATGGGTCAAAGATATCGTTTTATACCATGAAAAAGTTATCGAAACATAACTAATATATATATATATATATATATATATATATATATATATAAATATATATATATATATAAATATATATATATATATATATATATATATATATATATATATATATATATATATATTAGGGTGGCCCTTAATAAGCGTGATTAGGATACATCTTAGCTCATTAGAAAAGTTCATTTTATAAATTTATATCACTATACAGGACCACAACGTGTTGTATGTTTTGAATCTCCTAAATCGGTCATTGAGTTAGAAATTGATTTTTTGGGCTATTCTGAGGCAATAAATATTATGTGTCTGTTATATTTCCAAAAATGAAATACTTTATACAGTTTATAAATTAGTTTTAAGGGAATAAAAGTAAATACTTGACCGAAATTGCTCTACCTTATATTGGAGATTATTCTAGTTATTTATTTTGGTTTTTCCACATTTTCTGGAAAAGAAACAAAATTGCAGTAAATTAATGAGTAATAATTTCTGGTTATTGTTGCCGCGTGACAAGACAAGAATATCGTCTGGCGCGTTTATATCTGAAATTTTGTTACTTCATTCTCGTATTTTACGTCGAGTAACAGACAAATCTAGTGTCGTCTCGAAATCTCTCGATATGCGTCTCTCGTCTCGTAGGCCAATGCTTTACCAATGACAGAGGTCACGGGTTCGATCCCCATCCTAGATATGCAAGATTTTTCATATCAAGCGTTTGATGTCAAAGAATGTCATCAATCTTCAGACATATTACTTAAATATCAAATTTAAGTAAACGTTAGTCGCTTCCGTTGGTATAATATAACCGAAAGGCAACCATACTAACAAAGGATATAAATAGACGCTAGTTAACAAAAACAATGTAAAAAAGTTGTTACTCTCGTTTCGACCCTCAACAAAATGTTCTCAAAGTGTAAAATAAATAAACAATTGTAGGAAAGAATATCTGATAGGTAAAGTCATACAACCTCTACAGACTCTAATATTAGGTATGTCAAGAGGTTTTGTGTATATCGTTCAAACTAAATATATTTTACAATACGATTTAAGAAGCATCAAACTCGATAAAATAAAAATATAAAATTTAAAATATTTTTATATTAAGAAAACTTGACAGGTTTTTACTTTTTAACTTTTTAATGATATTCTATCTAGGTGTATGCATGTGTGTGTGTGTTTGTGTAATAGGTATTTATGCATACTTGTACAGAAGAAGATGTTGTTAGATAGAACAGTTACTAGTTCCTGTGCTCTATGATGGTGTTGCTCTAACCTATAAAATATATTATATTCGTATAATAAGTTTAGAAAATGAACTGTATTTCATATTATGTTACTCGTGGGATTAAATTTAGTCAAGATAATAAACGTATATATATATATATATATATTATATATATATATATATATATATATATATATATATATATATATATATATATATATATATATATATATATATGTATATATGTACATGTATATATATGTATATATATATTAGGGTGGTCCTTATATATATATAAGGATGATTAGGAATTTCTATGCTCCCAGGAGCTTAAACGCTTCCAAATTGATTTAAAAACACTTCCCTCAAAATTTGAGCTCTTAATATCAACTATAAGATTTCTCACCAAAGTTTCTTATGTAAATAACATACGAAAAACTTCTTTTATTCTTTAAAAGTTTATAAGTTAGTGACAGAAAGTTAGTAAGAAAATTTGGTGGGAAAGCGGACTATCTTAGAGTTGATATTAAGAGTTCAAATTTTCAGGGAATTTTTTTTTATCAATTGGGAAGCGATTGAGCTCCTGGGAGTATAGAAATTCAAAAACACCCTTGTTAAGGGCCACCCTAATATATATATTTATATATATATATATATATATATATATATATATATATATTTATGTATGTACATGTATATATACATATATATATATATATATTTACATGTATATAAATATATATATATATATATATATATACATAAATAAATATATATATATATATATATATATATATATATATATATATATATATATATATATATATATATATATATTTATATTTATATATATACATGTATATACACAGGCAGTTTCTAATCAGTGAAAAGGATCAGGAAAAACTGGTTTGAAACTTTGATTATATATTACCAAGTATCTGTTGAGGACTGATTAACTCAATTTCTGAAGAATTTGTTATTGAAATATTGTCTTAAGATTGTTATGAAAGTACCTGGGGCAAATCAACCAAAATTATTGGTAAAGTTCGTGTAACTCAAAATAGACGAATTCTAACCAGTTAGAAGATTTTTTAAATTAATTATTAATTATTAATAAAATCATTATCAAATAAAATAATAAAATAAAATAATAATAAAAAAATTATCAAATAAAATAATAATAAAAAATATAATTTTAAATAAAACAACACATAAGTTATCTATGTTATGAGATGTGATATTAAAATAAAACCTATTTTTTGCATACTAGGTGTACCTAATATGAATCATTATTCGATATATCGATGCACTTTTTAGGGGGTAAATTTGAACATAAATTTGAACAAAATTTTCATCACTGTGCAAAATGAACTTTTAAGAATTCAACAAATTTTCAACTTTTTGCGTATTTTTCTTGATACTCCACTTTGGGGTATTTACGAACGCTCTGTAAATATATACATTATATTATAGTTAATACTAAAATGTTACTTTATAGTACTGTTTTACTATATAGTAAATTGTATTATACAGTTTATAATTAGCTTATATTTAGACAAATGGTGTAGATAAAATTTAGCTGTACAAATGTAAATATGATTCTGTCGTTATTTTGAATATAAATTTATAGAAATAGTTTTGTAATTGTATCCCTTTTTATATACCTTTTAAACAAGGTTAAACTATTTTTAGAATTTGTATTTGTGATGTACAGAAAAAAGTTTTTGTTCGAAAATTCATAACAAAAATTCCATTTGTTCGACAATAAAGCTTATAAAGTTAGAAATAGGAGTATGATGGGTCATAAAGTTAGAAATACCTCTCGTTACTTTATTTTAGGACGTTCATATGTGAGACTTTTTTTATGACATTTTTTATTACGTTATTATGTTTCTTCAAAAATTCAAAATCTCTTATCAATTCAAAGATTAAAAATTTAATTTAAGGATGTATGAGCACTGAAGCTTTTAAAAGATTAAGGCTTGGTTTTTTGTTTACATGCACTTGAAGTGCATATAAATCAATTAGTAAAGTTTAGTTTAATCTTAAAAATGTGGAGAAACCCATATTTTTACACATATTTTGATATATTTTGATATATTTTGATAATTTTTACTTAATAATGATGATTAAGCGAAAATGTGGGTGAATTGTATCAAAACCGGATGGCATTGGTACACACAATTCCTTGCATTTATTAGAGTTTAAATTTCGAAAGCCATTCGATTTAAACAATTTTAACTATTTTATTTTTGTTTAAAAAATTTGAAAAAAAGTGTTATTGGCGACTTTGAAAAGGCTGTTTCTCAGAAGCTGCCCATCGAGATTGAATGGCATCGTTTGTACAACATATAGTGGTACCAATAAATAAGCTCACCAATTTTGGAGCGGTTGCCTCATAACTCTTTTTTTCTTTCTAAATTCACGAGTGCGAAAACGGCCCGCGTGTTTGTTTCGGATAGCAAAGCAGCCGCATTCAGTATCACTTCAAAGGCCAGATTACCACTCGCCTACCGGTTGCCTCTCCGTCAAATTTTGATGCGCCATTGCTTTAACTACATAACATATTGTCTAAATTGTCTGTTCATACATAAACCTTGTGCGGTCGTCGTGTCGTGGGTATAATTTGCTTATCATTTAGATTTGAAAGACATGATCATGTTTTTTAATTAGTTTTCTGAAATGTACTCTTGGATGTCGAAATTTTGCTCTACAGGCAAGTTAAATAATCATTTACAAAAAACAAAAAGATAGAGTTTTCTTAGAAAATGTCTTTTATTTAACATCGTACACCATGTTTATTTCATTACCGTTACGCTTGATGATTTTTTTACTTGAAAAATGTAAGATTAATGTTTGTAGTACATACTTTTCTTTCTTCAAAACAAAAACAAATAAAACTTATCTGGGTGGGTGGGTGGTTGTATGTATGAATGTTTATCGTCTGGTAGATAGATAGATAGATATCTCTATAACAATCTTTTTTTTTCTTCTCTTTTTTATTACTTTTTCATATTCACCATATTTTCTTAATGTGATGAATTTCTTTTGTTTTGTTTCATACTTTTTCTTTTACTTAACGATGTTTTTCGTTTTGTTTAATTTCTATTATACACTTAATATAATAATATTAAACAGGGTGGCTCATTTTGAAATAAAGCAACTGAATGAAAGCTCGTCTTTGGAAAGACTGACCCGACAGATCAGATGATTTGTTCGGAGGGTGGTATCATTTTGTGATTTTGATTTTCATCTTAATCATGTTCTTCAAGGTTATTTGAAGATGAATTTATGTTTTTAAAATGGTAACCCATATTTTTTTGGTTAGAATCGGATAGCTAAAGAAAAAAGAACATTAAAACTGGATAATAAAGTCTATTTTGGTTAATCTTGGAGTCTAAAAAGTATTGCACTTCGACCTTATGGCCCATTGTGCTCCCCTTTCTACTTCAGTCCGACGAAATTCGCTTCTCCCCTATGTTGGCAATAGCTAATAGCTTTCTTATCAGGTCTTCCTGAAGGTTCATAAATTCGGGATGAGATGCACCAAATATCCTGTATCTGCTTTAACCTAGTCCTGTTAAGCTTCAGTGCATCGAGAGAGAGCCTTTTAGTTGCACTCTGAAGCAATATTTTCCCGACCTCCTGCCACGGTACTTTTTCCCCGTGTCGCGGTGTTTAGCATTTCACCACTCGTTGATCACCTGTTTACATGCAGTCCTTGGAATTCCTAAAATAGGCTCTGGGCCTATGAAGGGCATTCTGACTCCATTCTTTCCTTCGAAACCATTGTGGCCCGGCACCCAGATCAATTTAATATTGTTCCGTTTTGCCAGCTCCAGCAATTCCTCCAGACAATCGTTGACCACCCCTGAGGTGACCTCAGTTCCAGACAAGGCTTTTAAAGTAGCCTAACTGTCCGAGAGAATACATACGTTCTTATTTATGTAGCCTCTACGAAGGTTCTCACGGGCGCAAGCCAGGATAGCGTAGACTTCTGCTTGAAAGACCGTGGCATATTTCCCTAATTTGAGGCTTATGTTTGCTTTAGGTCTCTCACCGTAGATTCTCGCCCCGGCACATTCTTCAGTTTTGGATTCGTCTGTATACCAGACGATTCTTATCTTGAGATAGGGTGGTTCTCCTTCCGTCCACATATTCTCATTGTTCAACAGTTGAATTACTGTATCTAGATATAGATAATTCGATATTTAGATATTATATCTAGATACTATACATCAGTGAAATTACACAATTCGTTTGTACTATGTATATAGACGTAAAAAATGACCTGTTTATGGAAAGAGTACTTAAAGTACTTAAAAATTATTTTATAAATAATATATTTTTGTTTTATTTAATTTTGAATAAAAAAGAAAAACGATGGTTGCTTATTTCAAATAAAATATAAATAAAATGGTGGACGAATTGGTTGTTTGAAATAAAACATCCCACCTCCTTGTCAAGGGTTTTTCTCGCTGCTTTCAATATTTACACATATATTAATAAAATTGAACATGATTACAATTTTAAATATTTCTGCGAATACAAATGTTTGGATATTTATCTAGTTTGTTTTTATGAGAGAGTAGGTCATCTCCGATCTCACTCCAAGCGATATTTGATCTAGTAGCGATCCCTTAAGATCAGTTGCATTTACATTGACACACTTGAAAAATATTTGCGAGCATAAGTGGTTTTAGATTTCAACAAAAATGTTTATACTTTTAAAAATTTATTTTAACATTTACAAAAAAATATTTTTAAGATAAATAAAATTAAATGTAAATAATATTTCTCTACGATGTTTAGTTACAGGAGAATTCGTTCATGCTTACAGACGTTCATTTGCTACGCTAGAATCAAATGAGTAACTATGATTAATAAAATTTATTTCGGATTTCAAAGAAGTTGTAAAGTATATCAATAATCTTACAACGATTTATATCATTTTTTTATTTGTCCTAAATATTATAAAATTATTATTGTAAAATATCAGGAAATGTAAATTAGAAATTGATTTGATTTGATGTGACAGATCTGACAATAAACAATATGTAGTATATTTGTGTGTATGTGTATTTTTTTTTGCTGTGCGCTGTCGCCAATTTTCAAAATATGGTGGCAAAAACAAACCTAGCAAAACAGTTTTAATTTTATTAAACAATTAATTCAAAGGTTCTTCCTTAAATAAGATTGCTGAATTTAAGAAATTTTGAAAACTGCGTCACTAAATTTAGATATTTAAAAAAATTATTTAAATGTTTGTCGTTTAATATCATGGGAAACAAATTTTGGTTACTATAAAAAATACAGATTAATTTTTTAGTTCACCTAGGTTTCGAAGATGACAGCTAATTCGATTCTAAAAAAATGGGTTAAAACTAAAAATCGCAATAGCAATGAAAAATAAAAATATCATAAATTTGGTGGGGGTGCAGAGAAATATATGAATGTTTAAAAACTAATCGCAGCAGCTTCGTTACACAGTGATTTTCTTATTTTTAGTAATCACTAAAATTTTCCACATTTTTTAGCATTACCATAAAATTTACAATGCCATTTTTATAACCGATTGGTATAGGCGATCATAAAATGGCCTTATTAGTTTATTATCGCATACATATATCGTCTGAAGAGATGATTCGGTAAGAGATTGAGAAAAAAAACCCTTTTTAAAAATATACAGCTTTTTTGATACTGTTTTTCATACACTCAGTATTTTTAGCAACTAACTGACGTGAGCCTACAAATCACTAATCCATGCAACGATAATTTCTATTATATAAAATAATATTTTCTACCTTATATATATATATAATATAAAATATATATAATATATTATATAATCGTATTTATTTATATATAGAAAGTACTTGAAATCCCATCAAGCAACATTTCTATACTAATTACTTCCAACCATAAGATTATTCGTATATCTATCGAGTGTTTCGAAATTTAATTTACAGTTTTTAAGATTTGCAGTTTCTTTCTCCGGCAAACTTGGTTTCTCCTAAGACAATTTTTTCATATTTTTTTTTGCTTGAGGGAGGAACTGTGTTTCCGAAACCATTTATGAATTGAATCATTTCAAAGAATTTTCAATATTATTATCATGAAATATCATTATAAAAGTAAAATTCGAGATGCAATGATTTTAACGTATAAGTAGGTTATCACTATAATTTTGGCTCTTTCGGTATATATATATATATATGAAGTATGTACTTATACTTACCTATCAACAATCTTGTAATCATGGTTATGCATCATCAATGATGATGGGTGTTGTGTTGGTGGTGTTTATATATACCTTCAATATATTCATTCATATATACTATCGATCAAAAAATTACACCCATCGTAATGAAAAAAAATTAGTAATAATAACCACTAACGAAGTTAATTACTTAAATATGCTGTATAAAAATACAAATTAATGTATTAAGGTGCTATATATATATACGATTTTGTAATCAAGAGTAATTACCGATGTTTGAGCTGATGTTATGGAAAAAAATATTCAGTTGAAGGCAAACAATTTCCAACAATAGTTGTTTGCTTGTAAAAAAAGAGAACATTTAAAAAACCATTTTTCTTCTATCTCATCTAGTTTCATAGATGGATAATCCGAGAGGCGCGAACCGATATTGCCCAGCAAGTTGAAGTTACTGTTAATGCAGAAAACATAAAATTCCAGCTTGTTATCAATCTTCGTTTTGTAGTTGTGGTGTCTACTGACAAATGGACGAAGAATGTTAAGTATAGTGTAATGATGAAGTTTTAAACCGAATAGTCATGATTCTAGTTTTCTTTTTTTATGTGTTATATTTCAATAGAAAATTTCATTGTCGATAAAAAAGTATTCTTGTAAAAATCTTGAATTTTGCTTTGTTTTTGAGTTGTTTGGAAAAAAGGGCCATTTTTAATTGATCTCAAAAATGCACCCCGGAATTTAGAAGCACTTTGTGATTTTCTCATATTTAAGTGCTTAACTAACATATTAAACAATAAAAACCCTTTAACGCAATTCTTCCTTACTAACTTTGATTTTTCCATAATTTTATCAGCCTACAAATATTATCATTCAATCCTTTAGGCGTGGTTCAGCCACAATGATAACAAACTTAAACGTAAAATTCGTAAAAAGTAAGATGAATAATGGGTTACTAATCATTTCGAATTACTTCAATTTTTTCTGGATTTGAGTGTACCGTATGCATGTATTTATATATACAATATTATTGTACTGTACTGTTGATTGACGTCATGACTCACTCATATAATAATTGTAATTGAAAGTTATATTTTAGAGCACAACGCAGCAACAAGGTTATATCTACCACATGTACAAGCTTTGCTCTTCGCTTATATATCGTTAACTATTCGCTAATAACGTTGTACATATATATATATATATATATATATATATATATATATATATATATATATATATATATATATATATATATATGTGTGTGTATGTATGTATTTCGACTGCCCCTGACCTTCTCCTAGTTTTATTGGAGATAAATGTTCGTATTTACGTATAATTTACACTATAAACTGTAGGTAGAGTTTTATATATATATATACAGTTAATCCTCTCTTTTATAAAAATCAATTATTATTTTGAGATTGAAGGTAGTGATGATTGGACCATAAGGTTGAAGTGCTATACTTTTTAGACACCAAGATGTATCTATCTACCTATCTATCTAGTGATGATGGGCAAAACAAGACCAAGACTATGATTGTCTCTGTATTGGTCGTGCACACTCGATCCTAGTTTTGAATTTGTCTACTAAGCCTTAATTTGCTTATTCATTTATTCAAGGCTCCTTAAGGTCGATTCACTCACATCAGTCAGGCCGCAGTTCAGGCACCGTTCCGAATTAGAACTGTCACACTGTTATCACCGTCCAATCTCAGGATAGATGTGAATGTATTCAAAGTGATGGTTACATTCACATCTGTCCAACTTAACCAAAAAGTTTTAATACACGTCAGTCAAAAACAAATAAATATTGTTGAGAAGAAATCTGACGTGACTGACGGGTGTGATTTTCGATACAGCAATTCAGTGTAGACAGCGCCACTTTCTACAAAACTTATTTTTTATGACTGAACCTAAGACGTGACGTGAGACTAATGTGTGTGAATTGACCTTTACAGTCTTGAATTGAATTTGCATCTTATTATGGTTGATAACTTCTCGTTTGAAAATTCCTGACGTATTGCCTGCCACTACATCTGGTCTGGATCAGGTACGTTTGCGGTATGCCAGAATTTTAGCCATTTCTTTATAAATAATTTATTTAAATTACTTTTAGATAAGTGAGGTTAAGAAGAAATGAAGTCGATCATGCCAGAATCAAAGAAGTAAATATAAGACAGTAAAAACGTTTCCAAAAAAAATTTTATTTTAATGTGCAAGAATCTTGCAATTTGCTTTCAAGGCTTACAAAGATAGTCTTCGTCTTATATACGTGAGTTCTTAATCTTGTATATGAAGGGTAAAAACGTTTCAAAAAAATTTTCTTTTAATGTGCAAGAATCTTGCAATTTGCTTTTGTTCTTGGTCAAGTCTTACAAAGTCTTTGTCTTTGGGGTCGTGGTTTTGATAAATTGAACCCCAAGATCAATTTTGCTCATCACTAGTTGAAGGTTCGAAGATGTTTGATTCACATTGTTCATCATGAATTCACTAGATAGATAGATAGATTGTAGACGCTGCTCTGGGCGGGCTACACTTCGACCATAAGGTCCATTGTCATGCTTAAGGATATGAAAATGTTAGTAGAGTGAAAGGAATTTGTGAGTAGACTAGGAATTGGTAGGATATGCGGCTGCACCTGACTCTAATAGGAACTATGCCGATATTCATCTGGAGTTCGTGAAGGAAACTACAGAAAACCTTCTCAAGCATTGCCGCTTAATTCGTTCTTGTCATACGCCGACAGTTTAGTCAATTAACCGCCCTTTTTTTTAATAATTGACAAACTGCTAATGTCGGGGTTCGAACCCATAACCTCCCAGTTTCCAAGTACTGCATACTGCGCAGACATAACGCCTTAGACCGCTCGGCTACTTGGACTGGTATGAATTCACTACCGTCAATCAATTTGAAATGATTTACAAACGATTCTACTATAATGATTTTCGTTAAATGTATGGTTTAAATTTGTTTTTTTACTATAACCATACAATCTAAGAATCAAGCCTGAAATCTATAGCTCAGTAAAGTTAAACATGAAAAGGCGGCCGTGCTTGCAAAAGGTCCGGTCGTTCTGAATTTTTTATATGTTGTTAGGACCTAAACCAATATTAAAAAACCATATTTGCAATTTCCAAAGTGTTGTGCTAGCGGCGGAGTACCTAAAAAACCATGAAATTTTCGGACTTTTTTCAGTTTTTGCTCAATATCTCAGTGAAGGAAGGGTCTGACCGGTATAGACACTCTATACAATTTTAAAGAAGACTAAATTTTCAACAATTTAAGATTAAAACAATCTCTATACAGCTGTTGGTTCCAAAGATATAGTTCTTAGAAAATAGGTCATTTTTTCCAAAAAGTGAAATTTTTTCGAAATGGTCACTTATTTCGTAAAATATCTTCTAAAATACGCATCCCACGTCAAATATTATAATTTATAAACTTGTAGTAAATTTAATTAGATTTCATTTGAGATCAGACTGGTATCTGTATGCTCAGCGGTTCTCTCAAAAACGGCAGATAACCAAAAACAGTCATAAGTTAACCAGCGCAGCGCACATATTTACCAGATGTTTGTATCCATATTTTCGGTAAAAGTAGGCACCAAATGCAATCAGAGGGAAGGAAACAAAAGATCGAGGTCGTACAGCAGTTATCAGATCATGAGAAAATGACACACACTTCTTCTTCCATGCTTCAAGGGGCCACGCTTGTTTTTGAGAACAACAGTCTCAAAAAATAGCTGTACTGAGTGCCCTTTGTTGAAGCCCATCTCCACTATGACTATGTGATCGACAAAACGTTTTTGGAGGTGAAGTTTCGTTGTTCTCACATCAGGGATGCAACCACCCTTAATTTTCTGCAGAAGGTTTGATAAAGAAAACTGGCATTCATCACTGTTTTCCAACAGGTAATCGTACACACAATCCATCGCTTCTTCAGTATTACCGGTTAGACGATACCCTCTCTTATTCCTAGTAGCAGGTGGTAATCTAAACAGGCTCCTATAGCACAATCTGTGGTACGCCCCGTCTGCAGCAACCAGGTCGTCAATGGCGAGAAGGCGCTCATATTGTGCTACAGGAGCCTGTTTAGATTACCACCTGCTACTGGGAATAATGATCATAATAATAATAATAATAATTTATTATACCAGAAATGATGTACAAATGTAATACATATTGGTTCGTCATATATTCCTAACATTATAGGTTGTTAGAAAAAATTCATCCACATTATATGGACAATGATCGAGCAGTAAATTCTTGCAGGCGGTTTAAAAATTCCTTTGGTTACATTCAAGCTTTATATGAGATGGTAACTTGTTGAAAAATTTTAAGCCATTGTAAGATGGACCATGTTCGAAGACATTTAAGTTGTGCTTGGGTACTCTTAAGTCGCTACCATGTCTTGTATAATACGTGTGATTAAAGTTATTTTGATCTACCGTATGAATATTCTTCTTTATGTGGGCGAGACAATGGAAAATGTATATACAGGAGAGCGTCAAGATTCTCAGATCCTTAAAATATTGTCTACAGGAAGTTTGCTGGCCAACACCAACAATTACTCGTAATATTTTCTTTTGCTTTACGAAAATTTGTGTTGATTGAGAGGCAGACCCCCATAACAAAATTCAATATTTAAGTCTGCTATGAACCAATGAATAGTATATCATAGCTAATTTTTTTTGACTTATATTCTCTCTTAAATTTCTAAAAAGAAAAGAGTGGTCGTGGAATAAGAGACGGAACGTCCTGCTAGTAATACTGAAGAAACGATCGATTGTGTGTACGATTACCTATTGGAAAACAGTGATGAATGCCAGTTTTCTTTATCACACCTGCTACGGCAAATTAAGGGTGATTGTATAACTGATGTCAGAACAGCGAAAAATCACCTCCAAAAACGTTTTGTCGATGGCATAGTCATAGTAGAGATGGGCTCCAACAAAGGGCACTCAGTACAGCTATTTTTTGAGACTGTTGTTCTCAAAAACAAGCGTGGCCCCTTGAAGCATGGAAGAAGTGTGTGTCATTTTCTCATGTTCTGATTACTGTTGTACGACCTCGATCTTTTGTTTCCTTCCTTCTGATTGGAATTGGTACCTACTTTTACCGAAAATATGCATACAAACATCTGGTAAATATGTGCGCTGCGATGGTTGTCTGCGCTGGTTAACTTATGACTGTTTTTGGTTATCTGCCGTTTTTGAGAGAACCGCTGGGCATACAGGTACCAGTCTGATTTCAAATGAAAGTTAATTAAATTTACTACAAGTTTATAAATTATAATATTTGACGTGGGATGCGTATTTTAGAAGATATTTTACGAAATAAGTGACCATTTTGAAAAAATTTCACTTTTTGGAAAAAATGGCCTATTTTCTAAGAACTGTATCTTGGGAACCAATAGCTGTATAGAGCTTGTTTTGATCTCAAATTGTTGAAAATTTAGTCTTCTTTAAAATTGTATAGAGTGTCTATACCGGTCAGACCCTTCCTTCACTGAGATATTGAGCAAAAACTGAAAATAGTCCGAAAATTTCATGGTTTTTTGGGTACTCCGCCGCTAGCACAACACTTTGGAAATTGCAAATCTGGTTTTTTAATATTGGTTTAGGTCCTAACAACATATAAAAAATTCAGAACGACCTGACCTTTTGCAAGCACGGATGTAGATCTTAACTGGACTACTATTAATTTTCGGGCGTTTTTATTTTATGAATAGGTTGCACTGTGTTTTTATATATGTATATATTATATACACAATATATAGGTACATACATAGTAAAAATGAATAAGCAACTAATTAAACTTGTAGGTACTCCAATATATTAAGCTAGGAAGCCGAAATTTAACTATGAAAATATATAACAAATAGGTTAACAATTGAAAGTTATTAATTAATTTTTTAGTATTATATTTTTAATTTTATGCTGTACTGCTGTAATTATATGATTCACTTCATAAATTTCATGGATTTCCCAACTTTCCCAACTTTGAGTTGAAAACAAAGCAACTTGTAGTGTATCAAATTGTGCAACTCGAGTCGTCAACACGATAATTGCATAGTTAGTTCTGTGGTGTTGTCGTTCAATAACCATAACTTTAAATTACAAAGTTGTGCCTTATGAAAATACAACATAACTATTGTATTCTTTTTATTCATATACGTGAAGGAGGATTGTGTTTAAGGACGTTCATGCATGAGGCTTGATAGTAGATACAAATTTTTCTTTTAGTAAATTGATTAGCTCAATTATGTAGATATCCTTCCTCAAAAATTGAAAATCTGTCATCGATCATTTCAAAGAGTAATTAATTATCGATTAAAAATCAAACTTTTAACACAGCGTCTTATGGAGAACAGAATTTTTTTGTACTTAAAATAAAAATAACTATATTATTAAAGTAGTCACCATAATAAATAATGTTTATAAATATTCTTTGAAATATGCAGTTTATATAATTGCATTAAACAAATGGTGTTGACGAACGTTTGAATTAATTATTTAATAAAATTAAAACTGTTTTGTTAGGTTTGTTTTTGCCACCCTATTTTGAAAACTGGCGACAGCGTACAGTAAAAAAGTATACACATATACACTGCGAACTTCTTAACAAAACATAGGTTATTGTCAAATCTGTCAAATCAAGTCAAATCAATTTCTAATTTACATTTACTGATATTTTACAATAAATACTTTAAAAATATTTAGGACATATAAAAAACGGTTATAAATCTTTGTAAGATTATTGATATACTATACAACTTTTTTAAAATCCGAAATAAATTTTCTTGATGATAGTACTCATTGGACTCTACCTATAGCTATACACTATAAAATCCTTAACACTTAAACCTGAATACGTTATAGTCCTTAACACTATAAAATATGGTATTAAACTCTGGCTTTTCAGACCATTGCTCTTCCAACCAGATAACCGAAATGCAATCGTAGAATGCAATCAATCCTAGCTATCTGATGTACAATCACTGATCACAAGTTATAGTAAAGATGGCGATAAATTTATTCACTTTGAACTTAAAGCCTCTGACAATGAGCCGTTAGTGGGACATGTCTAGTGATACCACGAGGCGAGAGTAATATGTCTTTTGTATGGTATTGACTTGTATAAGTTTTATATCGTATCGTCACGTCTCGTTTTTACAGTTAAAGATTTTGTTGAAAAAAGAATATTAAAAAAAATCATTACCACCTAAAATGATTTGCTGTTTTCTCATTTGTACCATTTTTACATATTAAAATGCATAGAGATTACTATCGTTTGTCTACTGAATATTCATCGAAAATCAGGACTCTAGAAAAACCAGTTTCGTCTCGATTATCTCGTCTCTTGCGGCATCATTAGGCAGGGTATTAAATTTTTATTGTTGTATGACTTTTAACTATCCATTCAGAATGGACAGGAGACTTGCAATTCAAAGTGAACATATTTAACGCCATCTTCGGTAGAGCTTTTGATAAGTGAGATTGTAAATGTGTTTTTAAGTTGTTATTGTTTTTGATTATTTTGAAATTGTATTTAAATGTTTTTGTAAAGTTTATGACTTTTTTTAAGCTTTTCAAAATTTCCAATGGTTTCAGAAAATGTATCATTCATAGATTAATGTATCAAATAATTCTTTAATCTTCAAAAATATTAATGAAAATTTTATTTTTGAATATCAGATACTAAATAAATGTTATTAAATTTTGACACTGAAAAGAGAATCCTTTTTGCTATTTGTTTGAAGTGGAGCTCAATAAATTTTGAAAACTAATATTAATGATGATGCTTTAACATATACACTGCACAGCAAATAAAGTGGCACACTACATTTTTTATAAATTTGTATATGTTTTTGTTGGTCTGAGCGTAAAATTGCATAAAATAACCTTATAATTTACGAAAAAAAAATTAATTAAAAAAAAGGACAAATTTGCATAAATTTTAGAATTTAAGAAAAGCATTTTATTTTGAGCTTTTTAGGAGGGAATAAACTTTTAACAGTGGATATGACCTCTTTTTGGTCTAATGACTGCCTCAAGCCATCTGGGCATACTATTAATTAAGTTCGCTACACCATGTTGGGTGATTACCTCCCATTCCTGGACTAAAGTTATTATGAGCTCCTGTGAGGGTTAATTCATCTTTTTATACGTCGGAAAAGTTTATTTCAGATGTGTTCTATTGAATTTCACTCTGGGATATGTTGTGGTGATACAAAAATCCTAATTTCGATCGTTTTATTTTAATGTACACCCTTCGAAATCGTTTTTCCACTGCTTCTGAGACTGCCCATAAGCTTTGTATGGATCCTAATGTTGCTACTAGCAGAAAATGTTAGAAAACGACTTTTTGAAATGAACGACCAAGAAAGCCAAGCCGTAGCCCCAGAGCACATCTTTTCCAGGAATTTTTCTAAAACCGCCACTCTTTTTGTTGTGCAGTGTATATAAAAGTGTTGATTTTATAAATTGCTACATACCATGATAAAAGTGTATTATCCCATCTATGGTTAGTGGTATTACATACCTGTATGAACTACCATATAGGTGGTACCTTTTTGAAGTATTATTATTATTTACTCATGACATCTAAAAATGATGAATAATTCATTTTCAATATTTTTATGATGGGTACAACACATCGGTACACTGTTGTTAATAGGGGAAATGTGATAATCATAATATTTACTCGAAAAACACCTGAGGGATAAATTTTTAATATAGAATAATATATATATATTAATAATAATATATAAGGAGAATATTTTCTCCGAAAATTTACTTCACAATATTTCATTCAAACGATTTTGATATTATTTTCAGAAAAGGGTGTTTTTAATATCGATCTAGTTAGGTACAATTTCTCGGAAAACTTGTTTTCTGCGAGTTTTCTCAACTGGAAATAATTATTAATAGTTTAGTACATAGTTTAGTACATTTTATTATTATTATTTCTAAGAATTTTATATTAATAGATACATATATAATAGTTTACTCTGTCTATTTTCATGTTATTACATTTCTAAGAATTTTATATTAATAATTATACACATATATAAGCATCTATTTATATCAAATAATTCAATAATATATATTTTATGTCTGCTAGTCATATTTATGTGTTTTGAAAAAAAACAATATACTTGGTATCGGACAAGACAGTACAGAAAATAGTACAGAAAATGGGTTCAAAAAGAGACATTTTTATGACAGTTCTCCGTAATATTTGCGAATTGCATATTCTTGTAGGACTGATAGCCCAGATAAAGACCTACTATTGTCCAATTCAAGTAGCCGAGCGGTCTAAGGCGTTATGTCTGCGCAGTATGCAGTACTTGGAGGTTATGCAGAAACTGGGAGGTTATGGGTTCGACATCGGCAGTTTGTTAATTTAAAAAATAAAAAAAAGAGGCGGTTAATTGACTAAACTGTCGGCGTATGGACAAGAACAAAGTAACCGGCTATGCTTGAGAAAGTTTTCTGCAGTTTCCTTCACGAAGTCCAGATGAATATCCTACCAATTCCTAGTCTGGACACAAATCACTTCCACTTCATTCACATCCTCACATCCTAAGGCATCACAATGGACCTTATGGTCGAAGTGTAGCCCGTCCAGGGCAGCCTTTACAATCTACCTCTCATTGTCCAATCACTGATTCACCACCCAGTTTTTTGACACGCGTTCAAAGTTGGCGAAACGGAAAAAAGGGGTTTTTGAGCGATAGCGACGAAACTGTGAATTTGACAGAAAAATAGTAAAGCAACCATTTTTAGGTATTAAGAAGACAAACAATTTGGCACGTTGGAAATTAAAATCGATTAATTAGTTTTCTTGCAACAACATGTAGTTACCTAAATAACAAGGGGCATTCGTAGTGATTCCGCAAAGGTATCTAAGTATTAAAATATATTGAGATTTAGTAGCGATTCCACTACAATTTGTATAAAAATTCGTGTTAAATTCTTTTGTTTCAAATCTTTGAGTAAAAAAGTATTAATTTTGTAGACTCGTATCGGTAAGATATTTTAGCGTATAAATACGTATTTCTACTACTAGGTAGTCATCATCACTATGAGTTAGCTAATCGTAATTATCTCTGGGATATAGAGTCTGAGATAGTTACGATTTTAGCTTATGTTCAAATATATTAAATAGCTTTTTGTAGAATAATACATTTGTAGAATTATTAACATAGAAAAATTTCACCATGTATCTATCTCTATTCTATATCCGGATGTTGAATACTGAAAATGTAATCATTATTTCATATATAATATTTATCTACTTTTATTATTAATACTTGTTGTTAAACTTAAAATTTATATTTATCTTTCGAATATATTTTATATACTTATCTCGAAGAAAAAATAATTAAACGAAAAGTTCACATCCCATTTGCCTATAGGATCATGTTATTGAATATTGTTGAAAGTTTTGAACTAGAAAAGTAATTTTATGGAAAATTAAATAAAATTCATGATTATTATTGAAAATTTAGTTGGAACTTCTTGAACAATAATGGTACAATCTTACTTTTTAATCATTTTAATAGGAATATGCATTTGTCATGTAGTATTTGACATACACTCCTGTTCATAAAAATTGAAATATTCTAAGTTGCATTGTATGTAATATGCATATATTTAGTTATATATACACTTAGTATGTGACTTACTGGTGGTTAAATTTTTATGAACGGGGGTGTACATATGAAACAAACGGTGCGATGGTGCGTTCGGGTTTTATCGGGCTATGTCGTACAAAATAAAAGCTTCTTTATGATTGCATTATTATACCCGGTATATGCAAAAACTCGCCCTTGCGCACTACCATGCTCTAGATATACAAGGGTATATTAAATTTATTATACATGGTATATACAAATATATAAAGTTATATTAAGTTTAGTCCCGACTTTGAAACGCTAGAATCTATTAATCGCAGGGTTTGATGTTTGGAATGGGTGTTCCTGAAATGGCCTAATTCGGCTAATTTGTGTGTGTGTGCTAGAGCTTAAAAGTTAGGTCAAGTTTATGACTGGGCAAAATCTCACCAAAATAGGCAAAACTGTCCATCTTTGAATCGTAAGAGATAGAACAAAAATGTAGTGACAAAAAATGTTCCTTTTCTAAAAATAAACTTTGTTATAAATTTTTTATACCGGGTATTGAAGCAATTAAGTTCAGTTAGTTGTTATTTTCACGTGTTTTTTTATCGTTTATAATATCACCCAAATAGAATAAGAAGTGATAGTGAGAAACAAGGGAAGGATATATTGAAAATTATATTAGTCTACATACGAGCGGACCTTCTGTAGATGTTATGCTGGCTTTACAGATAAAAAGGGTTTCGAATACAACGATAAAAATGCGGAATGAATTTCGAAAAATATTGAAAACTTTAAAATACAAAGAAATGCTATATTTGGTCAATCCATTTAAAAAATAGTTAGAAAATGAAGAAATTTGTAAAATTATTTTTGAATAATCTCCCCAGTATCCTCTATTTTGAACAGGAAACATATACGACAAGCAATTTTAATCTATCAAACTGTACGCAGTATCGACAGTTTTATCTATATACATAAACGATTGTTCATTTTAGTGTTTACTACTACTATACTTGCATATATTAGAGCAGTGGTGGGCGCAGACGGGTCGCCGGAGTCGAACGACTCTCCATAAGTTCGACTCCGGCGATCCGTCTGCGCCCACCTCTGTATTAGAGTACACTCAAAGCCCCAAGTGTTTAAACAATACTGAAAACATGCTTAAAATTAGTTCTGACCACTATAAAATGTTTTTTTAAACATGCTTTTATTAATTACACTTCAAATTTTGCCCCAATTCCTAGAACATTTGTTTGTATTTTATAAATACGTATATCGACTACAATGTAGTCATCATCAGTATGAATTAGCTAATCGTAACTATCTCTGGGATATGGATTCAGAGATATGTTGCTTGTTGCTACTTTGATGCGTGTCTCACAATGATATTAAAAAAGTTCTGTCTTTTATACGATTTGACTGAGGGTATGATCTGACCTGAGGTTTATTTGAGTTAACTGACTAACAGATTAGTTGTGTGAAAAGCCCCACCTATTTATTGTCGGTATCCTTTTGTGACTATGCGGCGTTGTTTTTGTCACTAGAGTGAGGGTATCGAAGCTAACCTTGATATTCAGGTATAAGATTTAGGTTGATTATTTTAATAATCTTCATATGTTTTTATTAGTTTGACTTGTATGTATGCATCTATCTATGGTATGAATGTAGTGGCATTTTGTAAGTGAGTTTTCACCCACTTCCGGACGTCTGAACAATCTGAAATTTTGCAGACTTACTAAGAACCGATGACAATACAATAATAAACAAAAATTAAACAAGGAAAAATTAAAAAAATAAAAATTTAAATTTATTAATAGCCAAAATACAAATTTGCACATCTATAACTTATATACAACGACTTATAGTGTGCTGGTATAGCTTATAGTTTCTATGGAAATGTCATCAACATTTCCAACTGTTAATTTCAATGCAAACAAAAGCATGGGGTGCTTTCTACTTACTCTTGTAAAAGTAGAGAGCACCCCATGCTTTTATTTACATTAAAGTTAATATTGTTGTCAATCTCTTTATTCTTATCTCTTATTTTTTTTCTTATCTCTTTATTCTTATCTCTTATTTTATCTCTTCTATTTTAAATTATTTTGCATTTTTTATTTTATATTCCAATAAAAGCATGTTTTTTTTAGGTTTTTTAAACTCTAAATATTATTTTAAATAAAAAAGGGAATCAATTTCTATATTACATATATACAGGTAATAATATTAATAATCACTATAAAAATGAACATTACATTTTATTAAATTCAATGAAATTAACATAAAATTTCCAATGTTTATTTTTGATTGAATTAAGTAGTTATATAAAACTAATTTAATCACCTATGTTCATAATAATTAATTTATTTTAAAATATGAAATTATAACTAAATATGTTCCATAATAATAAATTAACATAGGTATAGATTGTTCCGTGAAAGCTGTCCTGGCTACTTATTTTAAAATTCTACATAGACAAACATAAAAATTTAATTTGGAACGACAATATCTCGAATTTTGTTTTGTTTAATGTATAAAGATCGCGTTCATGCGTGAGATTTGATATTAGATAAAACTTTTTGTTTTTGATATTTGGCAAGTTTAAGATCAGTTTCATCTATGTTTTTGGGCAATTTTATTCATGTTTAATCACGTTATATAACGTTACTAGCTAACCAGGCCATGCGTTGCTGTGGTTCAGTTATAATACGTTAAATTAATATTATACTAAATTATTCAACACAGTTAAATTAATATTCATTAATAAAATAAAAACGTTTTTGCCGATCTAAAAATCTACGAGATTAAGAATGGAACGTTATTTGCGTTGGAGGGAGGGGGGGGGGGAAACGTTCCATACACGTTATTTATGTCGTTTATCTGTGAAACACATGTGACATGGAATAAATTGTAGCATCAAGGAAACGTTTGAAATTGAAACACGGTCTCATTTGAATACTTACACAACCTAGATAACAAAGGATGTTTGAGTGTGGTGCAAAAGGCTTATTATAGATGTACATAGATTAACTCACACCGCTATCTATTAAAAACTTATGGAACTTATAAATGAATTACAACTCTTTGCCCTTATCGGGTCACTTATAAAAACTATCCTATCTCTTAAGTTTGACCAAGAAATACACATTTACAAAATTTCATTAAAATCGGTTTAGAGGTTTCGGAGACTAGCGTGAACGAACATCGTGACACGGGATTATATAATTTTTCTATATTTAAACAATAATGACAACTATGTTAATAAATTAGTGATAAATATTGTTTTGAAATATTCTTTCATATTTTTTTATTTCCGGGGATTTCAGCCGAAAATAAAAGATTTTTAGACCCATGTGTATATAAATATAGGTCAAATATGTTCCATTAAAACGCGACACCCGTGAGTCTGGAACATTTTTTTACAACCTTGTGAAGGAGCGAAAAAAAACATAGGCAACCCAAATTTTTCTTTTTAAGCATATCTTGTACGCTAGCTTATTACTAGTTTTTTTAATACAAATGAGAGGAGTAATTAAAAAAAAATTAAATTAATTTTAATTATGGGCCTGGAACACATTTGATTAGGCAACTTATTCACGATTTATTCGTTTATTGATTATTTAAAAAGAATTACTTTTTACTAAAAATACAGATAAAAGTAAGTCGATTTAGATAACAAAAACACATAATACATGACTAATTGATGATATTGTATTTAGAACTGACCTGAGGGCGGGGCTTCAAAAACATGACTGACATTTTGCGTGCAACGAAATTATAATCAATTGTTTTTATGTCAAATAATTTTTAATTTTAATTTTGACAGTTTGAAATGACAATTTTTTTTATTGTAAATTTATTGACAATTAATTAAATTCCAAAATATTGTTAATGAAAGTATTTCTATAGAAACTATAAACTATATTCGAGATTCGGGACGGCTATAATTTATACTGCACACTAAAACTGGTTTCTTATTTGATCAACAAACGTCGTGACCAAAGTGGTCAGTTCAATATGGCTGAAGTACATGAGTATTTGTCTAAATCGTCTTTATTCCTACGATATTTACTGACGTTGGTATACATTGATGTTGTAACCTATAACGAATAAAGAGTTTTGTTGTTATAACAATGTTTTGCATTTATTGCTTAATAGTTTGTTATATACTACACCATTCCTCTAGTAGAACTAAAACATATAAACAAAATCAATATGTTGCGATGCCACTTACTATTACTCTCTACCTCTCTTGCAATAAAAAATGTTCATTCAATCAATTAATTATCTATAGTGTATATTATATATATATTTTATATTTGTATATACACAGTGCTTCAGGTGGAACGCATCCAATGATGTGTATCTGTGTAGAATTGCTAATTATTTGTACAGTATTTAAAAACCACCTAATATTTCCCTGCTCGACCACTTTTATGAAAGTTTCAGAATGAAATCCCTTTTCGATAGATTTTGCTCATTTTTTTCACAGGCTAAAAATAACGTTTTCTAATAAATCCCGAAGTTTCAGAATTGTTGACCGTTTAGAACGAAGTAATCATTTATAACAAAATCATTAGTAATCATTAATCATTAATAACAAAGTAATCATTCTCTCTCATTCTCTCTCATTAGAAGCATGTAAAACGTCATGCCCGCCCAATTATTATCCGTTGTATTAAAAAAAAAACCTCGACCGAATTTAAAAAACAAACTAGGACATCAAAGATAAATATTTCTTAAATATATTTTTTTTTTAATCACGTTTTACCGTTTTGTTTTTGAAATATGATAATTAAAATTTTTTTTCTTCAAAATTACATTAATTTGTATAGAAATATACGTATGTGAGTATACATGCGTGTTTGTATTTGTTCTATAATAAATAAGCATACCGTTTGTTTGTTCTGATAATATAAGTCAGGTTGAACTACCTTAAAGATCTTCACCAACTAGGGACAGAGCCGATGGTTTGTAATCGTCATTTTAATCGGCATTAATCATATCAAAGAACCATCTCGATTAAACCAGCCTTTAATTAAACAGAATCACTTTGAAATCTGTCAATCCGTTTGAGACTTATAATGCTTCAAATAGACCAACGATTAAAAATTATAACAACCTACCTTTTCGTTGTGGGTTAACAAGTATTGTATAACAGAATTGACCTAAACTGAAAATTTTACATACAAAAGATGACCGTTTCGTTAATTGTGTGGCACTTAAGGACGTTCAAAAGATTCATTTTGCGGGGAAAGACGTAAGGAGTATATCAAGCGACTGCGCATGCCCGCAGCGTTATAGATTTAATGTATACTTTGAAACTAGATTTAATTATTCTATGGTTATTTGGTAAATAATAATACTCGTGAGTCGTGACTCGTAATGTTCCTTTTATTTTAAATAAAAAAGTAAAATCTTGTGTTTTGCTTCTCTAAAATGATAAAATTCCGAAAAAAAAAAACGAAAAAATGCATTTGAACTAACATTTTGAAGCATACCAATGACTTTCGTATTGACTTTTTTTATAACATATTTAATTTACAGGAACTTTTCTGCATTATTTTTTATCTTTCGAACGTCCTTAAGTAAATGCATTAATGACGTTCCGGCTAGTGTACGGCTAGATATTAGTTAAAACTTTTAATCTTTGATAATGTTGATTTTTGTAGTTGCGTTTCCTAAAAAATTCTCAACCTTTTTTCGATCGAATTGAAAATAGAATAAAGTTTTTAATATACAGACTTATGGGAAAATATAATTTTTTATATTTATACTTGTAATAACAACTATGTTAATAAATTGGACACTGTAATAAATATTGTTTTCAAATATTCTTTGAATTATATAGTTTATTTACGTGAATTAAAGTGCATAGTTCGCCTGTAGTAGCTATTTTTGTTAACTGGGGCATTAATACCGACATTTTTCTCAAAATTTGTGGAAAATTATCAACAAGGCTTTGTGGAGTTTTTATGTGATCACTTGAGAGTTAAATCCAGGCTTATTACAATATATACCTTATAATCTAATTTGATTGACTAAACTAACTTGTAAAACCTCGGACACATTACAAAGAATTATTAGTACAAAAGTAATCGATTCTTGAAGAGAGCGTTGTTTTGTCCAAATTTAGTTTGGTACGTTCTTCCCGACTCACCCTGTTTACGAAAAAATTAATGTCAGATTTTATTTAACATGATGATAATAAAATTGGTAATTTATTAGTGAACAATTTGATTTATACCTTCATTAGTTTAAAATAATTGACCTAAAACAACAAATATTTATTGTTAACAGATTTATTTAAAAATAATAATAAATATTTTGAATTTGTTTTTATTTTTGGAAATTTTGTCCCTCATAATATATAGGTATTTGTGTAACCGTCAGAAATATAATGCTTTTCATAGAAAATCATATCTACGATAAATTGAGTTTGACTTATATTCCAAAGTGAAATAATACAAAATAAGTTTATCTCTTAAAAAATACAAGTGCAGATTTTTCAACGGAATTATCTTCGTTCTGACACTATCAAAACAAAGCAAAAAGTTCATAACGTAATCACGCTTGCAAAAAAGGTTATTGCAGATCAAATTGAGCGAAAATCAGTTTTTCTCAAATATCTCGTAAACTGTATAGGTTTTACGTTAACAGAGGTCATTATTAAGTTTGTTTTTTAGTTCTAATTCTACACAAAAAATATATTGAAGTTCAAAGCTCGTGAAAATTAGCTTTTCTCAAATAGTCATTTACGCTAATAGTAATATTGGTAAAATGCAAAATTTAACCAAAATAAAGTTTATCTCCTGATCGTAACACCAATAGTTGTTATATATATATATATATATATATATATATATATGTATATATATATATATATAATAAAATGTCCTGACTGACATATCATCGCACAGGCCAAACCGTTAAGCATAGAACCTAGAAATTTGGAGAGGGTGTTATAACAGTTTTCTGACGGCAATAACGTTTTCTGATTGGTATACGTTTTATATAGTTTATACTTTCCATAGAAATACCTGCATTAACAAAATTTTTGTACGAAATTATCTGTTGTTAAATTTAAAATATAAAAAATGACGTTTTGAAATGTCAAAGTTCAGAAAAAACATATACTGTATGTGTTGGCAAGCTATTTCAATAGGTAATCAATGTTAAATATTATTTATTACTGACTGTCCGTCTGGTTACTATATGAAGTCAGTCAGTACACATTCATCAACCATACACATGTATGCGTATGGTTGTTTGTTTGTCATTTAAGAGTGGGGATTTTGTGATTCACATACTATAGTTAAGAATTCAATGAACATATTTAACCATTACAGGTGTACTGACTGACTTTATGCAGTAACTACACGGGCAGCTAGTAATAAATAATATTTAACATCGATTCTCTATTGGAAAAGCTTGCCAACACAGTCTGTATATGTCAAAAATAATTATTTGACATATATTTCCTACTCTCTATAAATAATAATATTATAATTCATTTGTCTGTGAAAATTTGCTTAGTCAACGTAGCTTCTACGTGTTGAATAACCACTATAGTTTATGTTTGGATATAACATATTATGAGATGTCTTACTTACAAATTTATATTGAAAATGTTTAACCACAACTTTCAATAAATATTTAATAACCTTTCAAACATCGAATGGAGCACTGGAACAATAAAAATAGTATTGGATATAAAAAAAAACTGAAGTGCAATAAACCGCAAAGAATCCCAATTGACACTTTAATAAACTTTATTGATACTTATTCTATATGGTGGGCATTTTTAAGAGTTTATAAACAACATTAAATCTGTCCATGATACATATACACCAGCCACATGATTATTTAATTTTTCCCATGTCTACTTTCATGCTAGCTAGGCGTGGTAATATTATTTTATGATTTTCACACGTGAAGTGAATAGTATATTTAGTGTTAAGGTTCGTTTATACTAAATTTCAATTTTTACCCCAATTTCCTAGATAAAATTTTTTGTATTTTATAAATACGTATTTCGACTACAAAGTAGTCATCATCAGTATGAATTAGCTAATTGTAATTATTCTTCGAGGAGATGTTACTTGTTGCTAATTTGGTGACGGTCTGCACACAGATTAGTAGTAGTAGTAGTAGAATAAGTATATTTTAGCATCAATATTTTACATAACTTGTAGTACAACACATCTTAAAGTATAGTTCCTAGCCTATGCTTTACCTATAATATATCATCTTATTAAATTATATACATCGAGATTATAGAATCGATTTAACACCGTTTAGAAATGGGAAAAATTTAATACAAAAACCATTGACATAAAACTTAACCTAGGTTGGATGGATAAGCCATCCCTAAAACTAAACTTAAATAGAAATACGAAAAGAAAAGAAAATATGTACAATTTAGAAAACAACAGAATTAGTTGTAATCGAGATCATGTGGCATGCGGAATCTTTTCCCGAAGAGCAGCGTATTCGGGTCAAATTGACCCAGTACGTTGATTTCCGGGAAAGGATTTTCGCGGGAAGATTGGAAAAAGGATTTGGAGGTAGTTTGGATAAATTTACGGATAGTAGGATGTCCAGTTTCAACGTGGAGAGCTTCAGACGGATATCTCAGGGGTTTTTTCGAAATCGTCCGAAGACAACGATTTTGAAATTTTTGCATTTTCGCAAGGTGCGAAGGAACAACGTTTGACCATATTGGGGCTGCGTACGTGAGTACGGGCCGGATACATGACTTGTAAAGTCGATGTTTTAAACGTTCGTCCAGCTTGCTCTTGGTGTTGAGTAACGGGTATAGTCCTGCAAAGGATGCGTTTCCAAGGGCAAGACGCCTTTTGGCGGCTTTTGGCCTTTTGGCGGTTTGTGCCCAATTCAACTGCCTTTGAAGAGTTATTCCTAGATACTCAACACTTTGAGATTGTCGGATTTCAGTGTTAAACATCTTCAATTCGAGAGGGTAGGAGGAAAATTTATTCCTTCTAGTAAACAAAACGGACTGAGTCTTCGTGGGATTTATCTTGATTTTCCATAGCTTGAAATAGTTTTCAAGCCTGTATAGATGGGTTTGGAGGCAACTCGAAATAGCTTTCGGTTGCCAAGAAGAGCAATAGATTGCCGTATCGTCGGCGAAGAGGGCTGCTTCGGGATATCGTTGATATAATATAAAAAGAGCCGGGGTCCAAGCAGGGAGCCTTGAGGGACACCAGCTTTGACACGGTATTGGTTCGATTTGCTTTGTTGGGTATGAATTTGGGATTTTCTGTTTGATAAATATGAAATCAGGAATTTCAGGATATAGGTTGGTATATCGAGTTTGGATAGTTTATGGATAAGTCCATCGTGCCAAACCGTATCGAAGGCTTTTTCGATGTCCAAGAGGACCATGCCTGTGGATTTATTCCAGTTAAATCCGGTAGCAATGTGGTCAGTGAGTCGGTGAAGCTGACTCACTGTTGAATGGTTTGACCTGAAACCAAACTGTTAGGGGATAAGCTGTCTGTGGATATCTTCATGCGACTGCAGCCGGTTCAAAACTACTTTCTCCATGACCTTGCTGAGAGATGGCAGCAAGCTGATAGGTCGGTAGCTTGAAGGTGACTTAAGTTGCTTCCCCGGCTTCGGAAGCGCTAAAATTTTAGCGGATTTCCAGAGGTCAGGAAAATAACCAAGTCTCAGGCACGCAGTATAGATATAACTGAGCTGCACTACCGTCTTTCGAGGAAGATAGCGGAGCACAACATTAGTTACACCATCATCACCAGGGGCCTTCCTACACTTAAGTTTTCTCAAGATATTTGAAACCTCACGGGGTGACACGCATTCGACATCGATGGGGTTAATGACGGAAGAACGAACATTTTCCAAGGATTCGGACACCAGGTGGGCCGTTTCTTCGTCGTGATATTCGTCGCCATCAGTTAAGCTGTGCGCCTTAGAGAAGGTGTCAGCAAGAAGTTGGGCTTTGTCAGAATCTGAGTAAAGGCACACAGATTTTTGGTATGTGCACAATTTATACTTTCTAATAACCTACCAAATTGTTATGCCAACCAATCAACATCGATCATGTGTTAAGTTATTGGCCAAAGTTCGGCCAATGATGTTGAAGTATTGGACCACGTGATTTTGACAGTTCAAGATCTCAAAATTAATAGTAATAGATTCCAAAGCCGACCTAAGAAACCAAATCGTTTCTTTTTTTCTAAATTGGTTTTAACTTCAACAATTCAATCTTAATTCTAGAATTAAGATTGAATTGTTGAATTCTAGAATTAAGATTGAATTTTTGAAATTAAAACCAATTTAGAAAAATTGAAACGATTTGGTTTCTTAGGTCGGCTTTGGAATCTATTATCCAAAAATCTGTGTGCAGACCGTCACCAAATTAGCAACAAGTAACATCTCCTCGGAGAATAATTACAATTAGCTAATTCATACTGATGATGACTACTTTGTAGTCGAAATACGTATTTGTAAAATACAAAAAATTTGATCTAGGAAATTGGGGCAAAAATCGAAATTTATATATTTTTTGTTTAGAATTCAGACTATTTATTATGCTACAAAACATAGATATTCACGTATTTCTAATTTTTAGTATTTTTGCCTCCGATTGTATCTCCTTAACGTTCAAAAGTGAACATACCTACACTGACAGAAGGAATTTCCTGAACCAAGTAAATATGCTTTCTTCAAAATAATATTCTCTGAAAAACAAGTCCTTGATTTCATTCAATAATAATTTCTTGAATGAAAACAAGGATTTCTTTCTCAGAGTATATTATTTTGAAGAAAACATATTTACTTGGTTCAAGAAGCTCCTTCTAACAGTGTACCTACACACATATTTCACATTAGTAAATCCTTATAAAATAAACGTACAAAATCATTTCCAGCAATGAAGATACTAACTTCATTGCTGAAAATGACTTACTATTGTATGTTGAATTATTTGTCGTCTAAAAGCTTCTATTACAAAAAACCGGGTATAAAAATTGATTATTCTTTGTTAAAAGTAATGGACCAGTTCTCCTTGCATAGAAAATAATTAATTAAAAATTAATTTTTCTGTAAATTTCTCTTGTTAAAGACATTTTTATACCTAATATTTGCAAGTGTTATATTCGTACCTAAGTATATTTTACGTGTAGTAAATTTAATAATTTATAGTCCGTTAGCATGCGACTATACTCGATATTTAATTTTCCACTATGTGAAGTAATATCGATGTTATTAGTTGTTAAAAAATCTCATCCAAGAATAATAAATATTTACTTCGGTAATCGTAAAAATATTCATTTTCTATTTTTGTTTCTAAATGTTTTTTTTTTTGTAAAAATATTGTTTTTTGCTTTCTTTATTTTTGCAACCGGAAGTGAATTTTAATATTATAATAAAATATTACAAAATGTAAATTTAAGTATCCACTCGAAAGTACATATTAATATTACAGATATTGATATAAATAATATATATATCACATAGCACGGTAATGCGTTGGCACAAGTTCGAGCAGAGGCGCCTAACGTACTATGTTTTACACGAAGGATTAGAGATAGTTTTTCGGTCTTTGTATCTCAGAAATCAAAAGACAACTTAGCTAAAATATACAACAAAGCGTGAGACCCACCATCGGACGTACAAATTTCGTGATCACACCATTAATAGATACCTCTAAAAATCAAAATTTTGGTCACTCACTCAATCATTTATATTCTAGGGTACTTCCAGTTGTCTTAGAAAATTGATTTTTGGTAGGAAGATAAGTCTTAGGCTGAAACCACCCAGAAAAGTCAGAAAACCGAGAATTTTACACCACACCCATAAATTTTCTTTGTATATTATAAGCATAATTAAATATACAAAGAAAAAACTTGCCAAGTAAAATATGAAATACTCTGCACTTGAGAAACTTAAACGATTATTTTCATACTTTGGTAGGCGAAAATTTTTGTTTTGTTGCGATTTCAATACTTTTTGTATGCAAAACTTGTCCTTTTACATTTTTGTTTTTGGAAGGATACATGTAAGAAATATCATATTATGTGTCTTGTAAATTTATTCATATAAACATCTGGAATATCAAAATTTAGAAGATAAATGTGCATTTTTTCCTAGAATACATCGATCTCCAGATGTAGCGCGAAGATTGTGATAAACATCCGTATAGAGAATAATATTAATAACTTTCATTTCAAGGTTGAATCCCTATTTGTTTGGGCTATACGATAAATCACTAGTATTGATTGTTAATGTTAATCCGATCTCAACCTACGATATTGATAACATATATAGAGTGTTCTGAAATTCATTCAAGAAAACTATACCACGGTGTAGAGCTGAACAAAAACAAACAAAAAAGTTTTATAAAGTATTTCGATTTGATGCTTATTTTTTGTGAAATAAGTAATTAAACATTAATAAATTCAACCATTTTGTGGGTGTCGCTACAATTATTGAGAACTCTGATTGTCGCTACTTTAGCATGGCCGCCCTACTCCACTACTGTGGCTCCACCTCCTTACACTATGCGCTCTGTGATTGGTGGATTAGTGTAGCGCAACACTAAAAATTCAAAAATGCAAATGTGATTAGTTTAATGTTTAATTTATTATATCTCAAAAACTAAGCATCAAATCGAAAACTTTATAAAACTTTTTTGCTTGTTTTTTTTTTCAGCTCTACACCGTAGTATATTTTTCTTGAAGAATTTAAGAACACCCTTTATAGTTAAAGATTATAAATGTAATACGGCTACAACTTGAAACGAAATGATTTTTGATTCTATAATATTACAATGAACTTTTTCTTCTTATTGTGTTGGTGCATATATTATGCAACATCGATGATAATAATTATCGATATAGGAAAGTTGTGAAAAACAATACTAAAACGCTTTAGCGTATTAAAAAATTTTATATGCTTTGCATGAAGTATGCACTCAAAAGTATCACATAACAGTCATCACACGTATTATGAAACAATTATAATATGCATTATAACAATTGACATACATTTTGACTGAAAGCATATTTCCAACATATTATGGAAGCTAGTTGAAACTCGTTGAATACAGCCTTTACGAAGAGTTCAGAAAAAATTTACAAAAAAAAAAAAGAAAGTAAATTGTAAATCCACTAAAGTTTATTCTTTAGAATTCTCTGCTTTCAAAATAAAAAAACAAAAAAATATACTCGAGAAGCACAAACTAATTAACAGTATTTTTACAAAAGAATGAAACCGTATTTTTTAGCAGCAGCATATTTCAATAAATTTCCCGATGTATTTATACAAAATTTAATTAGATTAAATAAATATAATAGTTTGTAAATGTGTTAAAAAGAGACATATCCATCCAATTATTTTCATAATACATACTTCTTTTTCTAACATATTACAATAACAAATTAATTGGTAGTGTATTAGTTTTTATGAAAAATTCGAATTCAATTTCTCATTTGCTGATAATGATTATATACCTATATTTTTCAATCATAATTTCAGATATATCCCATTCGAATTGATAGTTAATTATGTGTTCGAGTAGTAAAGGGTATCGCATAAGTAACGTTATGATTTATTTAATGAGTGCGTATTTGTGCATCATTTTGTTTTAACTCGTGAACCAATTGAATCTTATAGGTGTAACGTATGTAAAATTCTTTGCAAAGACCGCCTAGACTTCACCAACTGCTGAGAACGTCGCCTGGCGGAAGTTTCGGGGTTTTCCTTAACACTTGGTTGCACCCGAGCAATGTTCACATCATTTCGAACTGCACGAGGTTTTCCAGCACGCGGACGATCACAGACAGCCCCGTATTGCTGAAAACGCAGAACCAATCGGTAAATTGTCGGAACTTGAAAGAAATTTCGATATGATTTTTGTGTCTGAATAATCGAATGCTGACTTTCAAAAAAAAATTGAACGACTTTGGTTCTTTGTTCTGTGCTGAGTCTTCCCATCATAAATTTCCCAACTTTTTCAGAAAAAAATCTGAAAAAAAAATTGGTTAACATAAAATTTATTCATTAATTAAATCATAACGTTACTTATGCGCCACCTTATATAATTGTGCTGGATGATTGATTTAATTAAAGTAAATAGTAAATTCCGCACTTTATACTCTTAATAAAAATTTTTATGACAAACTACCCACATAGGTTTTATTACACCTTAGCACTCACTTCGTCTATAATTTCTTTCTAATAGTACACTGATAGAAGGAATTTCTTGAACCATATGTTTTCTTCAAAATATGATACTCTGAGAAAGAAATCCTTGTTTTCATTCAAGAATTTCTTTACTTGAATAAGTGTATCTTCAAGTAAACAAATTCTTGAATGAAAACAAAGATTTCTTTCTCAGAGTATATTATTTTGAAGAAAACATATTTACTTGGTTTAAGAAATTCCTTCTATCAGTGTATATAAAATAAACAAAATTATTTTATGCATTTCAGAAGTAATAATCGCAATATCTATTGTTTTTTTTCTCACAGAATACAATTTGTTGAAATCATGCAGAATTAATTTATACTCCCTTGGACATATAGTTTGCGTATTACCACTAAGTATCCTGTATCACAAGATAATATCCCGTACCATAATATCCTGAACAATACTCGTATATGTGACAGGAATATTTCTGTAAGCATAAATATATAAAAAAAAATAAGATAACTTTTGTGGTGTACAATCCTCTAACTGACCTCAAATTTATGTACATAGAGGTTGAGTTGGGGAAAGTAATAGCAACCACAGGTTAATTAACACCTTGGAATGAAGCATCTTTGATGTAGTTTGTCTGAAACACATATTCTGGATCACATATGTACCATGTTTCAAAGAGTGTGTCATGAGTGTCGAAAAGTATTTTGATGCAATTTTTTTGTCAGAATGCTTTAAAATATTCTCAATATTATAGAAATTCAGTTCGTCATAGGACAAATTGTCATTGTGGTCCAAATTTTTGTAAACTAATTTTTTTTGCCAACCCAAACGACTAAATTATTTTGGTCAAAATTAAACAAAAAAGGTTTCTTGCCATTTTTTCGTAAACGTGACCGTTTCCCAGTTATAATGAATTTAATTTTGTGAGCAAAATACGGCCGTTGACTGTAAAAAAACACTAAATAATGCAATTTTTGAGTTTACCAAAATTCTTAAATAATCTTTGAACATCCCTCAACAAAATCCTAAAAAAAAAAATTACAGATTATTTCATTCTAAAGCTTTTTAATGATTTTGTATAAATTTCCTTAGTTAATTCGATTAATACATAAAAATATTATTTATCGAATTTTTAAAGCCAATTGAAGACTATATTTTGTATGTTGCAAACTTACCTATCATATTTTGATAAATAAAATTATTTCCATTAATAATGTTTATCCTTTAATTATTTAATAATTAAAATATAAATCAAATTTATAGGAATTAATTAAATTTTATATTTTATTAATAACTAATTCAATAACAAACAATTTATGAATAATTAATTATTTAATTAAGTAAGTAATTTATTAATTGAATTAATTTAAACTGAAAAAATCCATTAAAATAATATTTGTTTGTAATTAAAATTATATTCCCAGCCTTTTAAAGATTCCACCCAATAAATAACTTTTTTGAGATATATGTAGGGAATAGTCATACCGTGAATAAATCCTTGTAAGTTATTTGCAACGATTAGGCTTAAAAAAATTATAAAAGCATTGAGCAAATTTTTATTTGTTCAATTTTAAATTATTGTATTTAAAACGACATGTGATAAGATGGGTCGTTATTAAGCATTTTGTCAGCTATCAATGTTGTTTGTTCCCAAATTCCAAAGCGCGATTTATAATGACTAAAAAAAATTAAAATTATCTGAAATTCACAAATTGATTTCCGCTTTTAGCACAGTGATAAATCTTTTTCCAGGATTTTTGATTTGAGCTATTACAACAAGGCACATGAAATAATATTTATACTTTATTATTTTCCATGAGTTTAGATAGATAGATTGTAGAGGCTGCCTTGGACGGGCTACACTTCAACCATAAGGTCCATTGTGATGCCTAAGGATGTGAGGATGTGAGTGGAGTGGAATGAATTTTTGTGTAAACTAGGAATTGGTAGGATATTCGGCTGCAGCCGACTATGATAGGAACTATGCCGATATTCATCTGGAGCTCATGAAGGAAACTGCAGATAACCTTCTCAAGCATACGCCGGCAGTTTAGTCAATTAACCGCCCCATTTTTTCCCCTTAGTAATTGACAAACTGCCGATGTCGGGATTCGAACCCATAACCTCCCAGTTCCAAGAGTTCCAAGTAGACATAACGCCTTAGACCGCGCGGATACTTGGATGGTAGCACTATAGGTAACGAACTAGGTGTGTAGAGGATAGAGGGGGTTGGAGGGTTGACTTACTTAGAGTTCGGTAAAAAATGTCTTCTTGCCAGGCTTCGGCTTCTCCACCACTACTACTACTGCCTTTCTCTGTGTCTGCCTATTAAAATAGATATGTTATTTTCATAGAAACGTTTTTTTTTTCGTTCATAAAATACAAATTCATAAAAACTAACCTATTAAAAATAATTCATTCACTGCATGTTACAAATAAGTGTTAAACAAAATTTCCCCAACAAATTGTGTATAAATAAATTGTAACAGTATTCTGTTTTCTGTTTCAGATGAAAATATTAAAAACCGGAGATGATAAAAAGTGTTTTACATGGTTAAGCTGCTGCCGTATTTTAATATGAATCCGTGTAGTTGAATTTTTTTATATTATCATTATGCCATACAACAACATACTACTAACTTTTTAAAAAACAAAAATATCAGCAAATATTAAATTATTTTTTATATAAGTATATGAATTTTAATAACAACAAAAAAAAACAAATAGTATTTTTTACATTTATCGCAATATAATATTTTTTTAAAAGAGAAAAATAATTATATATATAGTGTGATCGAATAACAAAAAAAACAAAATCGGTGTAGTGTCAAAAGATTGTAATCGCGTTACATAGATTTTTATTTAAAAAAAGTTTTTTAATTTTTATTTCTGCCTACATATGCCGGCATCAACAATGTTCGCCAAATTTAAAAGTGGTAGTGTACCTCAAAGTCCGTTAGATAATAATCCAGTATGTCAATACTTTGAAATTGGTAAACATACGGCTAGTGCTGGTCCAGAATTAGTATGGAAAATTCACGATGCATATCGGAAAAGTGATGGAAAGGTATGTATATATATTGTATATATATTTATTTGTTTTTAAAAATACAACTAAATAAAACAACAAAATTTAGGGCCGTGTTAGTCATCGTTAGTCATTTTTGTCTTTGTCAACTAAAAACAATTTCTTTTATATATGCGCATATCAGTTAGTCAAGAGAAAGCAAGACAAAACAAACTATACACAAATAATAACCAAATAGTTATCAAAATGTCATCTGATGAAAAGATAAGTATAAAAAACTAAAAAACTAAAAAAAAAGTGTGTGTGTCAGCTCCGACGCACTCTGCACTTTACTCCTTAAGAACGATATTATACATCAATCATTTTACATGAACATATCGTACATAAATACATTGTTATACACAAGTGATACACACACATTACTAAAAATTTGAAACTATAAATACCGATATCTTGAAAACCATGCGAGATTTCGAAAAGTTTTAATGGTGCCATCGATTTGTTTTTTAAAATCCTATAAAAATACATACATATGTGTTCAACATTTAGAATGTTGAACATATGGTATGAGTATCACAACGTCCTGTTTGCATACGATTGAATGTAATTTATACACAAGGCTGTGCATTCAAGTTATACACACACATTACTAAAAAGTAGGTCAAAAAACGTAACAAGGTCATATAACATGACTAGATTTTAGTGTTCATATTTTTTCAAAATCGGGCGCTTATATGTAAAATCGATTCTTAAGGAGTTAACTCCAAAAACTATGTGTGGGACATGGTAAGAGGCTGCTTGAAAGAGAGATTTTTTAACCCCATACATTGTTGTTACCAAAAATTAAATTAAATTTTGAATAAAAATGATGTCTTGCATTTTCTTGTTAAAACCACCGTTTTGGAGATATGCTAATTTATATTTCTGATAGGTTTTCTTCCGATTCAGTTTAATTTTGGTAATCATAATTTTGGTGGCGTGTCTTGTAGTTTTTGAGTAATATTCGGTATCAAATTTTACCAATCCTTACTACCTTCTAAACTAACCTGCCACTTTAGCAACACATCTAATTTTTAAAGGTAAAGTTTTATTTTAAAGATAACGTTCAATGAATGTGTATCAATTTTCTTTTACTGCCTGAACTATAAATACAGAGCATTTATCGCTTAGCCCCCGTACTGCAATAAGTAATTTGCATAGGTAAACTCATTTCTTGTTTATTTATTTTATTCTGTTCATGTGATATTTTAGATAAATTTTATTTACAAGCTATATTTAGATTAAAATCAGTCATATCGACTGTATGTGCTTTGGCCTTCGAAACGTAAAACAATTAAGGATAGGGAGTCATCGCATGTCTAATGGGAGTATAGATTGTCTCTGATGAGCATGGGTAAGCAAATAAGGTGCCAAAGTTGACCTTGATATTTACAACACGATATCAATATTTAGATAATAATTTAATTATAGCTGCCAATGACTAAAATTCCAAATTTTCAGTAAACCGTAAGAGTAATCGACTTTTATAAAGAGTACCTTCTTGTAGTAAACAACATACTTCATCTAAATATTGTCTCTAAAATCCTTTATCAAAATCACGCAATCCGTTCTAATTAAAAAAAAAAAAGTTTTAAAAACTGCAACTTCAAGAGCATACAGCGCCCAAACGGCGCAGCTTTTATTAGAACAAATTTAGCTCAATCGTCTTGTTGTAAGCCATAGTATATGTGGTAAAGTGTTATAAAGACCTTTTAGAAACACCCTGTATAATATAAAAAATTAGACCCACGGCGTCGCCATTATTTCAAAAAACATTACTGGTTCACATTGGTTTAAGTAAAATTAGGTAAACAAATTGGTAAAGATTGGACTATAGTGATTTCCCTAGTCCAATTTATATCAATAGCCGGTAGAGACTAACATTAGGAAAACTCTAGTAATGTATACAATTACATATACATATATATATATATATATATAGGCGACGATATATATATATATATATATATATATATATATATATATATATATATATATATATATATATATATATATATCGTCGCCTTGTCTGTAATTGTTCCACAGAATTAAGTAATTGTAAAATTACATAATTATGACTATTCTTAATTACGTAATTAAGAATTACTTAAGTTATTCATTTGCACATTGTTCAATAAATTTTTATTGGATGAGTACTTGTAGAAATTATTCGTATAAATGAAAATTGTACAAATGAAAGTGCCAAACTAATTAGTTTATTAGTTGTTCTTTAAATAGAAACTTTATAAGACATTATGTATCACAAAACAGTACGGTCAATTGAACGGATGCATTTCAGACAATGTTTTTTTATTACCCCATATAAAAACTTTAGTACTATTAGAAATTTAATATGCCATAATAAAATGATAGTTAGGTACGTTTAAAAATATCTAATATTCCTTTTTATATATTTACCAAATAAAAATTTTAATTAAAAAATGAAATAGGTAATGCAATGACGTGAATTCGAACCATAGACCTTCGGTTATTTGACTCTTATCAATAGGTTTTAAGAGTTTATTAACTTCCCTTTTGCAGTAATTGTAATGGGTCCGGCTTTTCAATTTGAAAATTTCGACATATCTCCACGTTTCTTAGTCCCTAGAGACCGAATCCATCATTTTTAGAAAGTTGTCGTTGTGTGCGTTTTTTTCGTCTCGCATATCTTAAGAACAAATAATGATATTGAGTTCGGATGAATTTTTTAGGATTAGACAAATGTTACGCGGTAAAAAAGTATAACATTCTTCCTTTCAGAAACAGTATGAACGGGTAAAAAGCTCATTGTCCCTTACATCTAAAATGAATCTTATAAACTACAAATTACGCAATAAATTCGAGTTTTCGTTTTCTTTGGGCCAAAATGATTTAGAAACATTAGTTTTGATAAAATCGGAGATTAAAAAAAAAAAAATTTTTCTACCTCTTAAAAAAAATTGAAAAATTTGAAAAAAATTAATTTCTCCGATTTGTCGATTTGTGACATTTAATCAGACTGAATTTTCATTTTCTTAGGGTTATAATGGTTTAGGAAATATAATTTTCAATAAAATCCTAAACTGTGGTGGCTACGAATTTGGCCAACAAGGATCTTAAACAAAAGTTGTTTATTTTTAAAAAGAAACATTTTTTGTGTTTAATCTTTTCTTCTATCTCTTACGGTTTCAAAGATGGATATTTCCCTCCCCTCCTGGCGGGGGCATGCTCGGTTCGATTTTGATCTCACGTTTTAACTCTAGAACATACACACACAAATTTCATCTCGTTATTTCTTTTCGTTCTTGATATATCGTGTCTATAGACAAATGGGCAGATGAACATGCGGGACTAAACTTAATATACCCGTAATAAAGGGGGTAAAGAAATATTAATTAATATTCCTTTACCTTGCATCAGCAACCTTAGCGTCTAAACTATTCAAAATTATATTGTTTAATTTTTTTTTGCAAATAAAAGGGATTGTAATAATTATACAAAGCATGATCAGTCAGTCCCCAATGGATTACAGCAAGTTATTCATTTGCACATTGTTCAATAAATTTTTATTGGATGAGTACTTGTTGAAATTATTTGTATAAATGAAAATCCCTCAAAGATATTTGTTATTAATTAAACATCGTATTATCTGTGAACAAATAAAGAGTATAATGTTTGTGTAATGTTTCTAGCTACAGAGCTTCTTCTGTATAGAGCTTTATGAAATCTCATACATACATATTACAAAAGTCGGTTACAAAGACAGTATAATCCATGAATGCTTGTAAATACTAGGCAATAAAACGGTTGATCAACTACAAAGAACGTCAATGCATTCGATGAGTGCATTTTTTTTTGTTCACTTCAAATGTCATATAATACTTCCGGTTTAGGTAATCCGTTATGAATGGGAAGTAAAGCTGGATTGTTCAAACCACCTGAAGGTAAATATCACATATTGTCAAAGATTGTGGAGAGGTTGATAGATAGATAGATATATTTTGGGGTTATGGTCCATTGGGAAGCACAATGGACACTTCAGTCTGACCAAATTAGCTTTTCCCATATTTTGGCCATAGTCAGGAGTTTACTTATCAGGATTTCCTGAAGATTTATATATCGGCATGACATGCAGCGAATATCTTGTGTTTGTTGTAACCGAGATATTCGCAGTAAATGATGATGTGGATTTATCCTCCTCGCCACACAGTTTACACATAATGGACTCGTTATGGAGTCCTATTGTGTGCAGATGTTTTCGTAGAATCTAGAGATATATTAAAATTGTAAGATTGAAGTAAAGTTTTTCTATAAATGATATTAAATTTATGGGAAAAATTGATTTGTTACTAAATAAAAATACTAATAAGAACCTCAGTAGTTTTCAAGGCCACCAAATGAGAAGTTGGCAGTATCGGTAGATCATTTGCACACATCCTCTTATTTGAATTTAAGTGGCATTACATTTCAACAATACATTTGTGGCAATGGGAACGAACATACAATTCTCCTAAGATATATGTATCATGTTTTAGTGGTTTAGTGTTATAGTCCGGGAGACCAAAGAGTTTTTTCATGGATGATGAGCATCAAGCTGGTACTTTGTAAGCAGCTTCGTTTTGACAAGATGCCCAACTTTTTTAATTATAAAATTTTGGAAAACGATAACGAAATTTTCTGTAAGCCGTTGAACATGTCGATTTAATCGTTCATCCAAAGTTTACGAGCATCAAGTTTAATTGAAAGATAATCAAGTGAAGAACAAGAAAAAATTTTCGTCCTACAAATTCAATGGAATGGACTCCGAGTCTCCCATTCTCAATGTTCAACGGCTTCCAGAAAATTTCGATACCGTTTTACAAAACTTTATAAGTGGAAAAGTTGGGCGTCTTGTCAAAACGAAGCTACTTACTAAGTACCAGCTTGATGCGCATCATCCTGACAAAAATCTTTTGGTCTCCAGGACTATTACATTTAGAGTATAATATCATGCAATATCACACACATGGAGGCAATATAAAGGAGATATAACTCATACAGGAAAATTGACAAAATATGGCAACGAAATGGGAGAAGTTATATTTACTTTTTATGCCGCTAGGGTCGTTAGTTTTTGATCCTTACCAAAGTGAATATAGTATAATAAATAGAAGTGAAGTAAGCCAAGTAACTAGTTTTATTTTGAAGTGATCATTTTGAAGTACACAATTTGGTTAAAAAAATGTATTAAATAAAAAACTGTTTAAAAAACATTTAAAATGGGAAGAGTATGTGTAGTAGACAATTGTAAAAGTGGTAGTGCTTGTGACAATAAGCAACGGGATCAATTGGGTTTAAAAAACCAGGACTTTTTAAAGTACCAAAAGCGAGTATAAATTTTCCAAAATTATTTAAATTGTATGACATTATATTAAATATTAATTTTCAGGATTATTATTAATAAATAAAAGTTTAATTTAATATCTGATTCAATAATTTATTTTCATTTTTACAATTCCAGCATTACAGGTTACTATTTAATTAATTGATGTTTTTTTTTTATTTTTATGTAATTATTTTGCGAATTTTAACTATCACTTCAACTTCAACTAATTCCTTATTGAAAAATTGAAATTACTTATCATTTATTTAAAAAAATATTTTATTGGAAAAATACTTTGGCTGGATATAATTTTTATAATATTATAAATGCGTAATGTTTTTCAATTAAAACTCGCGCCTTATACTCTCTGTTCTGTTTCCGGTGCCGATGGAACACTAATGACATCTTATTTTTGCCAATTATTTGTTTACATGGAGTTATGTATCCTTGTTTAGTATCTATGATCACACATATCATATTATAAATTTCCCATATAATAATGCGAATAATAATGGTTTATGTTCGTTTCTGAATATATTGTGCAATATCCTATAATTGGTTATTGATATTCACATCAAAGTCGAGTTCGTTCGTTCTTATTCACACTGTATATATTGGTTACACGTATAGATTATATATATTAACTTAATGGTGTAAAAGTTGAATAAATAATAGTTTTCTTTATGGTAAATAATTTTAATGGAGACATATTTAAAAGTAAATAAATTTCTTGTTTAAGTTAGGTACATACTTTAAGGTACATACTTTTATATACAAGATAAGTTTTTAGTTAGTGATGATAATTTAAAGTTAATGTTGCAGTTTATTCTGTTCAATTCATTAATATTAGACGATGTAGTCTCTGTTTTTTAAGACATGGTGTGTAATATTTATTTACTGAGAACATGATTTAAATGATTCGGTAAATATAATATCTGGTAAACTTGTGCGAAACTTTTTGATCATTTTATTTTAAATATCTGTTAGTAACATCATCAAGGAATGAGAAAACTTTTCTGATTTATTAGCTGTTGTTTTAGCTGTATCTTATCTTAAGAGAAATTATGGTTTATTCTAGTGTGTGTTTTTACCTCTATGCACATCGTTTGTTTTTTATATAAGATATAGAGCAGAGGTGGGCACAGACGGCTCTCCGTAGCCGAACGGCGCTCCATAAGCTGTGCGATAGTAAGTACATGCCCCGTACTTACTATAAAAAGGTACATGCCCCAAATTACCAGCCCAAAATTCCTGAGTATGTATTCAACGTATTGTATGTATTGTATACTTTGAATAATAATGACCATTAAAAAGAGTTGGTATTATTATATTTTCTTCAGAAAATGTTTTAATTAAAAAAAGAAAATAATAATAATTGGTAGGAACCCTATATTTACTCTATCTCTTTTCCGACCTCTCACTCAGAGCTTAGTTCAGTCAAAGTTTGCCCACATATGATATAAAGGTATTGTTTTGTGGTTTTTGATTCCAAAAATAACATTTTGGAAAATTGGCCTGTTTATAATAGGGAATATGCGTCTGATTCAAAAAAGGGTTAAATATATATATTTTTGAACATTGTTGCTTTAGAATTATGTCTATGTAAAAATTTTGAAATATTATTTCTTTTTCGTTAAGAAAATAATTATTAAAAAGTGAAGAAAAAAAAATAGATGAGTCTCGTCGGATTGAGGCAGAAGGGGGAGCACAATGGACCATAAGGTTGAAGTGCAATAGTTTTTACCCCGATATTAATCAATCAAATATTATATCTAGTGGATGTCAGTTAATTTCTCATTTAAATATTAATTAATTAAGTTTTTCTTCCTTATCGCTCAGTTATTCTACTTTCAACGTACCCGGCTCGTTTCTAAATGTTTATTGATCCTTCCTTTATTTAAACTATGTTTAGATTGTTTCATTTGCTCGGAAACCATTTCAACCACAAATTGGATGAAAAATTGAGAACAAAATACTTTTTTACGAACAGCGTCGATATGATTTTTAATCGAATATTGTGTCTGTATACAGAGGTATTGTGAGTATTTTTTTACCGTCATTCAATAAAAATATGTTTAAAGTATTATAGAGAAAGTTTTTAACACATTACGTGCTTTGTTTGACTCCATGTCTTGAAAGCAATATAATTGCAAGTTCGTTTTATAACGTCATACAGAACTTAGTAGTAGTGTATTTGAAACGAGGTCTATTATAACTTTTATAGTGTTCAGCAATAAGATATATTATTCAGCAATAAGAAAAATCTTTATAATTTCTAATTAAATTATACCCATTTTTTTAAAAATATAATGGGATCAAATTTTAGTGGTGTAGCTAATATTAAAAACATAACTTGACTGTATATTTTCACATCTTCTCCTAAAATTTTAATTATAAAATTCCATAAACAGTTTACATAAACAAATAGTTTCAAAGTAATGAGTGATACAATAAAACATAAGAAGCTCCTCATTTAAATAGAATGTATTTAAAGCATTATATTAGCATCATTGTTTTTTTATCTCTCTGTACAACTAATCTAAAAGTCGTTGTTATTTATAAAGATGTCTAATGGTTTAAGATCCGACCGTGGGTGGATCCGACGGTACTATCTACCTTTTTTTAGTCGTGGCACACTTTTAACGATTTCAAAATTTGACGGGACACAAAGAAAAAGATAAATTTAAAAGTTGTTTACTTACCTATAATACACTGTGTAAAATAGTTGTATGATAATAATTTTGAATGTAAAATAAAATAATATGTACTACAAAAACAACAGTACGTTTATTAAGGGATTAATTACAAGTTAATAATAAGTAATACTTTTAATGAGAAATTTGAGCTTGATGTTTTTTGATAATTTCATTTATATTTGGTCGTAAAAATGACGATGCTACTCTCATATCATCTTCTACATTTAACAGTCTCGATCTTTTTTTCGTTTTTATGTTGCTTAATACTTTACTATATACATTTCTAAAATTTGGCGGCCCACAATAGTGCCGCGGCACAGTGGTTGAGAATCACTGTATTAGAGTAATAGAGAAAACGACACGAGACTGACTTGTAGTAAAATTAATTTTCTATAATTTTACTTTTTATACTTTTTTCAATACCAATTGATAGCTATACCAAATTTAGTGTTTCCCCCTTCCTCTAATCGCCTTTCCTCAAAACAGATTATGCTCATTATCGTACTCGACCTTTTAAATACAGAAAGCACGCCATATACCAAATTTCAATCGGATCAGATTAAAATTGAAGCTTTTACTTCACGCTCAGACACATGCGCAGACTTCTTCGAAACTTCACTAGAACGCCTGAATATTTATCAGTGCAAGGGCAACTTAAATAATATAATTAGTAAGTTGTTATATTTCTTATTATTTTGTTACCTGCAACAAAAAACCATTTCGCTTGAAATTTGAACATAAATTTATTAAAATTGTATTCTCATGGTTGGTTAGAATATATATTATTATCTTTCAATGTAGATAACAACATATAAAAACACTCTATCAAGGAAAATAAAGATATCGAGAGAGATATTGAGAGAGAGAGTTGTTGTTGTTGGTAGGTGTTATAGTAATCTCTATAAAATTAAGGATTGTAAAATATACGTACCCATACATACAAATAGATTACCCTGTAGAAAAAAAAAACTGAACCAATTTGAAATCTTTTATTATACACAGTATTAACCAGTTCAAGTGGCCTATCTATACACAGTATTATATAAATATAGAAGGTATACTAAGTTTAATTCCGACTTTGTACCGCTTGAAAATATTAATCGCAGAAACGAATTTTTGGCTATATGTGTTAATAAAAGTTCCTAATTAGTCCATTTCCGCAGGTCCGTCTGTCCGTCCGTCTGTCTGTGAACACGATAACTTAAGAACGAAAAGAGATAACGAGCTGAAATTTTTTGTGTGTATTCTAGAGCAAAAAAATAAGGGCTAGTTCGTTAATGGCTAAAACGTAACGTGTTTCCCCCCGCCAGGGAGGAAAATATACATCTTTGAAGCCGTAAGAGATAGAAAGAAAATTTATTAACAAAAAAATCTGTTTCTTTTTAAAATAAAAAACTTTTGTTTGAATTTTTTTTTCATAAATTCAATAGTTTTCTCATAATTTGTGCTCCAAAGTTCCTCGGAAAGGAAAAATTAACCCATCTTGAAAACCATAAGAGATTTTTTAAAAGTTGTGGGACAAAAATGTTCCTTATTTCAAAATAAACAACTTTTGTCTCAATCATTTTTCCATAAACTCAATAGATTTTTCTGCTCAAACATAAATAGCAAATGAGACAACTATTCATAGTCGAACGAAGGTGGACATATTCTATTGGTATACCCTTTACTATTGGTATACCCAGTAAAGGTAATATACAAGGTATGGATGGAGGTTGATGGGTGTTGAACATTTACAAATAATTCATATTTTATAAACATTGAATAGGTAGAATTTTTCACAATTCAAACATCGGTATACAACTCAGTATATACTGAGTATTCAAACAATTAACTCAGTTATTTACATTACTTGTTTGTAATTTTATATATAAATTCAGTAATGTTTACGCCAGTTTCAATGTGCCGTACTGTTTCAAATATATTGCATTTGAGTGTGCATACAAACATTTTTCCTCAATGTATGTATTTTCATCATCATTTCAATTTAAATGGAAAATATACTACCATACCTATGTGTTTTACATAAAATGTTTTCCAACAGAATAGGCCCCAGGGTAGTACAGACGCTAAGTGACAAATTCAAAAGAATCTTTTTAGACTCAGTCAAATATAACTTTTACCACTTAGAAGGTATTTAACATAAAAAGTCACTTTTGGCTGGGTATATTCGGAAATCGATGGAAACGAGAAGGCTGATGAATTAACCAGAATGGGTGCTATTATTCCACTAAACAGTCCAAAGCCGTTTCTTGGAGTGCCGCACAATATAATAAAAAATAAAGGAATGGGCGGTACAAAGTTCGAGTTGAAATACATTGCTCTTATGGAGAAACCCATATTTTTACACATATTTTGACATATTTTGATAATTTTCACTTGGAATAATATAAGACGAATTTAAAAAAAAAACTACGTAATAGAAAATAGAAATATTAATAAAGAGATTGATCCAATAAAATTCCGGTATGACGAGCCTAAAAACAAGATATTTAAGAAAAGTTTGAGATTTCGGGTAAATGTTATTTCTGTCGGCGGTAGCTTAATTACCCGAAATCTCAGGTTTTTTTCTTAAATATCTTTTTTTGTTAAGCCCGATATGATGAGCCTAAATTAAATTTTAATTTTAATTTACGTCAAAAAATTATAAACATTATTGTGAACTTTTATGAATGTACTATATAAGATTTTGACGAATTTTATAAATGGAGTATACATCAGCGCTCGTACATCCTTAACTCACTGTAGCATGATCGCTTTTTAATTAGAAGGTTCAATGAATGCGTGTACCAATTTTCATTGGTTGAACAAAAAAGGCAAAGATCGATTTGAATTTGTCGCTTAGCCTTTGTACTATCATATATGTTCTACAGCGTATATATGTCGCAGATGGATTGTCAAATCCGCTGTTTTACAAAACCGCTAATTGTTTTATATAACAACTTCGTTATTTAAATCAACTGAACGACGTTCAGCTGGATTGTCATTGCGATACGTTTTACAAAACTGCTACCCACGTTTAAACATAATGTAGTAAAGCTTATCTGTAGTCACAAAGAGCGTTTTGATATAGGGAAATATATGGAACGTCTTTTAGTTCGGGGCCCAAAAACACGCAAACCCCACCAACTTGGGGTATGACCGATGAATTGAAGGATTGTAGTACTCGGTTGTAATAGTTACCTTATTTAATTTCAATAATTTTTGATACTATATCGAAAATATATAGAACTTGTTAGGAAAAAGGATCTTTAGTAATGGGAATTCCATTAAAATTCCGTTTAAACTAAAATCTACAATCTGACGTTTCATTTCACGCTGTTTTACATAACGTCTAATCATTGACCCGCTGCATTGATAAACGCAAAACGTTTAAGCAATATGACGTGTTAAAGTTCAGTAATTATGTAAAACCGCTAAACGTCGATCAGTTGTTTTATATAACACAGTTGTTATGTAAAACAACTAGCGGTTTTGTAAGATAGCGGATTCGACAATCCATCTGCGCCATGTATACGTATGTATTTTATTATGATTATTATTATTATTTCATTGCACAATAAAAATAGAAATGTTATTTCTAAAATGTTTCCTGTAAAACATTAAAATATTATTATTCGTTGTAGTTAGGTTTATAATATTATTATTATTATTATTATTATATTATTCTTGTCCGGTTAGATGATAAGTCTATTGTTTATTTTAAACAAAACATTACATACATCATATATGTATATATATATATTAAATAAATATACGGTGTGTACTTTTTGGAATATAACAAGATATCCTGGTATATCGATCTTAATGATAATATCTATGAAGGTACCTTATATCTTTTGGTATACAAATAAACTAAATAAATAAATAAAAAGTGAAAATAACAATTAACTGAGTCAATTGCTAAAAGTACCCGGTAGGTATATACTTAATTTATGAAAAAAGGTTTCAAACAAAAGTTGAAGCTTCTTGAAAAAAATAGTTTTATAGTGTTTACGGACAAACAACTCTGTGGAAATGGACTGACTCGGGCATTTTATGAACACTTATACCACAGTTTTAATTCTGCGATCAGTATATATATATTGCTGTGCAGTATATATATATATATATATATATATATATATATCTATACATATATATATATATATATATATATATATATATATATATATATATATATATATACATAAATATATAAATATATATAGATAGATAGATTGTACAGGCTGCCCTGGACGCGACATACTTCAACCATAAGGTCCATTGTGATGCCTTATGTGAGGATATGAGTGGAGGACAAGAAATTTTGTGTGTAGACTATAAATTGGTAGGATGTGCGGCTGCAGCCGACTTTGATAGGAACTATGCCCCGATACTCATGTGGAGTTCGTGAAGGAAACTGCAGAAAGTCTTCACAAGCATAGGTGGTTACTTCGTTCTTGTCCAAACGTCAACAGTTTAGTCAATTAACCGCCTCCTTTTCTTTTTTTTTAATAATTGACAAATTGCCGATGTCGGGATTCGAACCCACAACCTCCCAGTTCCAAGTACACAAAACGCCTTCACAATCTCGGCTACTTGGCGCTTATATATATATATATATATATATATATATATATATATATATATATATATATATATATAAATATTATATATAAATAAAAAATTTAAATATTTCCCACGCACCATGCATTTGTATACTCTCTACCCGTCAAAATTTTAGTTCGATCAAAATGATGTTTCGTACATGATTTGAGTTAATGAGTAGAACCAATTAAGAATAGAACCCAAGTTAGTCGATTAAAGAGAAAAGAAGGATTAGAGAAAGAAGAAAACACATAATATAAAAAATAAAATATGTCTCTTAATATTAGAAAAATCGAAAATGTGTATATCGTGCTGTAGTATAAGGTTTAAGGGATAATAAGCACACGGTATAAAGTTCTGTAATTGGAATGAGTGCACACATTTAGATACCATTTTGAATAAATAAAGTGTTTTATGAATTTATATTTATTTAAAAATTCCTAAAGCTTTTTTTTTGTGTTGACTCTAGCAAAAATTAACCCTATTAAATATTTCATTCAATTGTAGAAAGTTGTACTTAAAATACAATAAAATATTCATGAAAAGTAGGTACGCATCGCAAGTGATGTCAAGACAATTAAAAAATGTGTTTCTCTTTGTTAAATAAATTGAAAGCTCAATTAAGGATGTTAGGAAGATAGAATTGGAGACAACAGTACTGAAATGATGAATTCGTGAATATCTACGTTTAGTAGAATAATAATTAGTATCAATACTAAAAGAAATATAATTCATTTAAAATAAAATAGGAAATTTTCCTAGTAATACTAAATTAAAAAAGAAATAACAAATAATATGATAAAATTTTAACTTTTGGCAGTGAATGTACCTTTAATTTCAATCAACAAAAACCTATTTCCTTTTTCTTTCTATTCTTTATACGTATAAACCTTGATATTTATATTTATTATATTATATTAGACAAAGACTTTTTTTTACTTCTGTTTATAATTTTTTTCTCAAGAACCGTTTAGTGAATGTAAATAAAATTGTGCAAAATTTTTTTTCTATAGAGTTGAAGTTATATAATTAAAAAATTTGGGATGCTTCGTGGCTGTTTTAATGGTTATTGAAATAAATTTAAGCTGTTGAGTTAACAAATCTCCATAAGAACGCTATCGATGTAAAATTACAGTTTTTTTTAAATGGCAACAATTACCCACCTAACCTAACATTCTTTAAATAAATTATTTATTGAAAGTTTATCACGCCCAAAATAAAAGTATATAAATAAATAAAAATCAAGACTTGAATTTTTGTTTGTTTAAGTAATTATGTATTTGAGGTTATATTGTGACTTTGTTAATTATATTTTGTAGTTGCTGAAGAAGTCTCAATAAAGAGACGAAACGTCCAGCTGGATAAAATGTAATGTTCTGATTTTATTTATTTAAATAATTTATGTTTCTGATATATTCAAAACTTTTGGTACAATTAAAATCTCCATCTTGTGTTCACTTTAAAGTTTAATTTTTAGATGATGGATCCCAACACGTTTGAAAATCTTTTCAACCCTTCAATACCCTTCTCGAGGGGGGGGGAAGATGCAAATACCAAAAAAGGTACTCAGCACATCTAGGAAAGAGAAACGGCATTTTTTGTTTATTGGTTTTATTTTATAATTTGGAGGCTTTTGTATTAACCAATATTTTCATTTTTGACTATAGTTTCGCAAAAACACAGTTTCTCCTGTTGAAAATCTATATAAATGTCAATATTATATATTTTCTGAAGAACCAACTGTGTTTGCAAAATTGTTACGTAAATCTCAAATATTTGTTTAATTTAAGAACTTGGTAGGCGTTTTGAATGTAGGCATTGCCAAATTTCAGCCTCATAGCACTCACTCATGGTTTTCGAGTAAAATGGCTGTGGCATGTAGACGGACAGACGGGTATGGCAAAACTGAAAAGTAAACTTTCGTATTTTTATTGCTGCCATTTTGTCATACTGAACAAATTTTTATTTCTTAAATTTGTTTTCATTGGAACAAATTTTATAAAAGACAGTAGTAAAAACGATGGGGTACTTTTAATTTTTAAAAACATTTGTATCTATAGAATACACTACAGGAAATTGAAAATAAAATTATATCATATTTTATGTTATTGAAAATAAAATTTATTTTAAAATCGATAAGACGCGATGCACATAGCAATAATAAATACTTTTATATGAAATATTGTTGTATTGGTATTTTATTTATACATGATGTTTAATTTAAATTAGGTAAACTTAAAGTCTATTGTCTTTAATATAATCGCATGAGGGGTCATGATAATTTAAAACATCTGTAACACGAAGATGCATCAAGATTCAAGTGCAGTTGCTGAGCTTTCGAGGAGCTATTCCCGTTGTTTTGATCGATTAATATTAGTAGTAATCGAGTATGTATTGTACTCGCTACTAATTCTCAATTTATTTTCATATTTACACACCTTTGCGTACATACTATACATATATTCCCTGAGTTACCTCGTTAACTACTAACAAATTATTGATTTAATATTTATCAAGCAAAATAGATGCTTGGTTTCAATTCCAATAAATTATCTTTTTATTTAATCTTTGTTAGATTAGGATTACCAGCCAAGTAGGCGAGCGGTCTAAACTGTCGGCGTATGGACAAGAACCAAGTAACCGGCTATGCTTGAGAAATTTTTCTGCAGTTTTCTTCACAAACTCCAGATGCATATCGGTATAGTTCCTATCATAGTCGGCTGCAGCTGCATATCCTACCAATTCTTAGTCTATACACAAAAATTGCTTCAACTCTACTCACATCCTAACATCCTTAGGCATCACAATGGACTTTATGGTCGAAGTGTAGCCCGTCCAGGGCAGCCGCTACAATTTATCTATCTATCTAGATTCGGATTTCAGATCTAGTCTTGGAATCCTCTTTTCTATCTCCAACAATTTTCTATGGACAACACAAGTTGATGCCATTTTTTGTAAATTTTATAATTGATTTGTGACTTATTGATTAGGTTTTTGAAAAAATGCTTCGGATGAAAGTTGTTCATTATAAATATAGCAACAACTTTTATTCGAAAATTTCTTTTCGAAAATCGAATGAATAAGGCACAAATCAACTTGAAAATATAAAAAAATGGCATCTTTTGTGGCCAAGTGTACATTGAATGTGTGTGGTTATTTGTGAATAAAATCAATCGTTAAAATCATCCGAGTAGATACGTCACTATTATCGGATAACATAATTTCAGATTGTCTATAAAATTCTTAGTTATATAGAGACGGCTTCTATTTTGATGAAATTTTACATGTAATTTAGTGCACTGTTTGTGTATGTGTGATGTCTCCTATCTAGTGATTAGTATACTTTGACCATGTAACTAACACGGTTGACAAAGACAGAAATATTAAATAAGAAGGGAATTATAGCTGTTTTTAATTCGCTTGAAAAGTTTTATCAAAACTTACATGTGTAAAAATGGGCCAAGTGTTGAATTATTCAATAAACACTATGTAAACAAATTGTATGTTTGATAATACTCCGAGAAAGAAATATTCAATGAAAGCATAAGATATAGCGCCTACTTGTTACCATACATATATTCTTCAAGTTAAATCATTGAATTTTGAATAGATATCTCTTCTGGTTGCTTTACTTGCCTCTGTCTCGTATATACATATCATTTTTAAAAGATTTTCGTATTCATACACTACATATAATTCAAAAGATGATAATATTTTTCACACACACGTTTTACATCCTACAAAGTTCATATATATATATATATATATATATATATATATATATATATATATATATATATATATATATATATATATATATATATATATCGTAAAATTCTTTATATTCATTCCATGTAAACATTTTTTTAAACTGCTTTACGTCAATTGATGTCACACTATATAGATACACTAATAGATGTCACTGCATACATTATATTTTAGATTAAGGTATATAACTCTTACCAAAAGCAATGGGCGTTGTTGGAATATAGCAAAATATCCTGCAAAACCAAAAAATTAAATAGCTGTCAGATGTGATATGAAAAATCAAAATAAAAACATTAGGGGATCACCACCCTCTTTACCAGCCAAGTAGCCGAGCGGTCTAAGGTGTCATGTCTGCGCAGTATGCAGTACTTGGAAACTGGGAGGTTATGGTTTCGAATCCCGACATCGGCAGTGTGTCAATTATAAAAATTTAAAAAAAAGGGGCGATTGATTGATTAAACTGTCGGCGTATGGACAAGAACGAAGTAACCGGCTATGCTTGAGAAGGTTTTCTGCAGTTTCCTTCAAGAACTCCAGATTAATTTCGGCATAATTCCTATCATAGTCGGCTGCAGCCGCATATCCTACCAATTCCTAGTCTACTCACAAATTCCTTCCACTTCACTCATATGGACCTTATTGCCGAATTGTAGCCCGTCCAGGGCAGCCTTTACAATCTACCTCTACCACCCTCTTTAAAATTTGAATGTTGGGCGTCAATTAAATCGAATTCTCATAATTCTTCGTATTTTGAATGGTCATCTCCTTGGCTCATGAAAAAGAAAACTGGTGGTCATTTTCGTGCATGTGTTGATTCTTGCCGGCTGAATTCGATCACGGTCCCTGACAGATATCGAATTTCACATTTATACGATTTCAATGTGAAATTACATGATAAATTGAAATGGTCTTTTCTAAGCTTGACTTGAAAAGAGCTTATTATCAGATTCCATCTACACGATGATAATGTCGCGAAGACTGCCATTATCACTTCTTTTGACCTATTTGAATTTTTCAAAATATCTTTTAGCAGAACTATTAAAAAAACTTAGATATTGCCGTCACGTATCTTGATGACCTTTTCAAGGTTATTTCATTGTATAAATGTAAATATTTGATGATATTGAAAAGTTTGAAATTGAATATTAGAGACAAAAAGATCAAAGTCATGACGCCATGACGCCAGGTAATAGTTATTTCCTATTTTGTTTCTAAATAAATAATGTTTATAGAGTATGAGATGGACAAAGTTTTAAAGATCTATAAAATTTTAATGTATCTATCGATTTTTGTTTCAATTTCACAATTCATTAGCTTTTCTCTGTATCATCGTAATATCTTTTCCATTACAGTGATAAAAATCTGTAGTTTTCAATACTAATAAAAAAATGAAGTGAAAATGTAAAAATAATTTTTAAATTAAGACGATTCTATTTTACAATCGAAAATGGGTCGTACAAGGGTCTTAGGGACGCTCGAAATTTGTTAGGTTATAGATATTTTAAACAATTATTTTATTATGGTAGTATGATATTTCTCTTGTTAGGCATCAATTACTATGTATTCTAGGCAGAAGATGAAGTCGATTGACGTATTTTACGTCGATATTGACGCAAAAAACTATCTATTAATACTTTTTATTTCTATTTATTGTAGTAAATATAAAAATTCCTTTACATGTATACTGACTGTCTGGAGGAGTGAGAACATTTTGTTGCAATCACTTATCTCCCATAACAGAGGTGGGCGTAGATGGCTCTGCGGAGCCACGGGGCTCCCCATAAGAAAGTGACAGTAAGTAAGCAAGGTATGTTTTGAAGTAAGACGGAACGATGATTCAATACAGGTTGTCCTACCAATGCATCATTATTGATATATAATTTTTTGGCGGACGATGATTTAAAATAATTATTTTTAAAAACAGCAATTACGCGATTGCGTTCTGCTATCCTTATTTCGAATTTATGAAACTCGGCAGAATGTTTCGCGGTATAATGACGTTGGAAATTACTTCTTTTTAAACAAATAAACGTTTTACCACAAAATAGGCCAATCACTTCTTTTGTTAAAGAAGTTTTGTTAAATATACCAAAACGATGCTCCCACTCGTTGATGCCAAAAAAAAACCTCCTTTTCATCGCAGACGGCACCGCACCTCCAGTTTTGAACTTATCCAAGACTACTTGCGATGTATTCTCCATTATTAAAATCACTACTTGAATTTTTTTTGAAAATAGCACGAATAGTACTTTGCACTTTTTTAATTCAAAGTAGACTAAATCAAAACAACTCAGTCAGGTTGAGCAAGCTATCATAAAATTCCCACTTTATGTAAAATTTAACCATTTAGAAATAAGTAACAAATTAACCCCCACCCACCCAGCTTTATCATTGGCATGTTTATTGTATCCAGTGTCATCCAATTCCCGTGACACTTTACCCTATACTAAGAAAAAATAATTAAATCAGGTAAATAACTGTTTATTAGTTCTCCGATATGAATACTAAAATCCAAACTAAAGCTAAACCATCAAAAAATTTACAAGCGGTTTACAATTGTCAAGCGGTAAACGTAAAAGATCAAAAGATTTATATTTTATTCATACACAAATATATTAAAAAGGTACATTTTATGCCCAAAATTCGAGAGTATGTATTCAATGTATTGTATGTATTATTTACTTTGTATAATAGTGACTATAAAAAAGGGTTGGTATTATTATATTTTTTTCAGAAAATGTTTTAATTACAAAAAAGAAAATAATAATAATTGGTAGGATACTCTGTATTTTCTCTCTTCCTACCTCTCACTCAGAGCTTGTAAAGTCAAACCCTGCCCACCTATGTCCTATAGTACTTCCTTCTTCTTCGCATAGTATAAACACTTTATTTTTATTTAGTTTGTCATTATTTTTTCTTTCTATTTTACTTGAATGTAGCGTATAATATTTTTGAGAAAATATTTATAATCTAGTCGGCAAGTATAAATGGCGTCCAAATTCAAGCTGTCATTTCACAATTTTTTAATTGATTTGTGCATTATTCGGTTTTCGAAAAAATGCTTCGGGTAATAGATAGATAGATACATCTTGGTGTCTAAAAAGTATTGCACTTCGACCTTATGGTCCATTGTGCTCGCCCTTCTAGTTGAGTCCGACGAGATTCGCTTCTCCCATATGTTGGCAATTGGCAATATTCGGGGTGAGATGCACCGAATATCTTGTATCTGCTGTTACCTAGGGATTCGCAGTCAAAGATAATGTGGCTGGATGTTTCTTCCTCCTCGCCACACAATCTGCATATATTGGACCCGTTATGGAGTTCCATTGTGTGCAGATGCTTTTGTAGGGGTTAATGCCCGGAAATGAATCCGATAACCCTCCGCAGTTGCATCCTGTTCAGCCTCAGTGCATCGAGAGATAGCCTCTTAGATGCACTTTGAAGCAGTAACTTCCCGAGATCCTGCCGCAGTACTTTTTCCCAGTGATCCCGGTATTTAGCATTTGACCACTCGTTGATCACCTGTTTACATGCCGTCCTTGGAATTCGAAAAAATGCTTCGGATAATAGTTATTTATTATAATTATACTTACTTTACTATAACAACTTTTATTCGAAATATTTTTCCGAAATCCGAATAAATAAGGCACAAATCGATTAAACAATTGATGATTGCTCGATTTTTGACGTTATTTGTATATATTAACCTAAAAAAGAGGTCTAAAGACATTTGGAGTCTAGTATCTAGGGATCAGATGTAGGCCCAAATTTTGGAGTCATCATCCAGATCCGGTGTTAACTTAATAAATTTCAAATAATATAACTTAAACCATAATCCTCGAAACAAAATAGTATATTAGAAAATTTAAAAAAATATTATTAAATAACACATAAGACTTCGGCTTAGATACCGGTATTTCGATAGCAACGCAATCATCGATAGTAGGGAAATTTATATAACATAAAAATAAATTGTTATACGGAATGTACCTACTGACTGAGGATGATTACGTTGCAATCGAAATACCGGTATCTATTAAACAATTTTGTTTCGAGTATTGTGGTAAAAGTTTTATTATTTGAATAACAGTATTTTAGAATTTATAAGGTTTTTGAAAGAACTTTTTCAAAACTGTACCAAAATCTATAGAACAAAAACTGGAAAAATTAAAAAATAATAATTCGATTTTTCGATCCTTCCGAAGTTAAGACATGTGATGTTTTTCTGGCTAACAAACCTTTCTCAGTATTTGCCGACTGTAGTAACATAAATCTTTTCCAACATGTTACACATTAATAATTTATAGAGACAAGATGTATGCTTTACAAAATTCAATGATAGGACATGTACATGAAACGTTGTATCTTTTGTTGTATAAATGACTTATGAACTTTACGATATATGGTGTAATTTCATTGTGGTGTTAGCTCTGAGCTGAAATATGAGAGAACATGTACTTTAATGGTACAATAATTCGAATCGGAGATTGCAGTTGAAAAAACATTTATTTCATTCGTAACGAAAACAAAATCACGATACAGAGATAATAAAAAATATACAAATGTTTTACAGTAATTAGATGACTAATTAGATACTACTAATGTTATGCGATTAATATGGGATTATTTATATATGGGTATAAAATGTGGGATTAAATCTCTATTTGGGAAACATTTTGCCTTAAATCTATATAGTTAAGAATAAGTGTTTTGAGGGTAGGATAGTGTTTCACCGAGGCTACGAGGTAACCTCGCCTCGCTTCGGTCCTCGGTTACGAGGCACGAGGCGAGGTTCAAATTTTAATCCTCGTTACGAGGCGAACCGAGGTATATTGTCCCAAAAACCTCGCCTCGGCCGAGACAAATTAACAAAATATAATGATAGCCTTCTGCATGCAAGGTGGTGAAAATGAGATTTGCAATTCGGAACAATGGAAAAATTAGACTCTAGAGTATGAGAGACATCGCCAAGGCAACCGATAATGAAAAAAAAACAACGATTTTGACTGAGTAGCCAGGGTATAGTTATCGTAGTTTTTGGGTTATTATTATTATTATTAAACTCGGCAATAAATAATATAAATGTATCAAAATAAAGAAAGAAAAAAACGTTTAACTTTTAATTTTCATTTAAATAGAAATAAAATTATTTAAAGACAATATAAAATATTTGTATAATTCAATTCTAAATGGATTACTAATTACAAAAGTGAAGAAGGTCTATATATTAAATTAAAAACACTTATTATATATTTTAATACGTGTTGAAATTAAATATAATTTCAGTAAGTAATAACTCATTACAAGCCAAGTATTACCACTTAAAAAATAATGTAACTGTAAATTTATACAGGATGTTTCTAATAATAAACAACAAGAAAATGTCAGGGTTTCTACAACGAATATTCATCAAAAGCGTTCTGGTAAATTCATAGGCCAATACTCATAGGTGCATTCGTTTTGAAATTTTTGTGAAGTTAGGTCGATTAAGTGCAGTTTTTGACTACAAAATGTTTAAAACATTTGTCTCAGTATCCTTTTGTACCATTTGTGAAGTTTTCCAAGATTTATTTCTTGGAAAACTTCACAAATGGTACAAAAGGTCTATGGACCATTCCATTAAAAATTTTTGATAATTAGTAACCTTCATAATCGTACATAGATTCATAGAGTATATTATACGATAATCGAAAAGTTGGGCGAACAATTTGGCATGACTATCAACCATTATTATACGGCAGAATCTTAGAAGTCTATGGTCTTTATCAAATTTATCTAGCATTTTAAGGAAATACTTTTTCAATTAAAATAGTAGGAGCTACAATGATTAAGCAATTCTCTTAGAAGAAGAAATACTAGTATATAGGCAACCAAGTTACCATGGCGACAGTATAAATATACATTTATAGCATTAAATCTTAAGAGCGCGTACGTAACGCGCGTACTTTAACGAAACTTTTGAGCAATCGTTATAAAACCAATAGTTTACTGTTCTTAATAAAGATAATTCAGCTATTGGTAGTTAGAAAATCGATGAAATCTACTCGAGAATCGTCCTTGTATGAAATCTGTAAAAAACGACGAAAAATACGGATTTTTTGATATTATTAATTTATTTTTAATAATGTCAAACATCCATTGGGAAATTTCATGGTTTAATTCGTGGCGCATATCAATTTTTAATAATACATATTAATTTTAACCCTGTAGATAGTGTTATTATCTGATACCTGCATTATTATTTGCATTAAAATAAATTTTCTACTTTAAAACTATGATAATGATAACAAAATAATGACATGTAAACTGTAGTCATGACACACACAAGAATGAAAATAGTTATGTACCTAACCTATTATTTTTGTTTAATGAGAGAGGCTATTCATGACGATGGTATATTGCCTAAGTAACACTTGAATATATATGAGGGACTAACCATCCAACAAACATGCAAACATACATACATGCAATAAGCTTAAGTGAAGCTTAAGCTATGTACATCTACGGCATCAGATCTCCCAAACGGGGAGATTACCAATTTTAATGCGGTTGTTTTTTATTTGAAGATTGATTTATTTTGAAGGGTTCTTAGCTACGAATGATGTAAATCTTTTCAGTCGTTTAATCTTCGACTCTTTTTCTAGGTCATGCAGGGATTATTAAAAGTGGAAGCGCCGGAAATATATTTTATTGCATAATTGTATATAGTGTTTGACTTCCCTGCGCTTCCACATTCTTCAAAATACCTACACGAACTATGACCAGATTCGATGATTTTCTAAAATTTCGAAAAATTCAAGATTACACAGCTAATCCTCATTTCTTCTTTGCAAATTTTTCTTATTTACGATTTAAGACAACCACTTCGGCCCAACCACAATAGATAAAACTGTTCCATAACTAAATTATTAACTAATATACATAATATATATTAGTTAGCATAGGTTGTTTTTTTGTTTGGCAATTGATTTCTTGGGAGGTTTCTTAGCTACGAATGGCGGAACTTTGTTCTGTCGTTTAAAGATCTTCGACTCTTTTTCTATAGTTGGTGTAGGGATTATTAAAAATGGAAGCGCCGGAAATATATTTTATTGTATATTTTTATATAGAATATATGACTTCCCAGCGCTTCCACATTCTTAAAGATCTCTAGACGTACTAGGATTTATAGATGTACCTTTTTTTTTACTCTATAAATTAGTAAAATACACTGAATCAGATATAAGACAATGGGCATCAAATTTAGGACATTACCGGTAATTGTATTATTTACAATTTGATATATTTAGAAATATAAATATTTATATGCATTTATATATTAGAATATATTAGTGGGAGATAATATAGCTGGTTTCGACTATATATACATATATATATATATATATATATATATATATATATATATATATATATATGTCTATATATATATATATATATATAAATGTCTATATATATATATATAAATGTCTATATATATATATATATATATAAATATATATATATATATATATATATATATATATATAAATATATATATATATATATAAATATATATATATATATAAATATATATATATATATATATATATATATATATATATATGTATATATGTACACATGTATTTTTAAATTCATTGTCTTGTATGTATGAGAATGAAAAACTCATTTTTTTGTCATAAACATTAATTAAAAACTTTCTTCGTAGATAAAAATCTATGTGGTTGCTGAAAATATTCGCTCTTGGAGTTCGTTAAATAATTAAACTGTATGCATCATAAAAGTATCAAGGTTACTGAATTACAGAATGATTTTTAGATTATGATAAAAGTAAACTTTGTAAATGTTAGGTATAAGTTAAATTTTAATCTTATGAATCCTCTTCTCAAAGAAAAATAACAAATGACGAACATCAATGTTTTTCATCAACTGAAAAATTCTTCTTTATCTGAGAAAATTCATAAAATGCTACAGAATCCAATAAAGCACATTCTACAAAATCCACATAAGAGTTCGAAAACACGATATTTTTTAAATTCAATTTTAATTAAATTCTATTTACAATATATTTCAAAGAATCACAGAGTCTTATTTATCAGCATCATGCTGATATTGATATGAAAAAATTAAATTAATTATCACAGTGTCTAATTTATCAACATGTTGATATTGATATGAACAAAAGTTCAATTATCCACCAGGTATCGTCGATTTCACGTTCGGTGTGTTATCCATTATACCACGGGTGATACAGCTAGATGAGTCAATTTTTTTCATATCATTGACAGTATTATTTTGAAGTTAATGTTAATATCGTATATGTTGATTCTTTCATACTTATGTCTTCGTAACCGTAATGGAAATATGTATACCTTGTGCTATAATGCTACCATCTGGGTTTAGCTATTCTGTAAAGCTACTTATATTCAAGTTAAATATTTGTATCTGTAAAAAGAAGTTGTATGGGCATCTCCCTATAAATTTCTCTTTTTTTTACGCTCTGTAAAACAAACCTACATAATTTTACTTATTTTTTCTTCAGAAAAGTTGTTATTGCTAAAAATCTATATAGCTGCACACAGAATTTATAAATATATAAATATTTAATACTTTCTAAATCCACTCCAATGTAGTAGATTTCTAAAACATTTTCTATTAATTAATAAATTAGTATTTTATTATTCTATATATATATATATATATATATATATATAGTGATAAATGACCATTGAAATTCCATTACAAATTTAGTAAATTTTATTCAAAATGTTCCGCATATACACAGTAAAATGGATTCATTCACAAATTAAAGCTTTCTATACAACCACTTATAAGTAATTAAAATTAGTTTGGTTATAGTCAAAATAGTTACTAACTAAATTTAGCTTTTAGTTTTACTAACATATTGTATATATAATTATGTCGGTGTGTATGTATGCATGCATATTTAAGTATATAAATAAATATTCATTATTTTATATATGGAGTACAGAGTGTTCCGAAAATCTTCGTTAGGTTACGGTCATGTGCATTTAAATTTTTTTATGGAAAGAATTTCACTCAAATCTTACTCTACTAGAATGGATAATTTCTGATGTGTCCATCATTAATAACTCTGACGTCACTCTGTACGAATATTGAATTTTTGACCTTCAGGTTAAATGTTTGGGAGATACAATCGGAGACAAATGTACTCAAAATTAGATATTCGTGAATATCTACGTTTTGTAGAATAATAAATAGTATCAATACTAAAAGAAATATATATATATATATATATATATAATTTAAAATAAAATTGGAAATATTACCAGTAATGTGGAATTATATAAGAAATAATAAATAGCATTAAAATTGTAAACTTTTTAATGTTAATTGTTAACTTTTTTTTAATGTTTAATTGTTAACTTTTAGCACTAAATGTACCTTTAATTTAAATCAACAAAAACATGTATCCAGTTTCTTTCTACACCATAAACCATATAAGTGAAAAAGGGAGATTTTTTTAATTTCTATTTATAATTTTCCTTTCAACAACCGTTTAGTGAATGTTAGTGAATAAAATTGAGCAAAATTGTTTTTATATAGAGTTCATGTTACATAATTTGAAAATTTGGAATGTTTCGTAGCTTCCTTTTTTTAATGGTAATTGAAATGAATTTAATCCATTGAATGAACAAATCTCCATAAGAACACACATAAAATTACAGATTTACAATTGCAACAAGTTTTTAATAGCTTACTAAATTGTTTTGAACTGCATGATAGCTTTAGCATTAAGTGAGCTTTAAAATTAAATTTCGTTTCGTAGCATCCTTCAAATATCGTGGTTTCGTCTAAATTAAAACCAGATTCAAACTTCTTTGTGGGGTTGGCGTTCTAAATATTGTTTTATCGAAACTTCTGATGAGTTTTATAATTGTTACCACTGTATTAATTCAATTGTGCTATATTTTACTTATACTGTAGAATAACGTTTCTTTTTAACCCGACTTCGAAAAGGAGGATGGTTCCCAATTCGTCTGTATTTTTTTTTTTTTTTATTTAATATTTGTCACCTCAGAACTCCGTCATTTATGAACCGATTAAAAATTTTTGTTTTTGTTTTAAAGGGTTTGATTTCAGATTGATCCCATTGTAAAATCGCATTCTGGTGAGGGGATCCCCTGGAAATCGAGGAAAATCCTCATTTTATATGTGATAACCGATTTTTGCGAATTTTTTTTTTTTTGAAAGGGTATACTCATTCATAATGGGAAAAGAAATTTTTTTTAAAAACCGACCACAAAAAAAAAATTTTTACAAAAAAAAAACAAATTGCATGTAAAAAAAACTAAAAATCTGTTATAAAAAAATACACTAAAAATAAAAACGGATAAAAAGATTGTGTTATATATTTAAAAATTTTTGCTTAGGTGAACTAAAATTGGCACAATAATATGCAATTATTTTTTACTTTTTAGTGCATTTTTTGTTATAGAATATTTGATTTTTGAAGTCGGGTTTCCATTTTGTCAAAATAGGTTTTATATATAAACTAAATCTTTCTATGCATGTACTCGTATGTGTTTACATAATATAAACTTACATTTATATGCAACTACAATGCAATTTTATATCATTTTAAACAATGCACCTAAATATTTCTTCAAGAAAACATTTTGTGAAATGACGCGGATAAAAGTTAGTTTGTTCAATGGGGGTATATTTTATGGCTTCATTTTCACATTAACCATGACCTTCAAGGTTATTTGAAGATCAACGTGAACCTATATTTTTTTGACAGAATCGGATAACGGTAGAATAAAGAACATTAAGGCTGGGTAATAAAATCTATTTTGGTTTATAATTAATTATTTTATAGCCATTTAAAAAATGAATTTTCTACAATTATATTGCTGTTTTTTGAGAAAAATAGGCTCTTAAGAAAAAATTTGTCATATTTTTGTTCAATAAATAGGAATCTATCTTGGATCCAAGACGATTGATTCCGATTCATTGTACAAAAATAAACAGTTTCTTCTGGATAAAGTTTTATCTAAAGACTTTATTTTCCTCAAAAAATGCAATCTAATCTTTAAACGTCTATAAAATAGTTAATTATTCACCAAAACAGAAATATAGGATCCCGTTTGAAGAATGTAAGATGATCTTCAAATAACCTTGAAGGCCATGGTCGGGATAAAAATCAAAATCACTATAAGATATCTCCCTCCGAATAAAACAACTTTTGGTTTGGATAGTTTTTTTCCAAAAACCCTATCTTGAAGAACTCCGGTGTGTTGTTTTAAATAAGTCAGCCTGTATATTGTATATATAAACGTTATTTTGTAGCATAAGTAAGATATAGCTCACTTGAACTTGTTGTATTTCGGCAACATTTATCAAATTCATTATAGATTCGATACAAAAATATTGTATGTTTAGAATACGACAAACTAATGTTTGGAATCTAGATCTGATTTAGATGAAGTTTACGGTTCACGGAACGCTCGTATCCCGAACCTCTTTGTTTGATGATTTAGCCAATCTTAAATTTGTGATAAAAAACAATTTCAGTACAATAAATTTTTTTATTTTTTCGTTATCCATCAATATTTCCAACGCTCTATGACAGAAACCACTAACCAGATGAAACTAGTTAATTCAATTAGAGCCTGTGTAAACGAGAAACAATTTCTGGTCGTTTAAACTCTCTCAAGTTCGACTGGAATTTTATTACGATGAAATCTATATTGTCGTTATAGATGATGACGTTAATAAATATCTAACACAGTAATTCTCAACCACTGTGCCGCGGCACTTTTGTGTGCCGCCAAATTCTTAAAATGTGTCGCCAAATTTTAGAAATATATATAGTAAAGTATTAACCACCATAAAAACGAAAAAAAAGATCGAGACTGTTAAATGTAGAAGATGATATGAGAGTAGCATTGTCATTTTTACGACCAAATATAAATAAAATTATCAAAAAACAACAAGCTCAAATTAAAAGTATTCTTATTATTAACTTGTTATTAATCCCTTAATAAACGTACTGTTGTTTTTGTAGTACATATTATTTTATTTTACATTCAAAATTATTATCATAAACTATTTGACACAGCGCATTATAGGTAAGTAAACAACTTTTAAACTTATCTTTTTCTTTGTGTGCCGTCAAATTTTGAAATCGTTTAAAGTGTGCCGCGGCAAAAAAAAAAGGTTGAGAATCACCGGAACACTGTAATGTGTAAAGATTTACTTGATACATATAATATAAGGGTAGAATATGTAATGTATGAAGTATAACAACATGTGTTTAAACAATTGTTACACCATATATAAAATATTGTATTCATTTCATAATTAATTTGTTACAATAATGCCATCTTTATTTGTCAATTCAGTATTCTCTTTGATTATGTTGGATAATTATATTTCGTATCCGAACATGGTTTCAACCACATTTTGTTTACAACAAGTTTTTTTATTGTCATACAAAATTATAATTGTGGTTTTGTGATAAATATAGGAAATGCGGTATTTAATAAACGAAAATAATAATACAACGAATTACTGGTATAATTTGACCGATATCTCATAAACTAAAATATTACGTGATAATTCGTTTGTTTGTTTAACGGAGTTATTGTAAAGTATACGTACATACGCCTAGCCTAGGTGTCAACACATTAAACAGTGAAGAGAATTGTGGCAAGAAAAGGAGCGTATACTTGGATTTGGATACGTTTACCACATTAGAAAGATAGAATGAGCCAAAAATGCCTTTCTTGTATATCTCTTCAGGGGCAGACAAGTCAATAATCTTCTCCTAAATTTAATCCGGAGAACATGAGTGACATGAGTCCGAGTGACATGCAAAACCTCAATATCTGAGAATAAAAGGGAATTTAGAGATTTTGTAAATGTCAGGGACTATTCCTGACTAGGAATACTATTCCAGACTATTCCAGACCTATTATTTAGAGAGTTTTTGAACCAGTCAGGGAAAATGACAAAACCAAATACAAAATCTAGAAAATGACAAAACCACCTACAAAATCTGACCATTTCTATAAGTGGTAAGATTCAATGGGACTCCATAACGGGTTCATTATGTGCAGATTGTGTAGCGAGGAGGAAGAAACATCCAGCTACATTATCTTTGACTGCGAACCTCTAGGTTACCGCAGATACAGGATATTCGGTGCATCTCACCCCGAATATATGAACCTTCGGGAGGACTTGATAAGCAAGCCCCTGGCTATTTCCAACATATGGGGGAAGCGAATATCGTTGGACTGAAGTAGAAGGGGGAGCACAATGGACCATAAGGTCGAAGTGCAATACTTTTTAGACCCCAAGATGAATCAATCAATCAATCAAGTGGTTAGATTTGATGTAAATAGCTTTTACTTGACATCTTGTTTTTCTCCAGGAATATAGTCCAATTTATGTTATTTAGTGAATTTATCGATTCTTTGCAAGTTTTCCAGAAATAAACCTTGATTAGATAATAGAAAAAAATTGTACTATTCGATGAATAAACTAGTTTATTTAGTAAATTGAACTGAAAACAACATTGGTTGGCTAATGATTTGACAACTAGTTTCTGAAATATACCCTTTTTATATGAAACCATGACGATCACAACCTATATATATGCATACACATTAGAGGACTACTAAGCAAAAATAATTTTGGTGGAGATCATCTGTGTTTCCCACAGAAGAGTCTAATAATTTCAACTGTCAAATAAATTTTACAACGCCATTTTGATACACACACACATACCGACAGACCAGCTTAGATCCGGTACAAATCCCCGATTTTCGAATGCGAACACATAACCCTGTAGGTACTAAGTTGTAGCAATACATAGAGGTAAAAACAAAGAGTTTTTTTTAATTAATAAAAACCTGAGTTACGTTATGTGTGATACATAAGGAAAAAAGATCTAATTAATATAAAATAAAATTCTTCACAGTTTGTATATAATAAATTATCGTTTAAAAGCAACAACATATTATATCAATTTACACATATAACATGCAACACGTAAATGTATACAGTTTGTAAATCATTTTACGTTATACAGCACATAGTATCTAACATTCCAGTCCAAGTATGCCTACTTGAAAACTGGGAGGTTATGGGTCCGAATCCCGACATCGGCAATTTTTTCAATTATTAAGAGTAAAAAAAAGGGCGGTTAATTGACTAAACTGTCGGCGTATAGACAAGAACGAAGTAACCGGCTATGCTTGAGAGGGTTTTCTGCAGTTTCCTTCACGAACTCCAGATGAATATCGGCATAGTTCCTATCATAGTCGGCTGCAGCCGCATATCCTCCCAATTCCTAGCCTATACACAAAAATTCCTTCCACTCCACACACATCCTCACATCCTTAGGCATCACAATGGACCTTATAGTCGAAGTGTAGCCCGTCCAAGGCAGCCTCTACAATCTATTTATCTATCTAGCATTCTCTTAACATCAATGTTTTTATATGAAAAATCTTACACATTGCAAGGGATTGACCCAAGACCAAATATCAAATTTCATTCCAATCAGATTAAAATTGTGACCACTAGAGCGATTACAGACACACATATATATATATATATATATATATATATATATATATGTATACATATATATATATATATATATATATATATATATATATATATATATATATATATAAATTTTACAGATGGTTATTTTCGACATTTACAAGGTAGGATCGATGGACATTTGAAGAAATTTTTGCAAAATTTTGAAGTCGGTACAAGTCCAATAGCTCTATTTCCTTTCAGGAAATTTGCTAAAAAAATGATTTTAAAAAATTTTCAAACCCATGTAACCCTTTAATGAATCAGTTTACTTATGACATTTTATTATACATAATAAGTGCTATATACCGTTAAATTATTTACATACTGTACTCATATATGTTAATTGGTGGATGAATGATGATAGTGGTATGTGTGGGAGTGTGAGTGTGTGTATGTTACTAGTGATTTAATGGTAAGCTTTGTGGTATTACACACAGTGACATAAGGTGGTAACTGTTGCGGACAACTTACTATTTGTAGAGTATGATGTTGTCGTATATAGTTCAATCCTATCAACTGACCGACTATTTCTATGAGTTTACAATATATCCATCCCATTGGGTCATACATTTTATCATCGTCAGACCATCACACAAACCAGGAAATAGTTAAAATTGAATTTTACATTTCATAAAATGTATTTATCGTGTATAGAATGTTCAAAAAAAAAAAAAAAAAACTTTTAATGTAACGAGTTTGTTCTGTTTATTAAGGATGTCCCAGCATGAAAGCACTTTTCGACAGATTTTGCTCATTTTTTTTTCCATTGGCTAAAAATCACGTTTTCTAATAAATTCCGAAGTTCCAGAATTTTTAATAGCGAGATAATTAATAGGAAAGTTATCATTCTCTCTCACTCTCAAAAATATAATAAAAATTAAACATAGAAGCTCATAACTATAATTATGAGCTTCTATGTGTATTCTTTGACTGAACCAAAGAATACAATATTCATAGAAGCGTATAAGTACGATTTTTGTGTCACCTAAAATTTTTAGTACGTAAGCTGATCACTAGACTATTTAGTGCCATTATCAGCACAACCAACTGTACTTTGGCAGAACTTAGTACCAGTTGCCCGGATTACAGTTGGTTGTGCTGGCAATGGCACTAAATAGTCTAGTGGTCAGCATACGTACTAAAAATTTTAGGTGACACAAAAATCGTACTTATACTCTTCTATGTATATTGTATTCTTTGGTTCAGTCAAAGAATACAAAAATACATTGAATCTCATACTTATAGTTATGAGCTTTGTAACGTTTCGCTCTTCTTTGGTTTGTATTTTATTGCTGTTTTTTTAATATTAATTTAAATAATACAGTGTCACTGAAACATAGAATTATGTGGTACTGAACCATTAATAATTTGACAGTTCGATTAGTGTTCAACTGAGCCCTGTGTGCTTAAAAAAAATGACGCCCATCGCTTATCCGTACTAAACTGATTAATTTAACTGGATAAGCGGATAGAATTATGAATGTTGTGTAAAGTATTTAATGAGTGTGTTTGTGGATTGAGTATTCCTCAAGATATGCCCGAATTCCGTGGATAGTCTAATGGTGTCGATAGGCGTGCGCTTATATTGACACGTAAGTAGACTAATTTGAATTTGACAGTTAATTAACCGACAAATTCAAAAATCATATTTAATAGTGAAATATCCAGACTGTAAAATAAGAAGTTTGAAAAGAAAAAAAACATGAATAAATAAAATGTATGAATTAAAAAAAAAGTGTATTTATTGAATAAAATAAACGAAATAATATGAAATATAAAATAAAATAAATAATGATTCTTGTTTTATTTTACAATCTAAAATTCTTAAATATAATTGCTCTTGTAATCAACTTACGATGCCAAGTTAGTTATTCCACGTGCAGTCCAGTATTCGTAGAATGTTCTCGCAATTCATGCAAACAGCATACAATTAATTATATTATACAAATTTTATTTGAATTTGTTAATTCCAATCGTAGACTTGATGAAATTGTTTTAAAATTCAAATGTTGAAATTTGTTATGATAGTAATTGCTGTTGTCGGCTCGAATGTCTCGTACGAAGTGAAGTTGTTTATGCCTTTCCGTATGGCGTATGGTTATTTTGGTAGTTATTGCCCGCTATTTTTGTTATTGTAACTTGGTGCAATTAATTACCCTATAATATGTTTGTATCTAGTGATTTTAGTTATTTTGTTGAAATAATTAATTACACCATCGTTACAGCTTCTATGTTTAATTTTTATTATATTTTTGTCTATTGATTTCGATTTTCTATCTATTTCTAATTGTCAAAGAGTAAATAACGACTTGCTAATTTATACTGATGATGACTACTTTGTAGTCAAGATACGGATTTATAATACAAAAACTGATCTAAGTATTGGGGTGAAGTTCTCATTAATTATCATTTGATAATCTAATATTTAATATTTTCTATACAAAATAGTTTCGTTTCGATGTGTCACATCTGCCAAGCGTCGCCGAGATTTTTTTGTTTAAGAATTTAATAATAAATTCTACACATACAATAATACAAGGCAAATAAAATTTTTAATTTCAATATTTTGATATTTTAATTGAATTCAATAAAACCTTCGTGATGTACAAAATCGACGACACGTATTTTAATTAGGGAAACAGTATACAATACATATGACAGATGCTAATAAAATTTATGCCTGACTGTTCATAAATTATTCTACTGATATTAATTTCATCTGAAATAGCTAATTGAAATTCGAGTATTTGTTACGGGGAATAAGTCGGTACCAATACCCATAATATATGTATTATTATTTTAAATTCATGCTGTAATTTTGATTGATTAATAAAACTGACATATAATCTGAATAGGAAGTAATTATTATCGTTTCCTGTGCAGCTAAAATTATATGATGTCTAGGTATGGTTGGATATAGAAATCATAACTGTACATAGAATTCTCAGAATGAATGTTGTCGGAACGTTGAGCCTCATGAATATCACATTAATGCAGGGAAACATATATTTAAATGTTTAAGATTAGGATGTTACGGAGAAAAATTCTTACACAATGCAACTTTAGCAACGTGTGATATGCTTGTGAAATTGGTTAGGGATATACCGTATGTGTTGGAAAGCATTGCTAATAGAGAATCAATGTTAAATATTATTTACTATAATAACTATACACAATATGCTTAATAAAGAAATAAGAATAGTGGGGGTACTCTTAAGTGTGTCTGTTGTGTATACTTGCTGGTCTGTACTCAGTATGCATTAACATGTAATGAGAAATAGTATTAGTTAAATATGTTCAGTGTTGTCTTCTTAAGCTTAGCATAACTTCTAAAAATTGAAATGTTTTTTAAAATATCCCTTATTATTTACAAGTGGAATGATTGAAACAAACACAAATAACAAATAAAAATAAAACCCCAAAAAGAAAAAAAAGTAGAATTCCGACAAAAAAAAAGTTAAACCAACGGTTCGAATTTTCCTCCATTATTTGCTTAACCATATCCGAGTCGATTGTAGAAATCTACCTGGGTATTTTCTAGCACTTGAGGAGAAATATTCGCACAATTGTCAACAATTCTTTGCCTTAATTGTTGCAAATTTTCAGGGCAACCATCCTGCTGGAACCATACAGATTCCAGGTCTAAATTAGAAAGAGCTCTAACAGTTGGCAAAATATTATTTCGTAACAAACTCAAATATTTTTGAGAATCTTAAGATCCTTCAATGAATAATATGGTCACCCAATATTCCAGTCCAGACATTCAGTTTCAGTATGTATGTGTATGTATGGTTTTATAGTAAATATTTTATTTATTTATTTAACATTGATTCTCTACTAGAAACTATTTGAAAACGGTCTGTATAGCAGTAAGATTGAGATATTGAGCAAGTTAAAAAGTTTCGGTATATATGACTAATAAAATTTCATCATATAAACCAAGTAGTCGATTCTTTGGTCATAGTTTTATTAAAAGATGGCACTGATATTCTTGATCGCACAGCAAACAAATCTAACTTGCACTAGATAATAACCCCTTTTATATTATAACACAGTAACACAGAATGTTGCATCAAAATAGAAACTATCTCTATTTTGATATGAAAATGGGTCTAACGTAAAACAAAATACTGCGCTTGTTCAATGAAATAATCGATTGAAAACTTTCACATGTAAAAACCGCATAATATTCATGCTTCTTCGTAAGTAATAAATGAAACACTATTTTTGTGTAAAGTGAATCCAATTTCGACTATAATAAGAGTGGTTATTAAAGAAAACAAATTCATTGTGATATGTCATTTCACGATTTATTTACATTTTGTTTTAGTGACAATAAATTCCTAAAATAAACCTTATTTTGACAAAATGGAAACCCGACTTCAAAAATCAAATATTCTATAACAAAAAATGCACTAAAAAGTAAAAAATAATTGCATATTCTTGTGCCAATTTTAGTTCACCTAAGCAAAATTTTTTAAATATATATATACAATTATTGTTATTTTTGGAGTCGGTGTCAGCATAGAGAAATTCACATAACTTTTGGACACCGCCTCCAAAAATAACAATAGTTGTATTGAACAGCCATTCTTAAATTTATTTGACAAAACTTCAACAAAATGCTCTTACGAATATTTAATGTAGTGAAATTGGTACTTGACTCTCGGGCTATGCAAAGAAAACGATATTTCTTTGTTAAATGTACCCTACTTAATATTAAATGAAAGATTTTTCCCATTAATAAAATTAAAAAACAATTTGAACCTTAATATTGTATTCATTAATTTACCTTTAATAATGTTTTGATTTACTTTACAGGTAATTAATTTAAACAAATGATGATTTTTCTTTTCCAACATCCACTTTTTTTTTTGTTAATTATCCGAATTTCTATCGGAAAGTTAATTATATTTCTTCATTTGAATACATTGTACAGAGTGTATGATTCATATGGTTTGGTTTTGTTCCATGTATACAAAATGGAAGACAAAAAATGTTCCTTTTTTTTAAATAAAAAATTGTTGTTAAAAAACTTTTTTACATAAATTCAGGATAAACCGGGTATTTAAGCAATTAATTCAGTTAGTTGTTATTTTCACAGTGACAGAATCATATACAGAGGTATATTTGATAAAAAAAAACAAATTTATGTGAAAAAATAACAATACACAATTGATAAACTACCTAATCATATTTTGTATCAAATGGAATAAATTACAGTATTTAGCTACAACAACACAAAGTACAACTCAAGTGTTTGTTTTTGTAAGACCTCTTTACTCTCCGTTTAATAATTATGTGTCAATATCAATAGATATCATATCATCTCAATACAAATAATATACCGTACGTGTTGGAAAGCTTTGCTAATAGAGAATCAATGTTAAATATTATTTACTTAATAACTATACACAGTATACAAAATATGTTTAATAAAGATATAAAAATAGCGGGGGTAAAGATATAAAAGTCTTTAATGGTCTATTTTGTATGCTTGCTGGACTGTTTTGTACTGCATTAACATGTAATAAGAGTGAGTTAAATATGTTCATTGTTGTCTTCTTAAGCTTGGTATTACTTCTAACAATTGAAAATTCTTTTTGAATATTCCTTATTATTTGTATGTGGAATGTTTGAAAATAAATGATAGTATTCTATTAACGGTATAACTTAAAACAACAATCCACACAAATTAAAAGAAAAATAAAACTTCATAAAGATTAAAAAATAGAGTTCCGACAAAAAAAAAAGTGAAACCAACGGTTCGAATATTCTTCTACTATTTGCTAAACAATATCCGAGTCGATTGTAGAAATTATAATCTACCCGGGTTGATTTCTAGTACTTGAGGAGAAATATTCGTACAATTTTCAACAATTCTTCGCTTTAATTGTTGCACATTTTCAGGCCTATTCTGCGAATAGATCTGTAATTTGAGAAAACCCCACAAAAAAAAGTTGTTAGAATATAGATCTGACGATTTGGCTGGCCACTTGTAGTTTCCAAAACCACTCATGAGACATTCCTGGAAAGTTTATTCCAGGAACAGCCTTATTCTCTTGGCATTGTGTGCAAGACAACCATCTTGTTGGAACCATACCGATTCCAGGTCTAAATTAGGAAGAGCTCTAACAGTTGGTAAAATATTATTTCGTAACAAACTCAAATATTTTTGAGAATCTAAACATTCGTCAATGTCACCCCATATTCCAGTCCAGACATTCAGTTTCAGTATGTATGTCTATGTATATGTAGGTTTTGTAGTAAATATTTTGTTTATTTATTTAATATTGATTCTCTATTAGAAATTATTTTTAAAACGGTCTATATATAAATATATATATATATATATATATATATATATATATATATATATATATATATATATATATATATATATATATATATATATATATATATATATATGGATACCTTGTCGATTGCAATACATAGTAGGATGTACACGACTAATAAAAATCATTACACCTATCTTAAAATTGAACAACAATTAGCAAAAACCAAAGCCATTATAAAAAGGGAAAAATTATACTATATTCGAAAAAAGTAATGCATCCTAGAACAGTTCGAAGATGGCTATGTTATCAGAAACAAGACACTAATATAAAAACAAATAAAATAATAGAATAGCAAAGTATAGTTTTTGAAAATTAATTCCTTGTTCCATGTGCATTGACACTTAGAGTTTTTAGGGCGTACTCTTTCTTGTGCGGCTATTTTCCTAAGAGTGTGCATTTGCGAATTTAAAAATTGGTATGGTATTTAAATAAGGAAACTCATTCCCTTAAATGTCATTCATTTATTTTTATACCCGGTATTAATAATATACAGTGTGTTTTTTAAACTACACCCATTCTGGAAACAGTGTATGTATATATAAATATATATATATATATATATATATATATATATATATATATATACAAAATTTTATTAGTATCTTCGAATTACAATAATATTACAATCGATTTCTTACAAACAATAGTACATAGCCTAAGCTTTACCTATAAATTGACATCAGTTTAAGGATATGCATCGTTTATAAAAATCATCGTTAAAGAATGGAAAAAGTTAATGTATAGTTTCAATTTTATTGAATTTAAATGTATATCATCAATTCAATAATATCACAGACAACATGCCAGGGTGGTTGTTACCCTTCTTTGCCGATACTAGGGGTAACATATACCTACACAGCTAACTCTACCTATCACCAGGTAGTAGAAATTATGTAGGTGGTAATATAGTTATTGGAATGCGGTAGGTATACATGTATACACAATATTGAAATTATCAAATCAGTAAACTGATTTCCCAAGAGTTTTCATTAATAATATTATTTTAATTGTTATTCGAGTATGTTCGAATATTATTCAATGGCTACGATATGATACGATGTTTCTATATTGTACGCTCGTTCTATCTCTTTCTGTTGAAATTGAAAATAATTTCAACGAACGACGATATAGGTATTCTAAATTTATCGATTTTGATTAAATATAGTATTATTATTATTGGTATAATAATAGTGTTTGTTTGTCTACACTTGTTGAGTATGTTGAATTTGTGTATTGAACCTCCTCTCTCACTTGTTGAAAAACAGATTTCTATTAGAGGAAAGAAATTATAATGAATATATCAAATCAGGTTACCAGGCTAACAACTAGTGATGCCGCCAGGTGAAACGACGAGTGTAGCATGTCTTTTGTATTGTATTGACTTGTAACAATTTTTTAACGTCTCGTGTTTACAGTTAAAGATTTTATTGTTAATATATATAATTTAAAAACAAAATTTCTATTCGTATAAAGTGTAAATTTTTCTAATTTAATTAATTTATTATATTTTAATTGGCACATTAAAAACTTGAATCATTGATACCCATAATGATTTACTGTTTTGTGATTAGTACTACATTTTTACTGTCTCTCAAATATTTGTAGAAAATCGGGATTCTAATCTTTGCCTCGTTTCTCGCTGACTAATTCGTGTCTCGGCTCGTTTCTCTTGTCTCTCGCGGTATCATTAATGTTAACGATAGTACTATTAATTATTATAATTAGAAAATATTAAAATTACAAATATTTTATTGAAAATATGGTCAGATAAGGATGTCCGACCGCTGAAGCTTCAAAAAGATTAAGGCTTGATTTTTTTATTACATGTTGTTGAAGTGGATATAAATCAATTATAAAAGTTTCAGGGGTGGAGTTACGGGGGTCTTGAATGAATTATTTAATGTTAAAGTTCGAGTTTTAATGCATTGCTCTTATGGAGAAACCCATATTTTTACACATATTTTGATAATTTTCACTTGGAATAAAATAAGACGAATAAAAAAAAATACGCAATAGAAAATAGAAATATTAATAAAGCGATTGAGCCAATAAAATTTCAGTATGACGGGCCTAAAAAAAGATATTTAAAAAAAAACAACTGAGATTTCGATAAGTTTAATTTCTGTTGGCGGTAGCTTAATTACCCGAAAGCTAAGGTTTTTTCTTAAATATCTTTTTGATTAGGCCCGTTATGACGGGCCTGAATTAATTTTTAATTTTAACATACGACAAAAAATAATAGACATTATTGTGAACATTTATGAATGTACTATATACGATTTTGAAGAATTTTATAAATGGACTATACATCAGCGCTCGTACATCCTTAGCAAATTTATTCTTACAATTTTATTTATGATATATTTTGTAAGAGAAGATACTACGTCAAAAAATCATGATTTCTCTAAGCCCCCTTCCTTGACCGATTTTACAAATTCACGAATTTGGCTTTTCAACAAAAAAAGGCGTGACAATCAGTGAGAATCAAATAAAATAAAATCTAAAAGCGTGCGTTTCCATTTTTCATTTGCATACTTTCAGTGAATGATTGTAAGATTATCGAGAGTATTGTCGTAGAGTATTGTCTCTAAAAATTATTTAAATTTCTAAAATAAAGTTTATTCAAAGGGTCAATATTAAACATATTCTTAATAAATAATACCAACAAAAAAATTCTTTGTAACCTATCCTTTCGAGAAATAAACAAGTTTTAAGTGTGAAACAGTGTGGTGTTAATCCGCAAGGTATCATTCTATATTCATTCAAGTGTTAAAAAGGTCTATAATATGTAATATCATACCGTTCAAGGTGGATTTAGTGGGTATGATATATTTAGGATTTGATAAAATAGTTTTTATCTGAGCTTTTCGAAAATTTGTAATCCACTATCTTTATATCCCGGACAATTTTGAAGTGTTTCATTATTTTCAGAAGTAGTTTGGCTTATTTGGCATCTCCTGTTTGCTGAGCTTGTTGAATGTTTTCGCGCTACATTTTGGACTTCAATATATAGATGCCTTTAGTCTAACACACATTACACTGAAATAGTCATGTTACATGATGTAACCATCAACAAATATGTATATTGATTATTAAATATTCAGACAAAACAACAGTTTCGTTGAAAGTCCACAAAGTTGTTTGTTTGTTGGTTTAAACGCTCTCTGGAATAGAGAATATGCATGCAAATTTTTTTTCACTTGAATTGAAGCATGTTTACTTGACAAATATCAAGGTAAAATTACTTTTTAATTAACTTTAAAAATAAGCGAGATATGAATTATTGAAATTCCCGATTAGACAAAGAGGGTGATAGTACTCTTGATATGTTATGTGACGTCATATTACACTTTCACCATTTAGAATACACGTAAAACTCCGTTTTTAGTATTTTTGCAAGAAAGAGATAAATAATAATCTTTAAAAGCTTATAGCTTCCTTGATATTTGTCGGATTTTAATTTCGTTTTTAAACATTATTACAGTATTAACAGCATTTTCATATTCTGAAAATAAATGTGAAAAAAAATGTTCATGCATATTCCCTATTGCCAGTCCGATTTGAAATACTGATTTTGCGTTAGATAGCCAAATTCATGAGGAAGGCTATGGGCTACCTAGCATTACGTTAAAATTTTTAGTTAGCGTTTACAAATATCGATATTTGTAAAGTAAGTCGGAAGAAAAAATATAGATTCAATAGATATGATATCCTTATAGTGAGCAATTAAAGTATATAGTTACTATGGAAACGATAATCGAAGTTGACATTTCAAAATTAAAAAAAAATTTTAATATAATAATTTTATAGTCGCGGGAAACTGCTTGTTAGCGGGAGAACTGATTTATATATATATATATATATATATTTATATATATATTATATAAATAAATATAAATATACTGATTATTATATATATATATATATATATATATATATATATATATATATGTAATTAGTTCTCCCGCTAACAAGCAGTTTATATATATATATATATATATATATATATATATATATATATATACATACATATTACAATTAGTTCTGATGCAACAAACGGTGAATATACTTCAAAGAGAATATATAATATTTAAGGATATACCAGCACTGTGTTATGCAATCAGCACAACAAACCGGTTTGATTTTATTAAAAGCACAAATACATAAACACACATACACAACACATAGACACAAACACTGTTCACACATACAAAATAATGTTGATTTTAAGAAAATAAATAAATTTAAACTTTTATATTTCGAAAACAAAACGGTAACACACGATTTTTTTAATTTAATTTATATAATAAATATTTAGCTTTACTCTCCTAGTTTTTTTTTAAATTCTGTCGATTATTTTTTCTAATACAACTGATAATAGTTGAGCGGGCATGAAGTTTTACATGCATCTAATGAGAGAGAGAATGATAACTTTGATATTAATTATCTTGCTTTCTAAACGGTCAAAAATTCTGAAACTTCGGGATTTATTAGAAAACATTATTTTTAGCCTGTGAAAAAAAATGAGCAAAATCTGTTGAAAAGTGGTAGTATGCTGGTACATCCTTAAAAAAAATCACGCTATATACATAAGAAGAATATAAAGCGTTTAAACTGAATACAATTAGCAAGCATACTATAATTAGAAAAACGTTTGAGGGCTGTACATAATATATTATCAACAAAATGAATAATTCATTTAGTCTGTAGGTCATTAATTATTTGTAATGTTTTTTTTTTTTACCTAAATTATTGTTAAAAATTCATTTAATTATAATTAAAATCTTGAATCAAAATTATAGGATTATATCATAATTATTTTTCATAATTTTTAATATTTAATTTGCTCAAATACAGACAGTTTTTTTAAATATTAAAAAAAATGAAAATAATATTAAGTTAGTGAGAAAAGTGACACTAAATTAGGAATATATCTCCTAATATTAGTCCCCTCCTAAGATTAGTAGATAACAGTAGAAAACAATTTTTACAATACTTTATCATCTGACTTTTTCCTATAACTCCAATATTAAGAGAAATATTTACAGTTTAAATATTTTAATGCATTAATTATTCATAAGTATCGTCCAAGTGGCCAAGCGGTCTAAGGCTTTATGTCAGAGATGTTATGTCAACTTCGAACTGGGAGGTTATGGGTTCGAATCCCGACATCGACAGTTTGTCAATTATTAAGAAAAAAAAGAGGCAGTTAATTGACTAAACTGTCGGCTTATGGACAAGAACAAAATCCCCTACTACTGCTCTGTTAAGGCTTGCCTCAGAGCTCCTCAACCAGTCTCAATTCTCGGAGGAATTTGAGGATCTGGGTGGGGTGCAAGGATGGTAAGTCATCCTCCTGGAGTAGGTACTGGTCGAAACAAGCAGCCCGTCTTCGTGCCACGGCTTCACATTCAAGTAGGAGATGAATTGGAGTTTCTTCCTCCAGCTCACAGAACCTGCATGAGCCGTCATTGATGATTCCCATATTTCGGAAGTGCCCATTCAGCCGGCAATGCCCGGTGAGAAAGCCCGTTAGGATTTGTAGCTCATTTTTTGTGAGCTTAATGCAGGTTTCGAATCTCTTTCGGTTATACTGCCTGCCGCAGCCCTGGGGAATCTTCCCAAAGCTTGTTTCTTTCTGCTTCCAGAAGGCTGTGTTGAGGTAGGCCTCACTTATTCCACAGGACGGCTCAGGTCCTATGAAAGGCTCTGACGACCTTTTCCTTGCCAGTTCATCAGCAGTCTCATTCCCCTCAATGCCTGCATGGCCTGGCACCCATTTCAGAGAAACGTCATTCTCCTTGCCTAGCCTGTTTAGCAGGTCTAGGCATTCCCACACCATCTTAGAGTTGATGCTCCATGCACTTAGTGCTTTGATGGCAGCTTGGCTGTCAGAGAGGATCACTATGTCCCGCTTTCTGTAGTTCCTGCTCAGGTTGAACTCAGCACACCTGGTTATTGCACGAACTTCCGCCCTTTGACCCGTCAGTGTACCAAGGTTTTATGCAGTTTACTTCACGAACTCCAGATGAATATCGGCATAGTTCCATCAGAGTCGGCTGCAGCCGCACATCCTACCCATTCCTAGTCTACACACAAAAATTCCTTCCACTCCACTTATATCCTCACATCCTGAGACATCACAATGGACCTTATGGTCGAAGTGTAGCCCGTCCAGGGCAGCCGCTACAATCGATCTAATCTAATTTATCGTCAAAGTGACTTACATTTTATTTTGATTCTTTTCTCTGACGAAATTCACTTATGACCATTACACATAAAAGTCCTTAAAAACATAACTGTATGATGTCCCAGAATCAGTCAATAACAGTCAAGTATATATTTATCCTCCATATTGTCACAGTAGAACACGGAAGACGTCAGTAGAAACAATTAAGGATGAAACTCTTCCTACGCGTTGAATTTTATTTTATTAATATTACGTTTATTAATACTATTATTCCCACCGCTTCCACCCTTATATAAATAGAATGATGGAGGCGTTTGAAGATATTATGTAGAAACCTGTTTATAAAAAATTTATATAATAGAGGATTCATTATAAATATCAATATGGTTTTTCTATGATAGATAAGGAATCGATTAAAACAAAATCATCAACTTGGGCCTATAATTGCGACCTGTAGTATTTCCTCATAAATACATTCGTACATACAAAAGTAGCGCTCATTTTTCAAAATTTGTTGGTTAATTTCGGTGTTTATAAAAATGCTTCGCATTAAAGTTTTAAGTATATTTTTTATATTTGAATATACTTTATCTGACGGAATTTTTTGAAAACCGAATATAAAATATTCAATTATAAAATTATGAAAAATGAGAAAGAGATGGTTTTTAAAAAACAAATTATTATCTACATAATAAATTTAGATTGAGTAGGCCAGTAAAACGAGTCCCAATATTCGCCGTGTTTGGAATTAATTGGCGGAAAGCTGGAGATAGTTTTAATCTCTTCAAATGGACCCAAATACATGGAATCTGAGTTTGCACCATCGTGGGTGGTGAGGTTAACTTATGGCAGCCGAAAAACCGCGAAATTTTGGCAGTTTTTTTGGTTATGCGCCTATAACTCAAAAACGGCGCATCCTACGAAAAAATTAGCAAATATCAAAATGCATAAAATATATAAATGTATATATATAAAATTCTGCGTCGAATGAGCTCTTAATAGTTAAAATCGGTCCAGCCGTTTAGCCGCTATCGATTTTCAAAGTTGAGCGATTTTTTCCAACTTTGCTAAAAAGTTGACAAACCCCAATTTTCAACGCCTATTAATAATAATATATATGGAATAATAAGTTATTGTTAACTTGAAAAGTGAAACTTTCAATTATTTGAAAAACTTCATTTATCTATATCATCCGTGGTGTAACGCTATCACACATGGCATGAAATCCAGAGGTGCAGGGTTCGATATCTGGTAGATGAGTTAACTTTTTCATATCAATATTAATTTCATTAAAAAAAGTTCAGATTGAAATGCTAAATAAATTATAATATTTTTTGGAATTTTTTTAAATACATTTTTAATAGCTTGGTGTTTTTTTATTATTTACAGGAATGTTCCGTATTTTTATTCGAAAAACGATCAGCTGAAAAATTACATAAACCAAAACGAAAAGAAACAGTTACGGAAATATTACGTGGTAGTGTACGGCAATTAGAGCGTTTTCGTCATCCAAAAATGTTACATATATTACATCCAATCGAAGAATGTTCCGATACATTAGCATTTGTCACAGAACCAGTGTTAGCTAGTTTAGCAAATATATTAGCATATCAAGAATCAGCGGGAATTGGACCTGGAGGTGCACCATCTACAGGAGCATCACAACAAGCACCAACACCAAAACCAACACATGCTAAAGAATACAATTTTTTGGATATTGAATTGAAGTATGGAATATTACAGGTAATTAGTTTTGTTTTTATATTAAATATTGGGAACTCTATCGCATGGATATGGTCTCTGAGGGATACATTACAAACTAGAGCTAGTATATCTATGTTGCCCCAATCCCCGTGTAATATACTTCGGTCAACAAGTTTTGTGTTCGCACTCTCGTGTACAACATAAAAACTACTGTAGGTCGAAAGATCAATCTCCGTTCGCTGCCAGAGATCTTAATTAATATATATATTTTATACTTCTATATGAATTACATTTGGAAAGATAAATAGTATTCCCGATTACTTGATATTAGTGCCAATATTAGATCCAAAAAGTAATAATTTTCATTGAGAAGTCCTGAAAATTATATTCAAGACATTAAGATATTAACTCACATAGAAAAAAGGTTTTGAAGGTATTTTTATCAGTTTTCCTAATCGAGACTAGAAATTTCCTGACTTTTTCTTGAGTCTCAAAATTTATTGATATTTTTAAATTTTCAAGGTTTTTCAGGCCGTTTACCACCCTGATAAACTAATTTTCATCTTATTCAATTATTACAAATTTGTTTGTGATGTTTCATTTCTTTCTTAATAAAGTTTGTACTTTCCAAAATCGCACCGAAAGACCAAGACCGAAAAATAATTTGCATAAAACTCACTTATAAAATAAATTGGATTTAAGAAATACAAAAATTATATTATTTGGACGATTTGGTGGTGGTTTATAAGACCACTAGATATAAAGTCTCATATAGGACAAAGTAGAAAGAGGACATTATCCAAAAAACAAGATTTCTGATTCTAATTACTTCATCCAAATAATTAATTTTCAAGGACGTGAATCAATGTCCTTAATATAGAATATTTATGAAACAATAATTATTAACACTCGTCTGTGTTCATGAACTTATATGACAGATCGTATTCAATTAAAAAAGAAACACTGAAGTTACGCAAGTGTCGTCTCATAATCATTATATACTTTTGAGAACAAAAGTTATCAATATCCAATTAAATTTATACACGACAATAAGTTTTGATATTTCTTCCTAAAAAGGTGTCACAAGATCATCTAATGATAAAATATATATACCTTCGTACAATAATTAATTACTCTTTTATATATATATATATAGTCGAAATCGGCTATACCGACATCGTTTACAACGACGAATCGGTTATTACGACTAAATGGCATGGTGCCGGCCAAATCCCTATACAAATAACAACATCGGATAAAGCGACATATCGGTTTATATTTTAAATCCAGTATATTTTAATTTAGTTAATTTTCTATTTTTTTTATTTTTGTCTATTGATCTCGACTTTATATCTATTTCTAATTGTCAAAGAGTAAAGTACGACTAGCTAATTTATACTGATGATGACTACATTGTAGTCGAAATACGTATTTATAATACAAAAAACTGATCTAGGTAAAGGGGGCGAATTTGAAATTTTAAAGAATCAATAACCAAACAATATATAATGAATATCAAATCAAGTTACCATGTGGTAACTGTTAATATTTATTATTATAATTATTATAGACCAAGATTTTGCCTAGAAAAAAATCGAATTTTCAGTACAAAAAATTAAATAGTAGTTTGATGGGGTTCGTTTTGACTTTATAGAACATTAAGATTGCAATTATTTTTGTAAAAATGATAATTACTAAAAATATAGATATGAGAGATAAACTTAAAATTGAATGTTTACGCCTCTCTCTCTCTATGCCCCTCTTCCATTTTATTTTATTCTTGATGGAATATTCGATTCCCGGGGTTCGATTCCCCGCCGGAGAGCCAAAAATGTAAGATGATAGATGAATATTGATGGAATAATTAGTAATCACACATTTAATAAATAAAAAGACAAGTTGAAAGATATAAATTGTCTTTATTAAATCAATTCGTAGAATATATGTCTTTATAATAATAACTTTGTTGATAGTTACCAAGGTAACAAACAATAGCAATTACCGTGGTAATACTCAGAGAGAATGTAGTTGAAAATGCAAAGATGTCTAATAAACTAAATTATACTGAAATGTAGTCGTGACTCTGAAAAAAATAATTCACCTATTTCACCCCCTGAGAGGGTGATTTTCTAAAAATCTTAGTACACCTCTACGCTGTCTAAGGAACATATCTTCCAAATTTTATGTTTCTTACTTCATTAGCTTTGGCTTGATGGTGATAAATCGGTCAGTCAATCAGTCAGGGTATATATTTTTTATATTTTTTGGACCCGCTATTTTCGCAAGGGGGCTAACCGCACCCTTTTAGCATGTAGACTAAAGCTTTTAGCATAGACTAAAACCAAGACGGTCTTTTTGAAGTTATTTTCCGTAAGTTTGAATTTATTCCGCGTCGAATACGAAAAACCGTATCCTTCTTGAATTTTTAGAAGTGGGTTAGATTTTGTATAGATGGGGTATTCAGTGAGTGTGTCAGTTACACAAAGAGCTATCTGTATATATTATAGGATTTTTGGCAACTAGTGAAAGCATCCGAAAATGTTGATATAGGATATCATTTACCGTCATTATAACTAAAAATAATTCCAAGTGAAAATTTCGTATTATTAATTATCGATTTTCGTCGTCGTATATCAATAGCTGTAAGCCAGTGCATAGCTATATCGGCAAAAAATCTGTTTATAGAATTATTTTAATATAGCAGCTTTGACAATATAACTGTCGCAACATCTGTATCCTACAGAAAGCAACAAAAGGTACATCAAATTCTCGTGTATAAGATGATCGGATTATATAACCCCTACGCTACATACGTATGGTCTATTTATAGTTATCCGATTTAAATAACACCTGTATTCGAGGTAATATAGGTATATTATTTCATGGAATATTTTCCTTGGAGGAAATAGTAGTTTATTTATATTAGTAGAAAATAAAGGTATAATAACTATTAGATAACAGATCACTGGGTTACCATGTTCAACGTATTGTTCATGACGGCCAAATATGCTTGTTTGACTTCAATTACTTTTAATTAATTACAGATATACTTTATTTAACCCCTAGACCCTTTAATGGGGTCACCTTTTAATGGTGTGATAATATATGGTATACGTAAGTTAAGATAGATAGATTGCAGAGGCTGCCCTGGACGGGCTTCACTTCGACTATAAGGTCCATTGTGATGCCTAAGGATGTGAGGATGTGAGTGGAGTGGAAGGAATTTTTGTGTATAGACTAGGAATTGTTAGGATATGCGGCTGCAGTTGACTACGATAGGAACTATACCGATATTAATCTGGAGTTCGTGAAGGAAACTGCAGAAAACCTTCTCAAGCACCGGTTACTGGCTACTGCGTTCTTGTCCATACGCCGACAGTTTAGTCAATTTACCGCCCTCTTTTTTTCCTAATAATTGACAAACTGCTGATGTCGGGATTCGAACCCATAACCTCTCAGTTTCCAAGTAGGCATACTGCGCAGACATAACGCCTTAGACCGCTCGGCCTCTTGGACTGGTATACGTACGTTTTTCTTTGTTAAACTAGACGCCATAATAAATAATGTTTATAAATATTCTTTGAAATATGCAGTTTATATAATTGCATCAAAAAATGGTGTTGACGAACGTTTGAGTTAATTATTTAATAAAATTAAAACTCTTTTCGATTTTTGCCCCAATTTCCTAGATCAAAAATTTTTTGTATTTTATAAATACGTATTTCGACTACAAAGTAGTCATCATCAGTATGAAATAGCTAATTGTAATTATTCTTCGAGGAGATGTTACTTGTTGCTAATTTCGTGCAGACCGTCACCAAAGAAATAAACAACATAGTTTATTGTCAAATCAATTTCTAATTTACATTTACTGATATTTTACAATAAATACTTTTAAAATACTTTCGATCCGACAAATAAAAAAAAGGTTATAAATCGTTGTCAGATTATTTTGACTCTAGCGTAGTACCTGAACGTCCTTAAATCAGCCTGTACTGTGTGTGTACTCCATCTCCATTATTCCTATTACCTTCTACAAGATGACGTGGTTCACTTCATAGTCGTAATACATTTTCTAGATATAATATTATAACAGGAAATAAATGAAAAATACATTATAAAGTAACTAGTGCTATCAAGTATCAACCGTATGACATATTTATTACTTACAAACGAGCGAACTTAGAAATATGTTTAGATATAGAAATATGTTCCTAATAATATTACCGTGAAACATTTTTAACATTGATATTTTTAAAACTTTTTTCACCTCTATGTATATAAACTACTTTTAAGATCGCATCGCTAGCAGAAGGGTGTTATATGGATGGATTCATTCTTATGTTGATTGCTAAATTGTTTTAAGGGAAAAAACAAAACAGTTTTAATTTTATTAAATAATTAATTCAAACGTTCGTCAACACCACTTTGTTTAATGCAATTATATACTCTGTATATTACAAGAATATTTATAAACTTTATTTATTATGGTGACTACTTTAATAATATAGTTATTATAATTTTAAGTACAAAAAATTCTGTTCTCCATAAAACGCTGTGTTAAAACTTTGATTTTTAATCGATAATTACTCTTGTAAATGATCGTCAACAAGTTCTAAATTTTTGAGGGAGGATAACTCCCTAATTGAACTATTCAATTCACTAAAAAATTTTTTTTATCTACTATCAAGTCTCGTGCATGAACGTCCTTAACCAATTTTAATGCCGTTTATTAAGTTTAGTCTTGACGATTGTAAGTATTAATCGCAGAAAAAAGGTTTTGATATACAAAAATATTGAAGAATATGAAATATTCTTCTTTCATTCCTGTTTTAATAAATTCCGAATAAACTACTTTCCAATAATTAATGTTCTATTATATATATAGAGGTCTTGAATCGTTCAGACCAGATATATAGTACGATTCTTGTATTTCCTAAGTATAAGTTCTTTACTATTTATATATATAACACTTATTTGTATCCATATAGAAAATCCATAACCAATAAAATATTTGGTATATTCCCCACGACAAATAATAATTAATTTCAAGTGAAAAGAAACACAAGAAACTGAAAGTGAACTTTGGTCGGAAAATTATTTGAATGCTTTTTTTTTATTATACAGTGAAAACTCTCCTTAAAAATCTGTATTATCCACATTTCAATAATCCATATTATTTTTCTCCAATTTTTCAATTTTAATAAATCTGTCAAGGGTATAAGATAAAATAAAACTCAACGAGCAATACATTAATTGCATAACGACGTTTCGTCGCTTTATTTCATGTGACATCTTCTCAGTTCTCAAACATTATGATCATTAGTCAATTTTGTGCACATAGGCCTGCATTATATATTTCCCAATAACAATTAATAACCATTCATATTTCAAACAATTTATTATTATATAGTTTTCAATTTCCTTTAACAAAAGGCCAATGTAGATCACTGTAAATTTACATATGAGTTAAGCATTTTTCTAGCCTCCGTAATCTTTTTTTTAGCTTCACTTGTATGGTACAAATGGTCACAAGGAGCGTTCTCTATTCAAAATTTTATAATTAATTTCTGCTTTATTCGTTAGGTTTTCGTAAAATTGCTTTGATTAAAAGTTATTCATTTTTTCGAAATAGTTTCCCAAAGTGAATTAATAAGACACAAATCAACAATAAAATGTTGAAAATAGAAGATCAACTATTTTCGGATCACAAAAAGTTTTCTTCTCAATTCTCAATGGGTTTTATCACCTTCTAAAGTTAGGAAACATAATTTTATAACAAAGAATGGCGTTTCTTTAAGGTAAGTTCCAGCATGCCACCACTTTTCGACAGATTTTGTTCAATTTTTGTTCACAGGCTAAAAATAACGTTTTCTAATAAATCCCGAAGTTTCAGAATTTTTGACCGTTTAGAACGCGAGATAATTAATATCAAAGTAATCATTCTCTCTCACTCTCTCTCATTAGAAGCATGTAAAACTTCATACCCGCCCAACTAGGAGTGTAAAGCTAAATATTTATTATATAAATTAATTTAAAAAAATCGTGTGTTACCGTTTTGTTTTCGCAATATAAAAGTTTTAAATTATTATTTGTCTTCAAATTAACATTATTTTGTATATGTGAACAGTGTATTTGTCTATGTGTTGGATATGTGTGTTTATGTATTTGTGCTATAATAAAATCCAACCGGTTTTTTGACCTAATTATATGACACAGTGCTGGACCGTCCTTAAGTTCCTTTAAGTTTACTGTGATAATAAAAATTATCATTCTTAACAGATTTTACTGTAATTGAAACTATATTACAAAGAAACGTGCACTTCAGGAACTGTAAAACTATCGTTCCTTTTCATATAAAAATCAGGTCACGTTCTTATGTTAGATATACTCATAGGTTTTGGGTCTACAGAAAAAAAGGCAGACGTTAATAAAAACGGGATAATACTAAAATGGGATAGTATCACAAAATTAAATTACAAAATATTGTGATTTTGTTAAATGATTTGCCACGCGTATAGACTAGTTCGTATACCTGCTATGAAGGTTCATTTTAACGTACATATAAAAGATACCTTTTAATAAACATCTTCTACTAAAACTGTTTTCTTTTATGATTTTCTTAATATTTACGGAAAAATAAACATAAACTTTATTAGTTTTTTTCTTCATGATCCTATTTTACCAGGTGCACAGGTCATGAATCTTATCACTTATTTACAATAAATTGAGGAATATTATTTTAAATATAGCATTTATTTATTTATTTACGCATAAAAAGAAAAACAAATAAAATAGATATTTTGGTAAGTATCTACTTAACTTAATTGTATATAAATGAATATTCAGGAATAACAGTTTCAGGTTTCTATACTTTATATACAAGGTGTCTTAACATTACAAAAAAAAACAATTAAAAAATATGTAAATCTATATAAATAAAATGATTTTGATCAAATTTTTTTGGTTTTACTCCTTTGATACTTGGTCCTTATCTAAAAATTATAACGATATCTTCATTCAATAAAAAGTTTTTAAAGTTATAGTATATATATATATATATACTATAACTTTAAAACTTATATATATATAGTATATATATATATATATATATATATATATAGCGTCCTAACTTGCATTTTCTGCCTGTCGGTCTGTTAGGTGATTTTTACAAAAACCCCAATATCAAAGAAAAGTTTGAAGTTAGAATCTAAATTTGTACGAATGTTGGTGTAAGTGGGATACATTTAGCCTGCAAAAATTGTTTTGCTACAACATGCAGGACCCCCATATATATATATATATATATATATATGTTATTAATTAAAAAAAAAATATATATATATATATATATATATAAATATTCTGCCCTGGCGAAATCGTGGGTTCGATTCCCTTCCTAGATGTGATGATTTTTCATATGAAACATTTGATGTCAAAGATTGTTAAGGTGTTTATGAAATCACTTTTCGACAGATTTTGCTCATTTTTTTCACAGGCTAAAAATAACGTTTTCTGAGATATCCCGAAGTTTCAGAATTTTTGTTCGTTTAGAACGCTAGATAATTAATAACAAAGTTATCATTCTCTCTCATTGGATGCATGTAAAACTGCAAGCTCGGCCAAAAAAATATTAGACAAGATTAAAAAAAAAAACTAGGAGAGTAAAGATAAATATTTCTTAAATAAATTTTTTTTTTAAATTGCGGTTTACCGGTTTTTTTCTTCGAAATATAATAGTTTAAAATTTTGTTTTCTTTCAAAATTACATTAATTTGTATATAAATATACGTAGCTAGTATATATGTGTATATGCATTTGTTCTATAATAAACGCAAACCGGTTTTTGACAATGCTAGCACTATCTTAAGTCACCTTTATATAATGTATAAAGCATAATGTCATATTTCAATTTAATCGAAATCTTTAGAAAAATGAGTGAACTACCTTAAATAGATATGTGTGTACCTACACATATTTAAATGAATATCAAAGCTGTAAAACAATAAATTAATTTATTCAATTCATGTATAGGTAATGTTTTTTATGATTATACAGGGTGGCCCGTAAGTCACAGACACAACTGAAGGTATGGATAGAAATTTGAATTCTGAGACGAAAAGTCCTGTACCATTTTTTAATCAGACGTACAGGTAATTAGTTATTAATTAAAATAAGTAACCAATCAGAGACGTGCACTGGGTTACGCCAGACATACGTACATGCATTCTCCACTAACATACTTACAAACACTCACACACACACGCTATTGAGAGCCTCTAATTGGTTACTTATTTTAATTAATAACTAAGTACCTGTACGTCTGAAAGGACTTTTAATCTCAGAATTCAATTTTCTATCCATAACTTTAGTTGTGTCCGTGACATACGGGACACCCTGTATAATTTCTTTAAAACTTACGCTTAATTCATTTTGTCGAAATTAAATATATGCTAAAGAATTCATAAACAATATTGTATAGCACTTAATTTCAATAAAATATTCTCGTATTTGAAATTTTTCGACAAATTTTATGTATAAATTAGGTTAATGAAATTGAATGTTTGTGTAAAGTGTAAAACGAAAAACTGGTAAATAACTTCTATTGTCCTAATTTGTTAAAAAACATGCATTTGATAACTTTCATGTGATTTCATCGTGTAAACACCTATGTAATTTCGTATATATCAACTGTTTTTGATGCGATTGAAAATTTTTATCAAAACTTTCAGGTGTATAAAAGGAGAACTATAAACAACAATATAAATTATTCTATTAATTTAACTTTTCGTGAATTGGATTTTAGGCAATTATTGGATCATCTTGGACTTTAGGCTGTTAATAAAATTATTTGTGAAATAACATAGTTTTAAAAAGTTTTATTCAAAACATTTGGCCGAAAACTTTATTTTAAATTACCCCTTATCATTTAAATTGACGTTTGAATAAAAATTTTTTTTTTAATTCTAAAGGATCATATCTCTGGATCAAATATTTGGTCAATCCCTCTGTTCTAAATAAAATATAATAAATAAATTTTCCAATTCAGAATTAATATGAAGTTTTATATGAAATAGGTATTATACATTTTAATAGTATTTAATGCGAATATAATTTATTAGTATTATATTATATAGTCATATAATAAACAGTATTTATAGAATTAAATTAAGCATTCATCAAATATTTCCACGTAACTGATTATTGTTTAAAGTGGTTTTTAATAATTCTGTTGTATTTCGGTAATTATTCGCAAAAGCCAAATTCAGCTATTGGTCTGAATTTTTGACCAGTATCGCGTTATGTGTATACTCTCAAGGCAATATTCACAAATGTGTAGGTATAATGTACTCTCGATTATCCGGGTGCGGTTTATTCATGCATTAAATTCAATGTAAACTAATTTTTTTAAATTACTTTTCTTTTAATGTGAATACGATTCTTCTTGATATACATACGTAACAAACGGTATGACGGCGCATTCGGATTTTGTCGAGTGTTGTCGTACAAAATTAAATCTTCTTTATGATTATATCATTTTATCCATCTTCTATGCCATGATTTAGAGTTTGGTTACACTATTGTTTTGGTAACACTTCAAGATTTCTTCGACCAAAGGAGCTTTGAATCTCACAGTCTTTTTAAAATAATAAAAATAATATTCTTTATTACACGCATACACTCCCGTTCAATAAAATTGAACAGATTTGAACCGAATCAGTCTCTCAAAATTTTTTTACAAATACTACTTATCTTTGTTTATAAATGAATAACTATACAGAGTGTCACAAAAGTGAGGAGTTTTATGAAATGTAAGAAAATTAACATTGTACATACATGTTTTGAATCAAATAAAAATTAATAGTTCGACTTATCCGAGTTTTTCAATTGAACATCTCCGTCTTCCATAACTCTAGTACGGCTAATAAAGAGTACGATGGAAGGATGGCCGAAATAAGCCTAAACGGTAATTAACTATGTACCGGAGTCATACTTGGTGTAACAGTTAGCACACTGGACTTGAAATCAAGAGGTCTTCGATTCCTGGTGTATGAGTTAATTATTTCATACCAATATTTAAGTAAATGACACCAGCCAAGTAGCCGAGCGGTCTTAGGCGTTATGTCTACTTGGGGACTGGGAGGTTACGGGTTCGAATCTCGACATCGGCAGTTTGTCAATAATTACGAAAAAAGGGACGGTTGATTGACTAAACTGTTGGCGTATGAACAAGAACGAAGTAATCGGCTATGTTTGAGAAGGTTTTTGGCATTTTCCTACACGAACTCCAGATGAATATCGGCATAGTCCCTATCAGAGTCGGCTGCAGCCGCACATCCTACCAATTTCTAATCTACACACAAACATTTCTTCAACTCCACTCACATCTCACATTCTTAGGCATCACAATGGACCTTATGGTCGAAGTATAGCCCGTCCAGGGCAGCCGATACAATCTATCTATCTATCTAAGTAATTGACATGTTGGTCTATATGGATTGATTGATTAATATCGGGGTATTGCACTTCGACCTAAACTATTGCACTTCGACCTTATGGCCCATTGTGCTTCCCCTTCTACATCAGTTTGACGAGATTTGCTTCTCCCATAGTCTATGTCTATATAGTATACACTAGTTTTTTCGTACTATCTTACGTAACCTTAATGGGAATTGACATTAGTATTGTATTGTTACGCCTGAAGTATACACAAATAACAATATGTAGATAGTTATCAATATTATTACATGTGACATGAAACAGAATCCGCTAAGAAAATAGACCGAAAAAAGAAAAAAAAAACTGGTGTATGTACTTATGTACGTGCATTAAAATTTTAAGTTATACTTTTTGGCGTGACTTAACAAAAAATGTTTACGATAACTTTACTCGATCTAAATTGAAATTTTCTTTTTTTTTTCAGATAACAGAAGCCTTATCATTTTTGCATTATTCTGGTCATGTATTACATCGAAATGTATGTCCAAGTAGTATCCTTGTCACGAAAAAAGGTACATGGAAATTAGCGGGATTAGAATTTACAGGTATGTAATAAAATTTATCATCTATTTTATTCAAACATTTTTTTATACTAAAAGTTTACTAAAACTGTGTCAAATCAGTGAAAAATATTATTTGCGAAACTGTGGTTACAAAACAGATTTTTTTAAGTTTTAATTATCTAATAAGTTCATAAAAGTTGGAGCCAGAGACAGTCGTTTGATAGACGTGGAATTATATAAGAAACAAAAAGTTTAAAAAGTTTGTTAGATGGATTGTTTTATTTCTTTTTGAAATATTGAATTGATTTAAAAAGTACAAATATGCATATTGACCGTCCGACAAATCCAATTGGTCGAGTTGTTCAAGGTACTCTGCTCGAAACTGAGAGGTTGCTGGTTCGAACGGCGGCAGTTTGTCAATGAAATTAATTTAAAAAGAAAATAATGGGGCGGTTAACTGTCGGCGTATAGACAAGATCGAGTAACCGACTATGCTTGTTTCTTCAGTTTTCTTTCACAAACTCCAGATGAATATCGGCATAGTTCTTATAAAAGAAGTCGACTGAAGTCGCACAATCTACCAATTCCTAGTCTACATACAAATTCCTTGTCCTTTAGGGGTTGGTAAATAAAAAGACTAGAAAGGCCTACTTACCTTTATTAATAGAAATACATTTGTATGTTGAATAACATGACATAAATTAGAAATATTAAATTGCTGCGGTAAAATATTTTCACAATAAGGATACTTTAATGAAAACAATTCGTTTCTTAGTAACCCAAATTGAGTATAAGAAATCCAAAAATAAAATATGACTGCATTGATTTATTTTATAAATTTCCGTCACATCAAACCTCTGCCCAAGACTTTTATGGACTGACTTTTTCACATTACTTTTTATATCAATAATAACTTCTTTTTTTTTTCAAAATAATATAATACTTCGAATAGTATGAAATTAATTAGTAATCTATAATAATTCTAATGATCCATCATATTATTAATATTTTAATACCACAAAAACTAAACTATATCAGAAATTTATACATATTGTACTGTGGACCACAAAAGTTGATGTAATTTATAAAAAGTGATAAAAATTCGGATAAAAATAGTTATCAAATTTCAAATTTATTTGCCCCAATACCTAGATCAGTTTTTGTATTATAATTACGTATTACGACTACAAAGTAATCATCGTCAGTATAAATTAGCTAGTCGTAATTAACTTTTTGACAATTAGAAATAGATAGAAAGTCCAAATCAATAGACAAAAATAAAATAAATGAAAAATTAAACTAAATAAATTAAAATATAATATATTTTATTGAAATTACTCTTTTTAAACTCCTTATTAAAATTACTCTTATATTGTCTTAGGATATGTTATTCGTTGCTAATTTGGTTTCTCGTCTGATCTAGATATTGGAGCTAACTTGAAATTTTATTTAAAAAAACTAGATTTCTCATTTGAATTATCATTTGATAATCTAATATAGAAATATAGTTAACAATTTTTATTCGAAAACCGAAAGAATAAGGCACAAATCAACTATAAAATTTAAAAATACTAACATCAACTTTTGTGGTCAAGTGTAGGTACTTTGTTTTGAAACGTATACTATAAAAGAGTGTATGCTATAAATGTATACTATGTAAGATATAAAATGCAGATAATTATAATCTTTTATCCTGAATATCGTACAACGTTTTATGTGTAGGTAAATTCATTCTAAATATATATATATAGACGTCATCGTATATTATTAATAAAATGATTGGATGTATTTGAAGCCCCACGCATCAATTTTCGTTTAATCATGTTTTTATTAATATTTATCTTCTTCTTTTTTTTACAATTATGACGTTGATAATCTGATCCGCTAGCTATGTTTTGTATTATTTGAAAGTTATTAAATTTTTTATAATTAATGTATTATTTAATATTAATTTTTATAAAAATCAGAGTTTTATATAATCCCTAATTTCTAGATCAATTATTTCCATTAAATAATTTCGTATTTCAATTGCAATGTCGTCAACATCAGTTAGGCAATCGTAATTATTTTCAGTGAAAAATGTTCAAAATAGTAAATAAACTAAATTAATAATACAACGACATCAAAAGATAGTAAAAGATTATATGGATTTCACTAACATAACATCTCAGGTAGCTCAATTGGTAGAGCATTGGTCTTGAAAAACAGAGTTCGTGGGTTCGATCCCCATCCTAGCTAGATGTGTATGATTTTTCATATCAAGCATTTGATGTCAAAGATTGTTATTTTCAGTGAGATATATCTTTAACAAACAAGAAGATATTGTACTTATTGCTTCCGCGTAATTATATACCTATAAACGTTTAGTCAATACATTTATTTTTTACAGGGTATTACGGAAATAGTGGACATTCGTACGGTACTGAAAAAAAAAAACGAAACTTCGTTTCCACGTTCAATATATATCCCAGTTACTTAAAACAAACCTCTTTATTTTGTAAAGTATTAAAATATTCTCAAGCCGTTCTTAGTTCATGTAAATTTAATTGTATCTAAATATATCAGAAGATAGTCTGCTATTTTTGTATTGTCTGTTTTGCTATTTTTGTCATAAGCAATTTTTCACCGCGACTAGCAGTGTTTTATATTTAAATATATATATATATATATATATATATATATATATATATATATATATATATATATATATATATATATATATATATATATCTGAATCTGAAATTCATAGGAAAACTATACCACGCTATAGAGCTGCAAAAAACAAATAAAAAAGTTTAATAATGTTTTTCGATTTGACGCTTAGTTTTTGAGATATAATCAATTAAACATTAATAAATTCAACCAATCACACAGCGCATAGTGTAAGGAGGTAAATATGTTTTGGATCGTAAAATTTTTTAACACGAGATACTTATTTATTTAACTGGTAAGCCAGTATTGCCTTTCTGGTCAATGTAGCCCAAAACGCTTCGGTATAACTGAATGTTGATAGTTTAAATTGAATAAATTCATTAAGTGCGTCAGAATTACTTTAACAATATCTTTTATAAAAATTTGTAATAAAAATAAAAACAATTATCCTTTAGCTAACCGTTAATGTTTCCGCTTAGCTTTAAAAGGTAATGCGCCCTACTCCACTACTGTGGTCCCGCCTCCTTACATTATGTGCTCTGTGATTGGTTGAATTTATCAATGTATAATTGATTATATCTTCAAAAAAAAGCGTCCAATCTAAAAACTTTATTAAACTTTTTTGTTTGTTTTTTGCAGCTCTATATCGTGTTATAGTTTTCATGAATGCATTTCAGAACATCCTGTATATTCCTTCCCTTGTGTGCTTAAATTTGCGAGGCATACTCCGGTTTTTAATAGAATTAATTAGTTTTTTTGAAAAATGAGATTACAGTTCCTCTTTTCCTTATGAATAGTGTACAGGATTTTTATAAAATATTGTATTCAGTAGGTATACACTACCAGTGTATATATTTAATCCACTACTTCTGAATCACTCTGTAAATATATATTTATGAAAAATCAATTTTTGTGTCGTAAGCATATTCACTTTGATGTTGACATTTAATTAAATGTTATATGGATGGAGAAAATATATCTATCGTTACCTATCGATGATATATTTCCGATATAATCCCAATATAAACACACTATCAAAAAAGAATCTTTATACTTTATATATTTTTTATTTTACTTTTTTTATTTCATCCATAGAACGTGTCAGTGACATTGATGGAGTTGAACCAGTACCGTGTCAACCTTGGTCATCTAGGATATCAAAAATGGCTCAACCAAATTTAGATTATATTGGTGAGTATTAAAAAATAAAAGTATGTTCTCATATTACAAGGGTACACTGCTTGTGTAATCATTTATTTTGTATATTCATTAAAGATTATTATTTAAGATCTCATATGGGCTATTTTACACATGTAACTTTTCAAGCAACTACTCATAACGCATAATTTGATGAGCAAGCGCAATAGTATTTTTTTATGAGACTATGCAGTTATAAAATAATAGACCTGGTTTCTATTTAAAAATAAGGGCACACCTTTCTAACAACTCATTGGTCTTTAGTAATCAAAACGCCAAAACATAAAAACATAAACATAAAGAGTCATCCCAAAAAAAACAACATAGGCGGTCATCCTCGTTAGTGATAACTATTGATAAGTGATTGTAACATCAGATAGTGACAATCTATGGGTGTACTCGTTTTGGACGCTTACACGCTATCTGCGCTTTATGAGGGCAATTTATTGGCGTTCAAAAAAAATGTCGGTAATGAAGGTTTTTTTCTTATAAACAAACACTTATGCAGTGTTCGTTTTTAAAGTGAGTACGATTTAGCTCGATATAGAATGCGTCTGTGAGCATGATATCTGTCATGTAACTGAATCATTAGCCCGCTCTGTCAGCATACTTTGATAGGGCTGACAGCGTGTAAGCGTTCAAAACTAATACACACTATATGCAGGCTAGTTTAGCATATGTGTAGCACAGTTATTGATCCGGAATGCCAGAGTTCGTGAATTCGAAACATTTATCTTCGCGTTAATCGCCCCCAACAACCTTACATAGGCAACAACCTCTCATAATATATTTGTAGTTAAAAAATTGTTTTGTAAATATTTATATTTTATAAATTATTTGATTAATATATTTTTTGTTTACAAGCTTTTTCATCAAAATCAATCATTAATTTGCTTTGTAGAAAAAATCAATCATTAATTATTGTTCAGTAGTAATTAACGAAACGATTTTATTTAAACTGTGATACTGTTTAATTCGTTTTCCATGAATCTATAATATGAGGTTTGATTTTAATAAAAAGTTTGATAATATTACTCCGGTTTTAATGACACAAACGCCTATCTTTCTAAAGTTTACTTCTTATATCTGATTTTATAAATTAGTAGAATTATACAGACATTGGAAACAAATTTCTATAGAAGATTTGAAAACTGCCGTTGAACGCATTGATTAAGGACGTTCTTGTGCTACGCTAGAGTCAAATAAGCACTATTTGACTCTATGGTGTGCCTACTTTAATAATATAGTTATTATAATTTTAAGTACAATAAAAGTCTGTTCTCCATAAGACGCTGTGTTAAAAGTTTGATTTTTAATCGATAACTCGATTACTCTTTGAAATGATCGTCAACAGGTTTTAAATTTTTGAGAGAGGATAACTACATAATTGACCTATTCAATTCACTAAAAGAAATTTTTTTATCTACTATCAAGCCTCATGCATAAACGTCTTTAATATTATACGTATTTCAGATTTTTTTTAACAAAGATAGTTCCTTGTTTACTGTTCTATGACGTCCTTGAAATATAATCTAAATACCATTTCGTATATACACTACTATTCAGAAAACTTGTGAAGATAACTGGCCTGGTATTTCCAGAGCATAGTTACATGATCGTTTTACGTGTGACCTTCAATAAAGCGACCGACAATGCATACTTATAAGAATATTATGTTTTTTAATATTCAAAATCACTTATAATTAAATGATTATGAAATACCATCACATATTGTGCTTTCAGTCATTTCAAATGTAATAACCTCATTCTAAATTGTTCTAAATTATTATTATATGAATATAATAATATTATTAAAATATTTCAAGGTCTTCTAAAGATTGTTAACAAATTTTTATACTCTTCAAGCATTTACATCAGCTTTTATAACGTAGCCTTACGCTTTTATGTGCATGTTGTCCATTTAACAGTAAATAGAAAATGCAAATTTAGTATGCTACTCATAGTTTATTCTTTACACTGATAACATTCCAAAGCTTCTCTTTCAAACAATATCATTGATTAAACTTACAATTGGTTTACTGTAAGCATGATATCGCGAACATTCCATCAAGTTCATCAAGATATTATTAATCATTTGTAAGTACTCGACTACGGCGAAGCCGAAAATAGGACATTGTTTATTTGGCATGTTTGGATGTTTGTGTGTATTAATATCCATATATAAACCTTTTTTTCAACAACCTTTTATTTAATGAATTCACAAGTAGAAAATACAATCTTCTCCCCGAATTGCCAATATATGACTTGGCCAATAAAGCTTGGGGTTCTAAGGTTGTAAATGCTCGTCACAAGCTTTTATTCACATATTGATTGACTCAAGGAAAACATTTTATTTTTACTTTTTAGTTCATTAAATAAAAGTTTTGTGTATATTATTTTCTACTATTTAGTCCTATATGTAAAAAAATTAAAGCAATTTATTTAATTAATTTCCCACCGCTTCCACTACTCCCAATGTTTATCAGCATTAAGACTAAATATTAGATATACTTTATCGTATTGTAACGTGACTTAAACACACGTGAAACATTTCCAAGCTATATAACTAACGAACTAAATCAAGCTCAATAATACCCATGTCAATAAAAGCTGTGAGTTCAGTAAATGTTTTAACTAGGCAGTAAATGTCTTTTTCCATCATGTTATACGTTTTTGAATTACCTGGTTTCAAAACCCCAAATCAACACATTTATAATTTCAATATGGGGTTTTATAGCTATGCTGCTATAATTTTAATTCTTAAGAAGAAATATAACCATTTACGGTGCATATAAACACCGTGAAATGTTAAAATTTCATTTATAAAACTTTCGCTATTAAAACGAAAGTTTATTGAAATTAATTAACAAAAACTTTTAAACTTAATACTCCTTATAAGGTTCGGACTTTCTTGGGATACAATCAAGTAGACCTTATTACGGACTGCAATAAGCGATGGCAAAATTATCGTTAAAACAAACAAACGAAGAAAGAAATCAATAAGATCCCACTTGTTTCCCATAATGAAAAGCTTAGACATTAATATCCAGTAGTAAAAAGAAAACAAAAATATTATTATTTCCTTGTACACAAAAAACAGCCTTTTTTTAATCCCTGCACTCTCAGATCAGTTCTCAATAGTAAAAACATGAAACTATCACTACTTTATTCATCGAAATTTCAACTAAAAGTGTTGTTTTAGTAACATTTCTATGAATATTTCTGCTTATATGTTGGGTATTTCTAATTAATCGAACAATTACAATAACGATTTTTATGACTAGGCTTTATTAGAAACCGGGCCTTGTTACGCAACAGTATCTTAGATAAAGATTTCGAATACTAAGTAATCATCATCAACATTCGTTTAAAATAAACTGAGATAATTATAATGACTGAAAGGCTAGTTTACATGCGAAGCGATCTTATCGATTCCTTACAAAAACTCTGCATCAATTCCAGGAATTAATTTTAGAATGATGCAGCAATAATCTAATTCATTTTTTACAGTTGTTTTTTTTGTGCGTAATTTTATTTAGATAAGAGGATTGAAGAAAAAACTTTTTTCCAATCCTATTAAATGATGATACTACTTTTTTTTTCTACCATTTTTCTAACATATACATAAGTCAGTCAATGTAAATTTAAGTGTTTGCATTCTAGGTTAACATAGAAAATAGATGTATGCAAAAAAGATATACATACAGATAAATATACATTCATAGATATATCATCGACGTTGTGGGTTTTATTTCAAAAATAGAAACCAATCAAAAGAATGAAACAACCTTTTTTTTTTATCGTTTGATACACATAATACAGGATGGTTCGAAACTTATTATGTCACTATTGAAGGAAGTCATCTTTAACTTATTATTAAATAAAACAAATATTTGAAATTTTCGTAAAATCACTTTTATTTGACTAGTTTCGCAACACAGTTCCTTCTTCAGAAATAAAAATTGAAATGAACAATTTATACATACTGTAGCAACAAAGTAAACATTTTCAGGTACTTAAAATGACATTTTGTGAATGAAATCTAATATTGGCATGCAACAAAACCCGGTTCCTACCAAAGCCCTGTAATTATAGTTATTGTAATTATTGAATTAAAATGAAATATTCAAACAAAAATGCAACAACACTTCGAGTCAAATGCATTTTCGTATTGGCAGCAATTCCGTGTTTATCAGTGATGTATCAATAATACACTCTGATACACTTTCGATGAATAAACTAGTGACAGTTTCATGGTATTACTATTGAGAACTGATCGGAGAGCCGGGCTTAAAAAAAGGCTGTTTAATATATTTTTTTGAATGTCAAATAATTATTGTGTTCTAAATTTTGACAGTTTGAATGTCAATTTTTGAATATTTTAAATTTATTGACAAATAATTTATTTTCAAAATTTTGTCATTATAAATATTTCTATAGAAACGATAGAAATACATATAAACTATATTTGAGGTTTGAGCCGGCTATAACTTTGAAACGGTTTTGAATTTGGCACTTCTTATAGTTTTTCTGTAGCCGTAAAGAAAATTTACCTAGGATCTTCTCTGCTCATTATTTCGCTATCTTCTATAGTTTTCTCTAAACAATTCGACAGTTTCTCCTTGTAACATGTAAAAGGTAATATTGCACACTAAATTTGGTTTTGTTTTGACACCAGACATTGTGGCTAAAATGGTCAGTTATTAATTGGATCTTAATATCTACGCTATTCAGTTATTAATCTCATTGGAATATCATAAATCTCATTGAGAGTAATGTGATTTTTATTGAATACTTTCTTCATTTGTTTTTTAACGACATTTTTGCTATCGCACATTACTGCGCGTAATGATGGTATCCTTCCTGTCCGTAATGATGAGACCTACTTGATGGTATCCTTCAAATAACGTTGAAAGTCCTGGTCGGGGTGAAGATCACTATAAGATGCACCCTCCGAACAAAGTAACTTTAATGCGGGTCATTTTTTCCATAAACGTTTCCTTGAAGAAATATATTCAGGTGCATTGTTTCAAATGAACCATTCTGTATAAAATTGCGTTTTATATAAAATATTTCTATTTTTAACTTATCTAATATTAACTACATAAGCTATATCTGAGCACAAATGTATGTAAACTTTTATAATATACCCTGCAACCATACCATCCGTGGTCTGTTTAGTTGTCAACAATTTCGGGGTTAGCACCCTGTATAACTATATATTTGATTCTGTTTTTTTTTAAACATAAAAAAAATGATATGTATGTACTTGTTGATGATGCGATACAGATGCCACCATCAAGATTCATTAGATTCGAGATACGTGTTTTTTTTTGCAAAATTTATTTTGTTTTGAAATTTATAACGTGTAGGATGTTTATTTAGATACATAATATTTATTCATTTGGAATCATTCTGACAAAAAATTGAACAATGAAAACAAAATATACCGTGTGATCATTTGAAAAGTTTCCACTCAAATATTTGTTTAAATATGCATTTTAGAACAAAATGTTTATAGCAAAAAATGCACAGTTTCTTGAGGAAGAAACGCATAATACAATAGGGATAAACAACAAATATTTTTTTTTTTATTTAAAAATATTTATATCATAAAACAAACAACATTTGTTTGAAACTTTTATTCATACATCCCATGTTTTAGTAACAATACGGTACATGTGACGTAAATTTTGGATGCATGAAAGATAGTTTCAAACAACAGTTGTTTGATTTTGTGAGTCCAATTATTTAATATTATGGTTAGATTATTATTTGAAAATATCTCCAGAATTAATGAAAAATTTTCCATACGCATAGAAAAGATGGTATTTGAAAAACGGCTGCTTTCATTATCTTTGGTGTTGAATATTTTGATTTGGGGAAAGCTGGATTCTTGGAGACTTGCTTGCCAGTCTTTTGGTTGTCAAAACAAAGGATTATGCAAACCTTTCTTGCATGTGAAGTTGAGGCCTTATTTGATTAGGGTATAGATTGATAGATAGATAAATCTTGGTGTATGCAAAGTATTGCCGTTTGACCTTATGACCCAATGTACTTGCCCTTCTACTCCAGTGTCACAATGTTCACTTCTCCTATATCTTGACAATAGTCCGGAGCTTGCTTATCAGGCTAACTTGAAGATTCGTATATTCGGAGTGAGAAGCACCGAATATTTTATATCTGCTGTAACGGAGAATTTTGCAGTAAATGATGTTGTGGCTGGGCCCTATGTGTCTATGGCCCCATTGTTGGGCCCTATTGTGTCTATTTAATGTCCATCCACTGGTTTAGCATCTAATCACTTGATTAAGTGCTATTTTTGGGATTTCTAAAATAGGTTCTGGGCCAATGAAAGGTTATCCGGATCCATTCTTTGCTAAGGTTGATTGGGGTAAAAATAAACATAAACATCCAAAATTAAAATAATTAAATGATGCAATTGGCTTCCACATCCAAGGGAAAGTAAATCTATACAATTAACAACACACAAAATTTGCGTATACATATACTCCCGTTCATAAATTGAACTAGAAAGTCACATTCTAAGCATGTATATGACTAAATATATGTATAATATTACATACTACAGTAATACACTTAGAATGTTTTAAATAGTTCAATTTTCATGAACGAAAGTGTACATACTCGATATATAATAAATATTATGATATATAAGTATATATATCTTTACATGTGAAAAAAAAGTTAATACCATCGGGATTTGATTCCTTAAACCCAGTAAAAGTTTTTCGTATAATGTTATTGTTTTGTTTTTAGACGAGAAAGCATTATCTTACAAAACTTGAGATGTAAAGAAAGTTGCAAAAAGTTCTTCTATAATAAACTGAACCCAAGTAACCTAATTTTCAAAGTATTAGATATTCATCATGTCTATACATATATATATATATATATATATATATATATATATATATATATATATATATATATATATATATCTATGTTGGGAGAATAAATTATTTATTTTTATTTTCTATAATTATTATCTGGATTATTTCTACCCACAGGATATAATTTAAATAACAAATTTTTTTTTGTAAAATTTATTGAGACAATTATTTTATTTTAATGATTGTTCTAAATTGTTTATTAATTAATGAAATGAGTGTGAATTAATTGTGTTATTAATAATTCATCATTTGTTGTAATCATTGTTACAAAGGATTGGTGACAAATTGCGTGCTCGTCTTGTTTGGCAATATTTTACTCTACCATATCTCCGCTAACACACTTAGTCACATACAGTCATAGACAAAACCCCTTACAAATACTGTGTCGCAATGAAGAACTTCCTCCCTCCTATCGTGTTATTTCTTAGCTTTATAACGCGGAGCGGCGACCGTAAAAAATGGCAACCCTGCGAGAACCTGATCCGACAAATGTTGCTGGAGATAAAATTTTATGGAAAAAATTATTGATGTGTTTTTCCCGTAATTATTATAGAAAAAAAAAAACTTTTTAACAAAAAATTGAACCGACGAAAGAAGAAAGTAACTGAAAAGCAAAAAATAAAAATTTGATACAAAAAATTAAATCTTCGAAAAAAGAAAGAAACTGAAAAGCAAAAAAAAATAAGTCAATGTATATACCTAAATAATTTTGAGCCGGCGCCAAACAAACAATCTTTGTAATATTTTGTAATATTTACTTTTAACCGAAAATCAGTTTCTATAACTTTGTGACAAATGTTTTTGTGGCAAAGGTGTTTCCCTTAATACTGAATCAAAAATTCGGCGAGAATCATTGACATCAATCTGTTCATAGACATTAGAAACAAGAAAACTAGTACATAATTTTGTACCTTTAGAAATTTGTTTTTTCTAAAAATATCAAATTATACTTCTTAGAAGCTGCTCATCAATTTTATCATTGGCATTGTATATAATTATTTCTTTATAATTATAATTAAAGTTGACTTTTTACATGTATATCCGTATGTTGCCACGAGATGGCGCCGTACTTTACTAGCGTATGACTAGAAATATCAAATTTCAGTCAGTAATTTTGTTTGTAATTGCGAAAATAATAGGAAAATATTTTTAATTATTGAATTGTGGGGCGGTAAATATCGCTTCAAAATAAATTATAACGCATTTTACTATTAATTGTCTATTTTTTCTTTTACAGCTCCTGAAATGCAAACAACATCCATGTGCAGTATCTTAAGTGATATGTATTCCCTTGGTATGGTTATTTGTGCAATTTTTAATCAAGGACGACCACTTATACAGGCCAATAATTCTGCGTCCCTATATTTAAAACAATTAGAATCGGTAAGTAAATCATTCCTTTAATTGTTTTTTTGTTTTAAATTTGTAATTAGTTTTCATTAATTGTGAATCAAATTTCTATGCGTACTAATAGATTTTCAGATTTTAGTCCACTGAAGATCAGTAATTATTCGTTACTCGGTTAAACAGTTTATGCCAAAAGATAAATATACTGACAGAAGAAAAATACATAATTTGTACTATGGACCACAAAGGTTAATGCCATATTTTCAAATTTTATAATTGATTTGGTTTTCGAAAAAATGCTTCGAATAAAACTTGTTCATTAGAAATATAAATAAAAAAAAATACAGACGAATTGAGAACCATCCTCCTCATTGAAGTCGGGTTAAATAGTAAAAAATATAATGAAGAAAACACAAATAAATTATAAAATTTAAAAAAATAGCATCCACTTTTGTGGCCAAGTGAACCTTTTAATTTACAGGGAAAAAAGTTAATTAAAAAAAGACAAATTTCATAAATATTAAAATTTAAAAAAAAAACATCCACCTTAAAGATGTTCCATGGGAGTCCACTCTGGGCTACGTGGTGGTCATCTCAAAATCAGAATGTCGATCGTTTTATTTTAAAGAACACCTTTCGAAATCAAAAGTGCATTTGAGACTGCCCAATAGCTCTGTCTGGATTTCTGAAATAAATTCTCAATCCAGAAAGCCAATTGTAGCGCCAGTGCTCTTTGTAAATCATCATTTAAATGCAAAATAATTTAAATTAATTTTTCAAAGTGCGTCGTTTTTTTTGCTGTGCAGTGTCTATGTATAAACGGTAGATTGCTATATACCTTCTAACATCCATGAAAATTTTGAATATCGTTCAAAATGCTTAAAAGTCTGGTAGTTCAGTATTTAGTTTAAAACAGGTACCGCAACTGATTTTTGAAAATATATTCATTTTTGCTGATAGAAATAAACACACAAAGATATGTAACGTCATTAATAATTTTCTGATAAATATCAAACCCTTTAAACTACGCCGAATATGGTAATATATTGTATCAAGTCATTTGAACCCCCAAATAATATTTCACTTGTATATACTACATACTTCTCATAGCTATATTTACTAGCGAATTTTTTTTAAAAATAGTTCATCTGTTGTCTACTGACGTAACGATCGCACAAGAATCGTTTCAAATGTCTATCGATCCCACCCAATTCTTGTCGATAGTACATATATTTTCTTGCCATCTTACTTTTTCTCGTAAAACCATAGAATATTTTACGTAACGTATTTGTCAATTGATATCAAATTTCACATTCACGTTGAATGACGAATCGTAATTTAATTTGTTTATTATGTGACGTCTAAATTAGGTTAGTTATGTTACTTCTAACGTGTTCGGAGAATGAAGTAAACAAAAACTGAATTTTTCTGTGCACATGCATATGCGAATTTTCTGCGAATATAAATATACAGGCTGTTCTGAAATTTATTTTTTTTTTAAAACTATACCACGGTGTATAACTGAAAAAAACAAATAAAAAAGTTTAATAAAGTTTTTAGATTTGACGCTTAGTTTTTGAGATATAACTAATTAAATATTAATAAATCATTTTGTGGGTGTCGCTACACTTATTGAGAACTCTGATTGTCGCTACTCTAGCATGGCCATCCTACTACACTACTGTGGCTCTACTTCCCAGCGTGATATAGTTTTCTTAAATGAATTTCAGAACACCCTGTATATGCAGGATGCTCATTTAAAACAATGCATCTGAATATTTTTTCACGGAACGAAGGCGAGGGATCATCTTACGGAGATCTCTGTTCTCACCTTGACGTTGGCCTTCAAGGTTATTTGAAGATCAACTTACGTTTTACAAATTAGAATCCATTTTTTCCCTTGGTCAAATTTTTCCATAAACGAATATATTTTTTATTAGATATAGAAATTTATTACTACATTGCCCACTTGTGTGGCATAAAAATGAAATGGTGAAAGATTTTAATTATTAAATGCATATGGTAAGCCAGGCAACGCTCAAATATTTTTTCGAATAAAGTTCCAAATAAAGTGGAAAAAAAAGTTTTGTATTAAGTGGTAAATATATAATTTAATAGTATCTGATGTGTTTTTGAAATTTGAAATATCGAGTTCGTTAATGGCCAATTTCAGACCCAAAAAAGAGTGAACTTACAGGGAGGGATCGACACAATATATTGAATAACTTTCTTAATATTAGTAGTAAGTGGAAACAACTTTCATAACTACAGTTATAGAAACTAAATTTTACTACAATTTATTACCAGCAAATTTTTCCTGTAACTTTAATATTTACAGCAAAGTTTACCATCTTAATGTTCTATAATTATACAGTACGTAATGGTTAAAATGGTGTATGTCATTTCTCCATAACAGAAATTTACATACAAAATTTTCGATAGCAGAGCTTTGTATATCATACAAAGCCTATGAAATACTCACTTATCAGTTTTGTTAGATAAGATAAGATAGTTGGGCTGCTAAAAGGCTTTGTATGGGTGTTAATTACTGCCAAAAAGAAATTTTTATTTCAACAATTTACCACCTGTAAATATACTGTCATATTTCATTGAATAATTTTACAATGCTTATGACTAGAATTGTGTTCTAAAATATTTTTATTTCAATATGTTTCTTTACAAAGTTTATGAATGTTAATATGATGGTAACATGTTTTACGGCCATAAATTTAAAATATATGTGTTATAACAATTAGCAACTTAATTAAAATAAACATAAAATTAAGTTAAAATTTTAATTATTTTTCATAAAAGTAATTTTTTAACTATTGATTTACAACTTAAATATTAGCAAAGTGTTTCCGTACACACTCATATATATATATATATATATATATATATATATATATATATATATATATATATACATATATATATATATATATATATATATATATATATATATATATATATATATATATATATATATATTTAATTTAATTCTATTTCGTGTCGAAACTCTCTATTTGAATTCTATATCGGTATTTGTTACGGTAAATGTGAATAATAAATTGTATTTAACTATATTTATCGGTAAGTATTAACAACGACTAGGATGCGTAGCTTAGTTATAAAAACCCGTGTTGATTATTATTTTCTACTCTTTATGAACAAAATAATTCTACATTTTTGAACATGATAATAAATTTTTTATATACTCATATTAAAAATGAAGTAAGTACCTATTGGGCCGGGCCCCAAGATTTGTTTACCCTTAATTCCTTCAAATATTGTATTCAAAACTAAATAATCTATATTTAACATAACCTAGAAGTAGTTAATATTCTAACTCAACTGTAAACCTAGAAGTAGTTAATATTCGATAACATACAGCCCTAACCAGCCCGAGTGTCATTCGAAATTTGAAGTAATCAATTGTCAAGAAAAAACTCCCGGGGCTCGGAAAGTTGATTTGACCAAATTGAATCGAATACAAAATTTGTCGTTTTTGCCGACTGAAAATTTGTAAAACCTGACCAATTCGGGTTCAATGCAATAATCGAAATAATTAAAGTCTAAAAACACATAGATATAAGCATATACGTCTTAAGCGTAAACATTTCTGTCGAAATACTTTATGTTGTAAACACAATTTAGGAGTTTCTAAAATTATCCTTTTCTTACATTTTCCTCAAATGGTTTTGCATTATTAATAATTATGGGTTTATGTAATACAAATTCTGACTAATGTATTCACTTTGACCTTTTTTATTTGGTTAGTATTAATAAGAGGCCAGTTATTACTGTAAACATAAAACAATTATTGATCTATACATTTATAGGATTTATATATTTAATGTAACACATACCTTTCTAGTTAAACGACTGCAGATATGATATGTTGGCATACATATCATAATATATTAAATAAGAACATTAATATTACAAACATGACTTTAAAATTATTATAAAGCAGATAGAGATACACTAACTGTTACTATAAATTATATTATTTTGTTGCATGTATAGCTTTATAATGAGAGTTTGTTATATATTGCAGGTGTACAGACACACTGAGTAACGGAGCAAAGTGTATACTCTGCGGAAAGTAATAGGGAATATGCATGAAAATTTTGTTTCACATTTATTTTCAGAATATGAAAATACTGTTAATACTGTAATAATATTTAAAAACGAAATTAAAATCCGACAAATATCAAGGAAGCTATAAGCTTTTAAAGATTATTATCTGTCTCTTTCTTGCAAAAATACTAAAAACGGAGTTTTACGTGTATTTTAAATGGTGAAAGTGTAATATGACGTCACATAACATATCAAGAGGACTATCACCCTCTTTGTCTAATCGGGAATTTCAATCATTCATATCTCGCTTATTTTTAAAGTTATTTAAAAAGTAATTTTACCTTGATGTTTGTCCAGTAAACATGCTTCAATTGAAGTGAAAAAAAATTTTCATGCATATTCCCTATTATACGAATTTATATCAACCGAATGTGTCGTTAAAGTGGTAATAGACCGGCAATAATATATATAGCCTGCAACCCACTTTGTTAGGAACTATGCGGATAATCATATAGTGTTCGTGAGGGGGAAAGTGCCGAAAATTCTCACATAGCCACCGCCGGTGAACTCAAAACCTTCCAGTTCCAAGCAGAGCGCGTTTGACCGTGTGGCCACTCGACTAGTCAGTGATCAGCTAGTCAGTTTGAATTTAACATATGTCTTCACTTTTGTTTAAACTATTTTCTCTACTGACAATACTTTTGTAGTAATTGCTTACTTTATTGATCGAACTCCGCGCTATTGTCGTTACGCGTGTTCACGGACACGCTATTACATTGTGTTAGTGCAATAGCTAAAGGCACATCTGCTCCATTGTCCGTCTTACACCATATACCATACTTGTCATATTGCGTTGATCCGGCGGACTTCGATCAATGAACTAAGAAATAACTACAAAAGTATTATCAGTAGCGAAAAAAGTTTTAGATAAAAGTTGTAGATAATTAAATGATGTATAAGTTAAGGATAATGGGTAAAATTCAATAAAAGTTATAAATAGGGCAGTTTGTGCCTCTCGAACAAAATAACTCGGAAAATATTGATGCTAGAAAAAAAGGTTTCGAATAAAAAAGTTAGAAAATTTAGTTTATAAGAGAAATTATCTTTATAGTTTTTAGCGTAAAGTAACCGTTCTCGAGATATTGAATGAAACGCGTTTTTCGCGATAGTAGCGCCACTGACACTAGGGCGACCCCTCAAATCCGCCATTATGCTCCGAATACACCCCTTTAACAAATCAGACTTCTACGAAAATCTACTACGCTATCTCATGTAGATTTTGTTCTTTTATGTGATAGATTGACTGGAAATTGTACATAGTTGGCAATTGAATATTGAAACAATGAGACCAAGTGCGATGTTTTAGTACGTACGTATACTTCACGATAAATTCATTAGTATACACAAACCATGCGTGGTATTTTATCACTATCTATTGTCGGTTTATAAGGTCAGAACTAAGTTGTTGACAAACAAAACAACTAATTTTGCGGAATTAAAATTGGGAACAAATATCAACTTCAACAGTTTAGAAACTCGTTGTACTAGCTGGTGCTATAAAAGGGTATGAAATATATTATTATATTTCCGCCATAATATTTAATACACAACAGCTTGCAATAATGTATTCTATTTTCGTTAAAAAATATTATGTATAATTTTAATATTTTATTTGAATTATATAATTACTTATTGTAACAAATCAATATCGAAACGGAAAACTTATTTATTGTTATTTTCCTTTGTTTATATAAGATCTGTTCGGAGAAAAATTATAAATGTTATTGGGGATATTACATAAGAATTATGTTTAACTTATTTTATATTTATATTTATATATATATATTTTTTTTTTATATTTTAGTGCTTTACTAATAAAAATACGCCTTTTTTATACCATTAAGGATGTACGAGCGATGATGTATAGTCTATTTATAAAATTATTGAAAATCTTATATAGTACATTCATAAATGTCCACAATAATGTTTATTATATTTTGTCGTAATTTAAAATTTAAATTTAATTTAGGCCCGTCAAACCGTCATATTTAAGAAAAAAACTTGAGATTTCAGGCAATTAAGCTACCGCCGACTATTCCAAGTGACAATTATCAAAAAATGTGTAAAAATATGCGTTTCTCTATTAGAGTAATGCATTAAAACTCCAACTTTAACATTAAATAATTAATTCAAGACCTCCGTAATCGCCCCGGAAATTGGCTTTTATAATTGATTTATATGCACTTCAACTACATGTAAACAAAAAATCAAGCCCTATGTATGAGCATTTATTATTGTTTTCCATTTTTTGACCTAGTTACTTAAATTTCTCATATTTCCAAGCACTACCACCAAATATCTATTCCACAGTATTCAAGTTCCGTTGTGAGTTCAGTTCTATGGTATCTTATTGTTTTATCGTCATCAGAATTGCATAGGTAAAGATTCAAATCGATGCAATGACGTATATTGTCATTGAAAAATAAACATATCAACTTAAAAATGTTTTAAAAAATGTCAGAAACATAGCAGAGCCCAGCGACAGAAGTAATAAATTTTTATTTTCGGTCCACTGTATTGCGTGTATTAGACCTTAATCGTAACGAAGTGCGTTTTTGGAAAATTCATTTGTTCTACGTTAATATGAAACATGTTTGCATTGGATCTATCAGGTTGTTTATGAGTTTATGAGTTTATGAGTTGATCTGAAAATATTTAATATTAATTAGCTGATTAGCTGAAAATGAAATATTTAATATTAATAATATCACACAATTTTTAATGGAAGAAAACTAATATGTTATTTTCATACTGAAGGTAACAAGTTTAGAAAACATTGGTGGGATACGAGGTAAAGCTTCCGTCGCTGGGATCTGAAATATTTCCCATTCTGTGATATTCCCTTTATTAGGATTCCTAGACCAGATCCAGGTCTTTGAAACTTCAGATTTTACCACCTACCTAAAAGCTCCACCGACAGGAAGTTAAACCTTCTACGGATGGCATCCTCACAGTTACATTGTAGATACCACGCTGTTTCTACCGCTTAGTCACAGAAGCAACAGGTCTTGGCGATCTTCTCGATACCCCAACTGGGGGTGTCCACCTTAGTCCTCCTTAACGAAAGTAACGTGTTATTTTCAGTTGGTTATTATCCGATATCAATTTCAATTTAAAGAATACATAGAATCGTATAGATATAAGACTTTTAAAGATGCTCCTATGACCGAACTCCTCTATAAATTGCTAATATAAGTTTATATTAAAATTGCAGATACTTTAATTCTAATTTATACATTTATTTTGATTAAAATCCATGAATTTTTTTTCTCATAGTATTTTTTTAACTTGCCTGTGAAAATAAAAATAAATGCTATAAAAAGATGTCAACGACTCTAACTTTTTAATATCAAGTTTCATGCAATTTAACTTTCTACATCTTGTTTATTACATCACAGCATGAGTACTCTAAAGTGTCGACTGAGTCTAATACTATAATACTAGAGTAATGAATTGTGCATATCAAAGAAAGCATTATTACACAGGTATATAATACCTTCATAAATTTATAGTGAAAACCACACTAAAATCCATTAGATACTTTTAGAAGAAAATTACTTCTGTCTTTCATGAAGTAATCTGCATCAAAAGATAATCTAAGTCTTTCTATATAATTTTATTAATTAGAATTTCCCGTTGACTTTCCGTAGTGACTTTTATCCAACTAAAATGATCAAACAAATCATTATGTGAAGACATAAGAATCGCTGCTTTAAATTAATTACAAAAAACCCTATGTTAAACATTCTTCCTGTCTCAATTTTAATACTACTTTCAACGGTTGGTACGAAAGTTAAGACACGAAAATGTTGTGTTCTGTGCCAAAAAACCTGTGTTTTAAACGTAATGAGAAAGAGAAAGGTTTACAAAAAATGTACATCTCATATAAATAATATCTTTTGCTTGAAACATTTTTTCGAACACTCCATTTTGGCTTAAATAAACAGCCAAGTAGCCGAGCGATCTAAGGCGTTACGTCTGCTTGGGGGCTGGGAGGTTATGGGGGATTATGAATCCCGACATCGGCAGTTTGTCAATTATTAAGAAAAAAAAGGGCGGTTAATTGGCTAAACTGTCGGCGTATGGACAATAACGATGTAACCGGCTATGCTTGTGAAGGTTTTCTGCAGTTTCCTTCACGAACTTCAGATGAATAGCGGCATAGTTCCTATCAGAGAATAGAAATCCAGACATAGTCGGTTCGATTTCCGGTTGATAAATTAATTTTTTCATATCAATATTTAATTAAAATTCCAACGACATGTTTGTCTATATAGTTTACAATAGTTTTTTCATACTATGTCTTACGTAACCTTAATGGAATTTGACATAAGTATTTTATTGTGACGCTTAAGCATATACAAATAATAATATTTAAACTTAACCAATATTAAATTTAGTAACTTCCTAATCATTCTATATGCAGTAAAGTGTTTTTCCACACAAAAAAAAAAACATTTATAATAAATTATAAAATAATGCAAATTATATGATCACATAACTTCTGTTAAATATGAGAGTTTTCATCATAAATTTACCTACTTGTTCCCTTAAAACCTATTATTATATTTGGATACTCAGAAAAAAAAAACAACACGAAACTTCATGTGAAATACAATCCATGATGGCTTCATTATTATTAAGAAAAGAAAAATCGTAATATAAATAAATATATTATGAATATTGTATAACAAGATGGGTATTGGATAACATTATATAACTCCTTTATTTTTCTTTATTTTTTTCATAAATTGTCTTTTACATAATTTATTTCTTTTTTTCAACTCAGCACGTCACGCGTCTACTTCTAAAAAAATATATTTTGGTATGCGTACACTTGGCCACAAAAGTTGATGTCATTTTTTCGAATTTTATAATAGATTTGTGCCATATTCATTTGGTTTTCGAAAAAAAAAAAATTCTAATAAAAGTTGTTACTATATTTATAATGAATAAGTTTTATCCGAAGCATTTTTTCGAAAACCGAATCAATAAGGCACAAATCAATTAGTAAATTTTATAAACTGACATCAACTTGCGTGGGTCATCATAGTACCTATAACCAGTTGACACATTCAATATAATAAATTTATTTTTTAAATCGATTTTCTGCAGTTATGGCTGATCATATCACACATATTACATATATTTACGGCTTTATACAGTGGCGTAGCTACCGGGGTTCTTACAGGTTGCAATCACCGGAGCCCTCTTACTCAGGGGACCCTAAATTACCGAGTCAACTATTGCAGAAGCTTGTAGCGATGTCAGATAACGATTTATGAGAAAATTCTACGAACTGATTTATGCGAAAACATCAGTGACAAATTTCATGAACCATTGTTATCTCTTTGTGCTTGTCTCGAAAGTCGTATAAAAAAACCGCATTCTGTGAAACAGCAAGCACATTCTGTTTTTTGTCAGCTAATTTTCCGGTTGTTTGCCCTGCATTAATGTTATTTTAACAATTCCCGTCCCTGTTGCTTCAACAAAACGTTCATTTTCGAAATTAAAAATAATTAAAAAGTATCTACGAGTTGGTCATTTTCCATAGGACACGAAACTTTCTAACGCTGTAAGACATAATCTTGTTGCAGTCATAAAATTTGCTGAAGCAAAAGTCTCGCGTATGACAGTTTAAAGTTTATTTTCCGCGGTTCGTTATTTTGATTACTAAATAAAAACAAATTTATGATGATTTCACATTTGTTGTATTGTGTGTGAATGTTTGTAATAATAATTGTAATAAGTTTTCTCGAAAGACTATATATTGTTCCTGTCAAAGATGATATGTTGTTGTATATTACGAGATTTATGTAATGAGGAGAACTCAAAAAAAAGTTTCCACCTGGGTCTCGCAAAGTGAAGCTACGACACTGATATAGATTTCAGTCTGTATACATAGACTTTAGTTTTTACAGGTGTTTAGAGTTTAACCGAGTTTTGACGAGCCTTATTTTTCCATCTGAATAGTTGGCAAAAAACGGACTCTTGCCAAGCAAAATTGAACGATGTAATGTCTAAAAAGATGAATATAATATTTTGATTTACATTAGTACCTACAGAAAAAAAGTTCATACTTTACCTAGTTACGTTTATAGTTCTTTTTAATGAAATGACATCAATTACAATACAAAAAAATATGGCTGACAGTACATATATGTATACTACACAGGAACTATTTATTACAGCCAGTAATACATTGTTGTTTATATGAAATACATATCTCGTTCATTTATTTAGTATTGTTTTGTTGGTTTTTTAATTATGATGTATTGCATAATTAATGTATGTTTGGTTCATACATGTTCAATAATTAAAAAGGCATCAAACAATTTACAGGATGCGTCAGTCGCGAAAACAATGATAGTAATATGGCTAGTTTTTAGATATTGAATTATCGTTAGAATGCAATACATCTGTAGGCTGAGAACCGTTGCGGTCACCTGTACACATCCTGTTTGTACAGGTAAAAATTGCTGATTTTAAAGTAATAAATAATGTTGATCAATACGATGAACGATGTAGTAATTGGTATGGCATTCTCCTCCGATTAGCAATGCTTTCCTACACGCATGTTATATAAATAGTCGGATATTAACATAGTGTGTACCTTCCATTCTTTCTGATTCACCCTGTCTGTATACATACATAATCATGATATTTATTTATTTTGTATATAAATTTGTTATTTAAAAAAAAAATAAATTAAATTTTAAATTAAAACATACTACTCGTAGCTGAAAACAAAACAAATTAGGGTTTGTACAGCAGCTTTAACAACAAATTGAAAATTTAAAAAAACATGTATGTATGGTAGAAAAACAATTGCGTATACTGAAAATGAATTTTAAAAATTTTCAATATAACTTTAAACATATCATTCATTCTGTTATAGAAATGCTAGGGAGTATAGAAATACTAGGGTAGACCGGAGTCGGTTGAAACGGTACGGTTGAAATAAGGCTAATAATTCAAATAATAATGATGATATCGGGGCTGTACAAGGAGAAAAGAACGAGCCTTTATTGTCGGAACATGCTTGTCAATGTTCAGTGTCGCTTCGGGATTTTTGTTGCTGTTATTTTGTTTTTTAATACAAAACTATATTAATGTAAGAACTTTGGTTATGGAAGTACAGGTAGGGGTTATTCTTATTTATTTAAATTGACTTTTTTGGGGGTTATGACAACAAATTTTCTAAAACCTGTGCCGGGGATGATTTTTTAACAATTTTTTTGAGGTCGGATGAAACGTTTCAACCGACCTTTTGTACCCGTTTAATCGCAGGCATTTACCCGTTTAGCCGCAACATATTTTCGGAACTAATTTTGCGCCATCTTATGCTACCGACCGGTTATGAGTGGCCAAATTCAAATGAAGATAATTCGGAAGAGGACGACCGTTTTCAGGCTTTAAGTCGATCATTGTCGACTTATAGCCTGAAAGTCAATCATTGTCCCCTAGACACCCACTCCCACCAGGGGGTGTAAAAATATCTAACTATAAAACCTTGAGCGGTAAAAAATTCAAAGACAAAAAATGTTCCTTTTTGAAAAATAAACAAGGCCCACACCAGAGGGTTCGGGTGGTTAAGATAAATTTTTGAAATCTATTTTCTTTTACCCGAATTTATACGAAATATTTGTGTTTTAACGCAGCGAAGCCGCACAGGTCAGCTAGTTATATGTATTTTTTTTTTAATTAGGAAAAACCACTGAAAGACAACAGCAATCTGTGTGTTTTAATGAAAAAATATTTTAATATTACACCTTTTTTCAAGGTACAATTATTGGTGGTGTTACCGTTAATTGATGAGAATTATGTAGACACAAAATAACTAGGAAATTGATGGTGGACTTTATGGGTTGCATTTAGAACAAACACTCAGAGACAAATCCACCCTACTGCCTGTCTTGGATTTGTTAAAGTATATTTGTTACATAACAACCCCAAACGGTGCAACCAGTACGAAATTCTTATTTAGTCCTTTATGGCATCGCAAATGATTACAACTTTTGTGAAAAAAACCGCCAATTTTTGCAATCGACTATATAAGGTTGAATTTTTGCTACTTTCAAATTTACACAAACGGATTTTAATAGTCCAGAATTTAGTTATTTCATATAATTTTCCATTGATTCAATTCTAAAATAGAATGAGATATTAGATTCCAGTAATTTGGGTCAAAACCGTATTGACACTTGATCAATTTTTCTATATATAAATATAGATTATTATGTTTATTTGTTTATTAATATTTGTTTGTTTGTGTATACTTTCGTGTCCACATAACGTTGTTTGACCAAATTCTTTTCGAATCCGTATGACAAACTGTAGAAGACTATAGCGTATACTCCGACAAATTTTATTGTCATTGAATTTATTAATTAAATTAAATACTTATATGAAAAAATTAACTCGTCAACCAGGAATCGAACCTCGGGCCTCTGGATAACTAGTCCAGTGTGCTGCCTGTACACCAAAGACGATTGTGATGTGACAGCCAACTTTTTCATATTATTCTAATTTTTGTTTTATTTATTAGATAGTATTTACTTCTTTCTGAAGTGATTTGTTTATTAATATTTGTTTGTTTGTGTATACTTTCGTGTCCACATAACGTTGTTTGTCCAAATTCTTTTCGAATCCGTATGACAAACTGTAGAAGACTATAGCGTATACTCCGACAAATTTTATTGTCATTGAATTTATTAATTAAATTAAATACTTATATGAAAAAATTAACTCGTCAACCAGGAATCGAACCTCGGGCCTCTGGATAACTAGTCCAGTGTGCTGCCTGTACACCAAAGACGATTGTGATGTGACAGCCAACTTTTTCATATTATTCTAATTTTTGTTTTATTTATTAGATAGTATTTACTTCTTTCTGAAGTGATTTGTTTATTAATATTTGTTTGTTTGTGTATACTTTCGTGTCCACATAACGTTGTTTGTCCAAATTCTTTTCGAATCCGTATGACAAACTGTAGAAGACTATAGCGTATACTCCGACAAATTTTATTGTCATTGAATTTATTAATTAAATTAAATACTTATATGAAAAAATTAACTCGTCAACCAGGAATCGAACCTCGGGCCTCTGGATAACTAGTCCAGTGTGCTGCCTGTACACCAAAGACGATTGTGATGTGACAGCCAACTTTTTCATATTATTCTAATTTTTGTTTTATTTATTAGATAGTATTTACTTCTTTCTGAAGTGATTTGTTTATTAATATTTGTTTGTTTGTGTATACTTTCGTGTCCACATAACGTTGTTTGTCCAAATTCTTTTCGAATCCGTATGACAAACTGTAGAAGACTATAGCGTATACTCCGACAAATTTTATTGTCATTGAATTTATTAATTAAATTAAATACTTATATGAAAAAATTAACTCGTCAACCAGGAATCGAACCTTTATGTGGACACGAAAGTATACACAAACAAACAAATATTAATAAACAAATCACTTCAGAAAGAAGTAAATACTATCTAATAAATAAAACAAAAATTAGAATAATATGAAAAAGTTGGCTGTCACATCACAATCGTCTTTGGTGTACAGGCAGCACACTGGACTAGTTATCCAGAGGCCCGAGGTTCGATTCCTGGTTGACGAGTTAATTTTTTCATATAAGTATTTAATTTAATTAATAAATTCAATGACAATAAAATTTGTCGGAGTATACGCTATAGTCTTCTACAGTTTGTCATACGGATTCGAAAAGAATTTGGACAAACAACGTTATGTGGACACGAAAGTATACACAAACAAACAAATATTAATAAACAAATCACTTCAGAAAGAAGTAAATACTATCTAATAAATAAAACAAAAATTAGAATAATATGAAAAAGTTGGCTGTCACATCACAATCGTCTTTGGTGTACAGGCAGCACACTGGACTAGTTATCCAGAGGCCCGAGGTTCGATTCCTGGTTGACGAGTTAATTTTTTCATATAAGTATTTAATTTAATTAATAAATTCAATGACAATAAAATTTGTCGGAGTATACGCTATAGTCTTCTACAGTTTGTCATACGGATTCGAAAAGAATTTGGACAAACAACGTTATGTGGACACGAAAGTATACACAAACAAACAAATATTAATAAACAAATCACTTCAGAAAGAAGTAAATACTATCTAATAAATAAAACAAAAATTAGAATAATATGAAAAAGTTGGCTGTCACATCACAATCGTCTTTGGTGTACAGGCAGCACACTGGACTAGTTATCCAGAGGCCCGAGGTTCGATTCCTGGTTGACGAGTTAATTTTTTCATATAAGTATTTAATTTAATTAATAAAGTCAATGACAATAAAATTTGTCGGAGTATACGCTATAGTCTTCTACAGTTTGTCATACGGATTCGAAAAGAATTTGGACAAACAACGTTATGTGGACACGAAAGTATACACAAACAAACAAATATTAATAAACAAATCACTTCAGAAAGAAGTAAATACTATCTAATAAATAAAACAAAAATTAGAATAATATGAAAAAGTTGGCTGTCACATCACAATCGTCTTTGGTGTACAGGCAGCACACTGGACTAGTTATCCAGAGGCCCGAGGTTCGATTCCTGGTTGACGAGTTAATTTTTTCATATAAGTATTTAATTTAATTAATAAATTCAATGACAATAAAATTTGTCGGAGTATACGCTATAGTCTTCTACAGTTTGTCATACGGATTCGAAAAGAATTTGGACAAACAACGTTATGTGGACACGAAAGTATACACAAACAAACAAATATTAATAAACAAATCACTTCAGAAAGAAGTAAATACTATCTAATAAATAAAACAAAAATTAGAATAATATGAAAAAGTTGGCTGTCACATCACAATCGTCTTTGGTGTACAGGCAGCACACTGGACTAGTTATCCAGAGGCCCGAGGTTCGATTCCTGGTTGACGAGTTAATTTTTTCATATAAGTATTTAATTTAATTAATGTTTGTTTGTGATAATAACAATAAATGATGAATGATAATACTAATTAATTTTTAAACAATAATGTCAAATTATATATCAAGTAGATTGAGAAAACCTATTGAGAAATCAAAAGTACAATCATATTTTTTTACACAATTGGTCTACTTTAAAAAAAAAATATCCTCACATCCAATACAAATAGTGTGTTCGCTCACCTAATATGATAATCATCCATTTTTTTATGTCAAAAGGTACAAACTTCAAATTTCTTCATTTCGATGTAAAACGAAGTGATTAAAATGATTTCCAGCCTTTCGGAAATTAACATATCGTAAAACAGCAAAGTGTCAAAGCAAAAAAACAATTTTTTTAATGGCCAAATTAAACTTTTTGAGATATGATAAAAGGATTTTGTTGAAATATACCAAGATATTCTAGTATATTCGATCTAAACCCTGATATGAAAAAGAATTATTAATTAAAACGAATCTATGTACCTTCAACCAATGTTTCTTTTAGACTCAAAATTCAATATTCAAATGCAAATTTGTTAGTAGTTACAAAATGTTTAGATATTGAAGAAGTCCAATATCTAGAAGCGAGTACACTAAATACCTACCCCTATCACCCCTAACAGAGAAAAACATAGGAAACAGTGTGGAATTTCAATTCACACAAGCCAAATGGTGTGATCATGACAGTCTTCGTGATATCATCATCGTATACGGGAATCTGATAATAAGCTCTTATCAAGTCAAGCATAGAAAATATCTTTTATCACGTTCCTGTACACGATGATTATGGATATATTCGTTTTGGATGCTTGCACGCTTTCAGCGCTGTCAAGGGTTTAATGTTCGCCTTGAGGCTGTGTATGCCGACAAAGTACGCTAATGGATGTGGTAGGCAGCAAAAGCGTCAACGGTAAATCGTACTAGCTTCCAAAACAAACACTGCATAAGCGTTTGTTTATTTTTATTTTTTTAATATTTTATATCTTTTTTTTTTCTGAGTAAACAAAAAACCCACATACCATACAAAATATTATTAGATAAAAACAGACATACTTTTTTTTTACCCACATACTTTTTCAAATTGTCAGTTTAAACATTCTATTAGTTGAAAAACAGCTTAACTGTTTTCCTCCTCCATATTGAATAATCCAATTTACACGTACTTATAATTCTAAAACCAATGGCATTTTCGATAGTAGAGTATTGCACTCATAAGTGTGAGCACTGATAGCGTGTAAGCGCCCAAAACGAATACACTCTATGTATGTTTTAAGAAACTAACATCGGGCATAGGACAGATAATATTGAATAAAATTGTATATACCAATAATTAGTGAAAAATGACAATTATTTATCCTGCTTGAACAATGTTCATTTACCAGTTAAATTCAATTATGGTAATAATATTCTATTATTGTGCTGTTCTGTGTGTATATGATTGAAATTTAATTGTATGTATGTATATATGGTAATTTTATATTATATTATTGTTCATATATAATAATAATATTTAAAAGGTAGCTATAGAACTGGAAGTGGATATGGAAGTGGAATAGTAGTATATGACAGCTAAAGTATGTCGTCTGTCTAGTATTCAGCACTGTTATGTATTGTACTATCCTACCAAAAATAGAAATATAATAAAAGGAACCCAGTTCTCGTTTGTTCTAAAATACTTTGCCAAAAAGAAAAAATTCTATATGTGGGGCCAAACATCTCAGGTAGCTCAGTTGGTAGAGCATTGGTCTAGAATACCAGAGGTCGTGGGTTCAATCCCCATCATGGATGTGTATGATTTGTCATATCAAGCAATTGATGTCAGAGGATGTGGGGCCAAACCGTTGTGTGTTTTCCTAAGTGACTATTGAATACTTTGCTTTGGGGCGTTCATATATAGGGGTGTTTTTACAAGTGCAAATATTGTTTTTTTACTCATGCGGGAAAAGTACTATCTTACTGCTTGCCTATTCAATTATTAATATAACAATAGTTGAATAACCAAACATTTACCGCACCAAAAAGAGGGCGCTAAAATAGTACTTATCCCGCATTAGTAAAAAAAATAGTATTGGCAACTCGTGCGGTGTTGTCGATTGGCCACTCGAGCGAATGAGTGGACAACATCTCGTGGGCAATCGACAACTTACCGCGCTTGTTGCATAGACTATTAATGGTACAAAGCTAAAATTTATTACGGTTATACATATTTATAACGCCTACAAAGTTGTTTTTGTATAACCAACCCATAAAATTTATTTGGGTTTCAACTCAACATGTAAACTTGGAGTAAATTTTTTGATAACTGTATTCCATCGCGAAGGCTTTTGCGCATAGTTCAACGCAAATTTCGTTAATTTATGTTATAGGATGGAGGAATACATCCAGGAGGGGTTCCTTAAATTTTGGTGTCCTAAAACCCATAAAAAAATTTTAATTAACTATTAAACTATAGTTAATTATAAATAATATAGTTAATTATAAAAATGCATAAAATATTTTATTATAATAAAAATAAAACTTTACAAAATAGAATGCATAAATTTAAGAATAATATTTTAAGAAAAAATCTGCAATTGTTATTATCTATGAGAACGGGTGTGGGGTTGGTATGTCTAGATTTTTCCCTCGAAAACTAATACTTTAGAGCGTATTAATGTTATTCGATATGCTCTTTTAGATCGTCTACTTTATCTTATATACAAAAAATAACTCCGAAATTTCATTAGTAATTGAGATCTAAAGCTATTTCATGAAAATACATACTCGTGAATATACACACACATACACACGTACAAACGTTGCTCGAACTTTCACCATAATGTCGTACGTATGACTGGCTGCATGTTCTATCTATCTATACATACGATATATACATGTAAATACAGTAAAACTTGATTAAAATAAAACAAATATAACATACACAACTACTGTACCCATAACATGGTGGTTCTTCACGCATGAAGAAAATTAGAGAAAAAACATAAGTTGAAGAGAATCTTAAATGTGCTATGAAACATGAACATTAGTTCCATGCCAATATCTGCAAAGTAATTGAAAAAAAATTGTTGGAAAAATATTTTAAATTGAAATTAAACTGTCTCATAATACAGGCAATACTAAATTTTTCATACAGAAGGTTTTCTAAGAAAATTTCTAAAAAGATAAGAAAAATCTCTAAGGGATCTTCTGTCCTGCGCTCTATGAATAAGATCTGTGGTGGTTTTCAGTTTTGTTACTGGTAGAATGCTGTTTAAAAAGTGTATTCTTTTTCGACATCTTCCTTTGAATATTTTTCCGGATCTAGCTATTCGCGGCTTCCTGTAGTCCTTGCGTCTTCGGCTGATCCAGTCTCTTCGAATTTGGCTACAAGTTGCAATAGTTTATGTTTAAAAGGAACATATCTGACATTAAAATAGCGTCGAAAATTTCTCTGAGTGGAAATAATGCTTCTTCCGTTTTGCAAATAAAAAGTTACGATCTTAAACTTTCTGCAGGCGTGTATCTCTCCATATCTCTCCATATTGGCAGCTCATGTTCTTAGAGTTTCAGTTTACATTCCTTGGAAAAGTTTTTTTAAGGATATTATTTGTCTCAAAAAATTCAGTGATGTGCTTCATGAACACTTTCCTACACGCGTTCAATATTTTTAATGGATCTAGCTATTTGCGGTTCCCTGTAGTCCTTGCGCCTTCGGCTGATCCAGTCTCTTCAAATTTGGATACAAGTTGCAATATTTTATGGTTAGAAGGAGCATATCTGACATTAAACTATCGTCGAAAATTTCTCTGAGTAAAAATAATGCTTCTTCCGTTTTGCAAGTAAAAACTTACGATCTTAAACTTTCTGCAGGCGTATCGCTCAATATCGAAACTCCCAACTATTTAGTTTTATCTAAGAAAAAGATAATCAATAAATATTGATTCCAGAAAGAATAGGGAATATGCATGAAAATTTTTTTTCACTTGAATTGAAGCATGTTTACTTGACAAATATCAAGGTAAAATTACTTTTTAAATAACTTTAAAAATAAGCGAGATACGAATGATTGAAATTCCCAATTAGACAAAGAGGGTGATAGCCTTCTTGATATGTTATGTGACGTCATATTACACTTTCACCATTTAAAATACACGTAAAACTCCGTTTTTAGTATTTTTGCAAGAAAGATACAGATAATAATCTTTAAAAGCTTATAGGTTCCTTGATATTTGTCGGATTTTAATTTCGTGTTTAAATATTATTTTAGTATTAACAGTATTTTCATATTCTGAAAAAAAATGTGAAAAAAAATGTTCATGCATATTCCCTATTATTGAAATTAAAAATCGTGAAGGTACTTTGGCGCCACCCAGTATTTACAACGGGTACTTACCCGAAATCTTGTGAACAATATAATCTATTGACTATAACTCTATTCATGTTATTTTGGCTGGAAATATTATAATAAACCGACATTGACTTTTCTTTACAATATTTTACATTGAAACTACACTGTATAACTAGTGATGCCGCCAGAGACGAGACAAACGAGACGAGACGAAAACATATCAGCGAGAGACGAGTCCGAAAATTAGAATCGTCATTTCAATATCTACAGATTTTTTCATTTGTAAAAATATACGAATCACAAAACAGCAATAGGGAATATGCATGAAAGTTTTTTTTCACATTTATTTTCAGAATATGAAAATACTGTGAATACTGTAATAATATTTAAAAACAAAATTAAAATCCGACAAATATCAAGGAAGCTATAAGCTTTTAAAGATTATTATCTGTCTCTTTCTTGCAAAAATACTAAAAACGGAGTTTTACGTGTATTTTAAATGGTGAAAGTGTAATATGACGTCACATAACATATCAAGAGGGCTATCACCCTCTTTGTCTAATCGGGAATTTCAATCATTCATATCTCGCTTATTTTTAAAGTTATTTAAAAAGTAATTTTACCTTGATATTTGTCAAGTAAACATGCTACAATTCAAGTGAAAAAAATTTTTCATGCATATTCCCTATTCATTTTGGGTGGTCATGATTTATTTTTTATCTTCTAATCTTATTAAACATAAGAAAATTTTTATAAAGTGTTTATTCTCAAGAAAATTTTCAACTGTAAAAACGAGACGATAGAAAAGTACTTTTTCAAGTCAATACAATACAAGAGACAAGTATCGTCTCGTCACGTCTCACGACATCACTATGTATAACCAAATACGAGTATGCTCTATCGTAAATTGTCTATGTGAAAAGAAGTATAGATGAAAAAGGTGGAAAATATATGAAAATATATAACGTACAGAAAATGAGTATTCCCTTTTTAAAGGGGATTCGTTTTTTTTGGATAAAAATTTTACTTTCAAAAAAAATTTAATAGTCTCTACTGAGATTTAAAGAATATCTTCCAATCAAAGTGACACATTTTTTATATAAATAAAAAATTATTACAATTTTTTCTATTAACAAAATGGAAAATGTTTGTACAACCTTTTTTTTTTTTGCATACAATTTGACAAAGTTTTTTATAGGCTGTCTCACTTTAAACAATACCTGTAAATATTTTCAGAAATATTATTTCAATTCGTCAAGGAAGCGTTTTTCAAAGACGAAAATTTCTCTCTCTCAAATGGTAGATAGATAGATAGACTTTAGTTTTTAAGTCGAAAATTGAGAAAAGATTAATAGATGCTTTTGATTTAAAGTTTTTCTATTTAAAAAAAAAAATCAAAAATTGAAATAAAAATTATTACATATAATTTAATTTTAATCAAAAGTTATACAAATTGAATGTTTTTAAATAACATAAATAGATCACAAATAAATAATTTTGTAAAAACAAGATAGTTTTTGTAAAACAAATAAACAGAAGTAAGCTAGCTTACAGTAATGAATGTATAATAAAATTTGTGTATAGATTTTGAATTCACACTGGCTGTGTTCATTAAGTCGCTGGTTAAATATCAACCAAGCGGGGTATGACAATGGGTCAAACCCAAGGAGAGGTATAATTTTTAATTAATTTTACAAATAATCTGAACACTTCGACTACGTTCATGGTTGTTGATATACTAAAATATTCTAGAAGCCTCCATGCGAAAGTATATTGTCAACAAAAAATATTTATTCAAAAAAACAACCATGTTCTCGAAGGATCTTTGATGGGTATATAAACCGGTGACCAGTGTTGATTCAAATCAGTTTAATATCGACTATTGTCTGTTAGTATCAAAGTTGAAATCAAGTATTGTTTGATTAGTTCAAAGTATATAATTGTTGTTCAATCCAGATCAAGTTAAAGTTGGAATTTGTACAAGTAATTTGATCAAGTAATTCAAAGTTTGACATTGTGTGAAAAAAATTGTTGAAAAAGAAATTGGATAATCATTTTTTTTAAGCAATAAAATCAGGTTTTTTTTTTGTTTCGTAAAAACTTGTGTTTAATTTAATTTTTTTTCTCTTTTCTTTAAACAAAAACGTGCGTGTTGTTTCAATTACAAAATATTTAGTAATATCTTTTACTAATATATATTTTTTTTTTGTCGAGTATCGGAATCATTGCAGGATCTGGCAGCGCTCCTTTGAGGATAAAGAAAGCCAGGATACCGCGACAATAGATTGATATATCTTGGGGTATAAAAAGTACTGCACGTCGACCTTATGGTTCATTGTGCTCCCCCTTCAGACTTAAGTAAGACTTCCCATGCCAAATGATAAGAGATATAAGAAAAGTTTAGGTAGATATAAGAAAAGTTTAAATTTACCTTTTCTAAAGAAAAAACTTTTTTTTGAAACTTTTCCATAATATTAAAGCGCAAAGCGTTGCAACGGATTACGTCTACAGCTAGTAAATTATAAAACTTTTTGTATGCTTCATTCCACTGCATCAACCAAGGAGAAAATAAATTCATAAACCACTTTATCAAACGGCATATATATATATATATATATATATATATATATATATATATATATATATATATATATATAGTACAAGCCATTTATAAGGTTCCTTGTTGAAAAATCTAACTAGCAAAATTAAATATTACAGATAAAATTAAAATTTAAAGAAAAAACTAAAAAAATATGCTTTTACTGCAAAGTCAATTAAAAAATGCAAAAAAATTTAAATAAAGAGATTCATAACAAAATTAACATTAATATAAACAAAAGTATGGGGTGCTCTCTACTTACGTCTTCATAATGGCTCTACATTTAGAAGAATAAATAGAGAGCACCCCATACTTTGATTTACATTAGAGTTAATTTTGTTGTCCATCTTTTTATTCTATTTCTATTTTAAATTATTTTGCATTTTTCAGTTCATATTGCAATAAAAACATGTTTTTTTTAGTTGTTTTTTTTACTCTAAATTTCATTATTTTTTTTTAGTCTTAAGTCGCTAATAAGTCTTTTTAAGTCGCTAATAAAATATAAAATTAATTAAGATAATAGTGTGAAATGTATGTACCTATATATTTTTTCTACTTTTAGTATGATTTACCAAGGGAAGGACAACTACCGTGAAACAACCTTTTATTATATTTCACAGTATTTCACTTTGATTCTAGTAATTTTGTCTGTATGTGAAAATAATACCTAATTTTCTAGTATAAAATGGTTTGACATGTGAAATATGATACCTTAATAACACTCAAGTTATATGGGTTAAAAAAACCATTTGAGAATATATAAACAAAAACAATTGGTTGTTTTCAATGATCAAAGTGAAAAATTTAAGTATTTCACTTCAAACGAATGGTTTAGAGCTTTCACTCCTATCGTGATGCAATATGAACTACTTACTATCTGGCTTCACACAATTTTAAAAGTATTTTTATACCCGGTATATAATATATGCCCGGTATATAATATATTAAATTTGCCAGTTCAAGTGGCCGAGCGGTCTAAGGTGTAATGTCTGCGCAGTATGTCTTCTTGGAAACTGGGAGGTTATGGGTTCGAATCCTGATATCGGCAGTTTGTCAATTATTAAGAAAGAAAAAAAGGGCGTTTAATTGACTAAACTGTCGGCGTATGGACAAGAACGAAATAACCGGCTATGCTTGAGAAGGTTTTCTGCAGTTTCCTTCACGAACTCCAGATGAATATCAGCATAGTTCCATATCATAGTCGCCTGCAGTCACACACCCTACCAATTCCAAGTCTATACACAAAAATTCCTTCCATTCCACTCACATCCTCACATCCTTAGGCATCACAATGGACCTTATGGTCGAAGTGTAGGGCAGCCTCTACAATCTATCTCTATCTATCTTAAGTTTAGTCCCGACTTTGTAACGGTTGAAAATATTGATAGCGAAAAAAATTTTGGCATAGGTGTTCATAAAATGATTGAATTAGTCCATTTTCGCAAAGTTGTCCGTCCGTCCGCCCATTTGTAAACACGATAACTCAAAAACGAAAGGAGATAGCGAGCTGAAATTTCGTATGTGTGTTCTAGTGCTAAAAGGGAAGTCAAGTTCGTAAATGGGCAAATTCGGACCATGTTTGTGGAAAATAGGCAAAACGGTTTATCTTTGAAACCGTACGAGATAGAATAAAAATTTAAAGACAAAAATGTTCGTTTTTTAATAAAGAAACAACTTTATGTTGAAACTTCTTTTCATAAATTCAGTTTATACCAATTATTTAAGCAACTAACTCAGTTGTTGTTATTTTTACTTGTTTTATAAATATAATAGTTGAAATAACGGTTAAAATATACAATTTACTTTGAATAACAATGCTTTAAATATTATCGAAATGGCGTCCCTTGAACAATTTTTATTAAGTAGTAAAAAGTCAGATTGTGCCGGATTTTCCCAAACCAGGGTTTTGGGTAATTTTTATGATCAATTAAGCAATTATACAGTGGATTGATTTTATGTCAGTAAATGGATGATCTATCGCTGCTCGGAACAAATAATACGTTCAGCCAGAACTATTTTCTTTATTGGATCTAATAATTATCCAGTAAGTAATTATTTTTTGTCGAGTTTAATCACACCAATGTCTTACAAGTTTGATGTTTTTTTAAATTTTCACACTATTTTTTTTGCTTGTGAAAAACCGACAACAAATATTTCCCATTGGTGAAAACCTGTTTTCCCATAGATAACCTTAAGTTATGATTATATTGTATTATAAAATTCAATGAGACTTGTTCTTTCATACTTATGTCTTCGTAACCCTAATAGAAACTGACATTGATATAGTACTGTGACGTTTCAGTGTACATAAGTAATAATATGTGAGAAAATAAATGAATGTTGACTGTCAATGATATGAGAAAATTAACTCACTAAGCTATATCATCTGTGGTGTATACACTTGTTCTTGCATAATATTTATGTCTTCGTAACCATTATGGAAATTGACATTGGTACAGTATTGTAACGTTAAAGTATACACAAATATTAATAGGTGATCAATTGGTTATTTAAAATAAAATCTTTTAATCTCTAGTATTCCCTAGGTAGATGATAGTCCGCAATATTATTATGGTATTCGGCTTTCCCAGAGCTATATCCAAACTAGATTCTATTATTTATTTGTGTATGTAAATATTTGTATATTTGGTTTCGCATACAGACTGTATTTTCATTCATAATGTTCAAATAATCAGTATATAATGCTTGCCGCATATAAAATTATATGAAATAATGATACAATATTAACACAGTAGTCTTATAATAGCAAAACGGACTTGTAAGTCTGTAGCATTCAGGCATTGCATCATGGATACTACACAAGGATACCGAACTCCATGTAAACAAATAATTGACAAAAGATGTCAGTAACGTCGCTTCTATGCCGGAAACAGTGGTGAGAGTATAAGTCGTGAGTTTTAATTGAAAAACATTACGCATTTATAGTATTATAAAAATTATTTGCAGCCAAAGTATTTTTTCAATAAAATACATTTTTTAATAAATGATAAGTAATTTCAATTTTTCAATTAGTTGAAACAAATTGCATGCTTCAAAATAATCACTACGAAATAAAACTGGTTACTTGCTTACTTCATTCCTATCTATTATACTATATTCACTTCGGTACGGATTGTAGTACGGATGAACAACTAGCGACGCTAGTGGCATAAAAAGTAAATATTACAATTACCATTTCGTTGCCATTGAGTTCGATATCCATGTGTAGTATCCATGCATTACTGATTACATGATAAATGTTAATTACATGGTATACTTCAATGCCTATATAACGTTAAAATATGCATGCACTCTGTATATGGGTATGTGTAATTTGTGTATAATATAAATTTATATTACTAAATAATAACTTTCATATAACAAATATTATTTTGAATCGATTACGATTGCCATAGAAGTCATTCATTTCTATTTAACTGTGATTTAAGTTGACCACTTCGATAACAGAAATGTGGTGTACCTTTTCAAAGGTTCTGTTACAATTATTAAACATTATATTATCGAATGAAAATTAGTGAGAACTCTAGGTTTTTGAAATAAAATTTCAAATTCGCCCCCTTTACCTAGATCAGTTTTTTGTATTATAAATACGTATTTCGACTACAATGTAGTCATCATCAGTATAAATTAGCTAGTCGTACTTTACTCTTTGACAATTAGAAATAGATATAAAGTCGAGATCAATGGACAAAAATAAAAATAAATAGAAAATTAACTAGATTAAAATATATTAGATTTAAAATAAAATAAATTTTAAATTATATTGAAATTACTCATTTTAAAATTTCCTTCATTCACATTTATTCCGGTTAATTTTACTTTTATTAAAATTACTTTTATATTGTCGCAGGATATGTTACTTGTTACTAATTTGGTGACAGTTTCACGAACTATCTTGGTTTTACGCTACTTATATATGTTCGGCCGACTTTAGATGCTATTCTAAGACCGCACCTGATTGGTGCTGAGTTATGCCTTGCACAGTGAACACGTTTTTGTATTTTGACATCTTTAGAGAGAGATGGACATATTGGCACTTGATTTTACCGTAAGATTTTGATTAAATCTGAATTTGGTACCGGTCCATTGCCTAGATTCATAATATTTCTTTTGAATTTCTGAATGTATATGTTTTCGTATGTTAGTTCTAGGGGATTTTTAAGAATTTGTTAAATCGAGGAAATCGTTATATTGAGGTTCGTTATACTAAGGTTATACTGTATATATATATATATATATATATATATATATATATATATATATATATATATATAAATATATATATATATGTATATATATATATATATATATATATATATATATATATATATATATATACTACAATGTAAACTTCATATATAATATGACAAGTATAAAAGGATAATAAGGCTTTATAATCTTCAAACCCCTGTCTCTCAAAAACAATATAAAAAATGGTATATTCAGTACTTAATGTTGTCAGACATATTCATTCATTATGTAATTTTCATTTATTAATATAAGCACAATGAATAATAAATGTGACATTTTTGAAGTATGATGCGATATAAAGAGAAAATTTTTATTATATACATTTCATTTAGAAAATAGTTTTCCATTTTATTATTTTATTTAGCCATGTTGTGTTTAAATCCAACATAATACAATTCTTTTAAGGTTGCGAATGATAGTCGAAGCAAAAAGTATAAATAAAATATACTATGAGAAACTTACTAAAATTGAACATAACAAATTTTCACCTTTAAATACGGATATCTTCTTTTTTTTTAAATTCGTCGCATTATTTTATCTGGTGTAAAACAGTTGACGAACTGAAATCAATATTCCGACCATATTTTGTACGAAATTTGCAAACTGTAGCAGGCAAACTTTCATTATTTTTTTAATATTCATTCGTGTAGTGCTCTATTTTTACTAACCCTAAACTGCCAGCTATCAAACTGTTTTCTTTTTTTGCTTGGCAACACTTTACCGCACAAATAGCGGCAAATTCAAATCTTGCGTGAATTATGGGACACCCTTTGTATGCCAGGATATACTAAGTTTAGCCCCGACTTTATCGATTGAAAATATTGATTGCAGAAAAAAAATTTTGGTAAATGACCTAATTAGTCCATTTTCGCATATCCACCGTCCGTTCGTCTGTAAACACGATAACTCAAAAACAAAAAGAGAAAGGAAGCGGGATAGCAAATTTCGTATGTGTGTTCTAGAGATAAAAAGTAAGATCAGGTTCATTTGAATGGGCAAAATCGGACCATGTTTGGGCAAAATGGGTAAAACTGTATATCTTTGAAAGCGTAAGAGATTTGAGACTTTTTTTTCATAAATTCAGTATATACCGAGTATTTAAGAAATTAACTCAGTTAGTTGTTATTTTCAATTGTTTTATGGTAATCAATACTGAGAATATTTTACAATCTTTCATGTATTTTGTTTATAGCTGGATGATCAAGTTCACAATGTTCTTCCAAAAGTTCCAGTACCATTGCAAGAAGCTACAGTACGCTTATTAAGTCGTGATACTCGCCAAAGGCCAACAGCCCAATTATTATCACTTATAAAATACTTTAGGTACAATTACTTAATCATTTTAAAAACTAATAATCATTATAACTACATAATTAAATATATTATGCCGAGCATGTGGACTAGACATATGCCGTATATAAAAAAATATTCACAAAATATGTTTCTTGTATTTTTAAGCGATCCAGCAGTCCATGCATTACAATATCTGGATGTCATTAATATGAAAGATCCAACACAAAAAAGTCAGTTCTATCGTAATACATTAAAAGAGGTCCTGATTTTTATACCAAAGGTAAGATTTCCACTTTTTTTTTTTGCTTAACCTTTAGCTAAAATACTTTTTTTGTTTATTAACAAACCTAAATACAAGGTTTTATTATTATGTAACGCACTAAAAAGCTAAAAATAATTAATTAATTATTGAAAATGAAGTAATGTAATAGCATCATTGGATCTTATTCGCCCCCCCCCCCCCAAGTAAAAATCATTGAAAATGGGTGCAAATGGGTGAAAACGGTTTGCTAGGACCATGGGAAGTAATTCCAAGGAGGAAAAAGTCCCTTTCGTCCTTGAAATCCGTGAAATTCAAAAATGTTTTTTTATTATTTTTAAGGGTTTTTACGAAAAAAAAATGTACAATATTAAATTGTAAACCAACCAAACTACCCCAACTCGACCATTTTCATCCGTGAAATCCTTAAAATTCAAATTTTTTTTTTAATTTAATTAAAAAATATTGTAAAAATTATTTTTTTTACTATATTACATTATCGGAGGGTTGGGTTGGGTTGAGTTAGATTGGGTTGGGTTGGGCTAATTAATATGGTTTTATTTATTTATTTAACATTGATTACCTATTGGAAATTTTGAAAACGGTCTGTATAATTTTCTAATATTTTTAACAGAAATTGTGGTATCAACATGTATGGCCGTGTTTACAACAAGAAATGCGCGCACAAGAAGTATTAGCCGCTGTTTTACAACCCATCTTGTACATGATACACGAATCAACAATTGAAGAATATGAAAATATAATTCTACCATCATTTCGGTAAAAATATGTAAATGTTACCACAATATTATACTTTTCGTTATCTGATAAATAGTGTACTTTCAAAAAGGAAAAAAACACTTTTAACTTTTTGTTATTCATATATTTTGTTATTCACAATAGGGAATATGCATGAAAGTTTTTTTTCACTTGAATTGAAGCATGTTTACTTGACAAATATCAAAGTAAAATTACTTTTTAAATAACTTCAAAAATAATCTAGATATAAATGATTGAAATTCCCGATTAGACAAAGAGGGTGATAGCCCTCTTGATATGTTATGTGACGTCATATTACACTTTGACCATTTAAAATACACGTAAAACTCCGTTTTTAGTATTTTTGTAAGAAAGAGACAGATAATAATCTTTAAAAGCTTATAGCTTCCTTGATATTTGTCGAAATAATATTTACCCGAAATCTCAGTTGTTTTCTTGAATATCTTTTGTTTTAGGGTCGTCATACCGGAATTTTATTGGATCAATCTCTTTATTATTATTTCAATTTTCTATTGCGTAGTTTGTTTTTTTATTCGTCTTATTTTATTCCAAGTGAAAATTATCAAAATATGTCAAAATGTGTGTAAAAATATGGGTTTCTCCATAAGAGCAATGCATTAAAACCCGAAATTTAACATTAAATAATTAATTCATGACTCCCGTAAACCCCCTGAAAGTTTTATAATTGATTTATATGCACTTCAACTACATGTAAAAAAATCAAACCTTAATCTTTTTGAGACTCCAGTGCTCGTACATCCTTAATTAATGCGAATGCATTTGTCTGCATTTGTGAATGCATATATATATATATATATATATATATATATATATATATATATATATATATATATGTGTGTGTGTTTGTGTCTATAATCGCTCTAGCGGTCACAATTTTAATCTGATTGGAATGAAGTTTGGTATTTGAGGTGGTTTTAGTATTCAAAAAGTCGAGTTCGTTAATGGGTAAAATCGGACAAGGAGAAAGGGGGTTTAAAGTGAGGGGGAAACACAAAATTTGATATATCTCTCTTTATATTCGAAAAATCGAAAAATATATACGAAGTAAAGTTGTAGGTTTTTTTAACTAAGTTTTACTATAATTTTATTTCTTATCATTTTTTCTGTTACACAAATATTTACAGAAATATTGACGGTTTGAGATTGAAAATTAGATGCCTTAATATCTCTGTACACATTAGAGAATGATCAAGATTATTAAAAGATTAAAGAGAACTCTATGGATTCAGAGATATGTTACTTGTTGCTAATTTGACACAGGCACCAAATTAGCAACAAGCAACATATCTCTGAATCCATATCCCAGAGATAGTTACGATTAGCTAATTCAAACTGATGATGACTACATTGTAGTCGAAATACGTATTTATAAAATACAAACAGATGTTCTAGGAATAGGGGCAAAATTTGAAATATAATTAGAGAATGAGCAAGATTGATAAGGCGATGAATTGTAGCAAACTTGATTTTCTACAACTTTATTCCTAACGCATTTGTCGATTGTTCTAATATTAAGAGAGATATTTTATATTTCGTGTTTTCCTCTGTATGCCCCCCTTTCCCCTTGATATATGTCATTTATAAATAAAATTGGCCTTGCAAATACTAAAATCATTTCAGATACGACATTTCATTTTGATCAGACTAAAATTGTGACCGCTAGAGAGTGATTTATGTATTCTAGGGAAATTCGCTAAGTTGAAGCAGCTCCTGCGTAACGAATTTTTGTTTGTTTTTGTTTTGTAATATTATAAGATATAATTGTATTTTTTCATTAATAGGAGTGTATTTTCAACGCCCAAATCAATTCAAGCCACCGTTACATTATTGGAGAATCTACATGTGATATTAGAAAAAACACCACGCGACGATATACGAACTGAAGTATTACCAATGTTATTTAATGCATTCGAAAGTACCACAATTCAAGTGCAGGTATGTGAAACTCTATGGAAATCTATTCGAATACTTTTGGTTTTCTATTTATGTTTAGTAGTTAGTTATGGAACGGGAGATTGTGGCACTAAATCCTATCTCATAGGGCACCTATAAAGCAGAGTTTTCCAAACTGTATTCCGTGGGGCACAACTCTTTTTCATTACTCCGTGGACAGTTAAATAAGTGTTCTGCATAGAAATGTTTAAAAACAACACATTTTTTTCGACGTTTAAGCAATATGGTCTAAGATCCGGCATTCGAAAAATCTTCCCTGATCTGTTAATTGAATGAAATAATGTTTAAAAGACAGATAACAATATTATAAATTTATGAGTGCAATGCCTGCCACCGTAGTCCTGCTGGCTATTAAGATTAATTAATTAATTAATTAATATGATATAGTGTCATTGTTTGTTGCTTGAACAAATATAACTGTCTCTCTCTCTGCGTAGAACACATTTTTTGAAAATTTTATTACTTAAAAATTTTTTGATATAGACTGCAAATAATTTAATTATATATTTATTATATAAAATATATTTTATAATATCACAGTAATAAAATTTTCAAAAAATGTGTTCTACGCAGAGAGAGAGACAAATATATTTGTTCGAGCAACAAACAAAGGCACTATATCAGATTAATTAATTAAGTAATTAATTAATCTTAATAGCCAGCAGGACTACGGTGGAAGACATTGCACTCATACATTTATAATATTGTTATCTGCCTTTTAAACATTATTTCATTCAATTTCAACAGATGAGGGAAGATTTTTCTAATGCCGGAGCTTAGACCAATACTATTGCTGATCTAGAAACATTTACCTTTTATTCAGATAATTATTTGTCTTTGCCGAACGTCAGAATAACAGCAATTTAAATACTAAAGCAATCCCTTCCAATTTATTTTTCCAGAGTGCTGCTTTAGTTGCTGTCACAAATGTACATGAATATTTAGATGAAACAGCAATACGACGAATGGTCTTGCCAAAGACAAAAATTGTCTACGATAAAAATCAGGGTGATTTAAAAATTGTTGCAAATGTTTTACAATGCATTGAGCGTACACTTGATCGTCTGGATAAAGCACAGATTATTGATGAAGTATTACCATTATTATGGGATGTTCGCCTAACTGACCCCGAAATAACATTACGAGTAGTGCGTAAGTAAATAATAGAAGCATTGAAATAGATCATTAATGGGATCGTCCAACACTTTTGAGATCCAAAACTACTTATAAAATATATTTTTTATATTAATAGTTTCTTAAAAAAATACCTCCTTGAAATCAAATTGAGTTCCAATCAAATTGATTAATATTTTGATGTTTTAATTTTGAAAATAGACAATTTTTTCGCAAACTATCTTTTTTTTTTACACGAATGTCAGCGAATAAAACTAATTGCATTAATTCCAGAAATTCTGACAATGGAAACATTTGTCCAAAATGAACAAAACTACTATGCTCAGTGGTATTACACGTTGAAAAACACCATATATCCATTTAATAATAATGGATATATCCAAAAAATTTAGTTTATTAACGAACTCTATTATCACGAACTATGAGAAAATCGGCTTACATGACGTGTACTCTTTATTTGTTCGATTGAGAAATCGGCAGCCCAAGCCTCGAACAAGAAATGGCTCGAACGTGAGCTAGTTTAAGAAGAGGAAAATACAAAGAAAATACAAAGAGGACATTTTTCTTGTGAACTTGTAATAGAATTAATTATATCAAAACTTTGCGCTAAACATCGTTCTATTTATCAAATAAATTGATTGGTCTCAAATGTGCCGTTCTTTTACAAATCATCGATTTTCGCCGTTATTGAGGGGGAAATAATGCCGGAAGGGAGGAGGTCAAGTTTGAAATATTTGGATAATAATAATAATAATAACAGCCTGCACCCATTTCTGAGTATACTGCCTCCCCCGAAAGTTATTCTTGTAGTACAGGTAACAAGTTAAGGACATACTTCCACGCTTTTTTATCCGCTGCCAATCTCATCCACAAGCTGCTCGCGTCTGCGTATTTCCTAAAGGGATCTCACCACCTTGTGAACTGTCTGCTTCTGTTTCGTTTGCCTTCCTTCGGGAACAATTCAGAACATAACTTAGACCATCTATTGTCTTTTGTTGCCCAAGTTTGGCATCCATAAGACTGGTGTTATTGCGGTATCAAAAATTTTGGATTTAATTGATTGAGGAAGATTGGCGTTGAAGAGTTCGTGAAATATTTGGATACCTTACTACTTAAAATTGTCATATATAATCATTTTATTATGGACGATCCCATTTTTAAAGAAGCCAGTAACAAACAAACAAAAAATTAAATGAATATTTTTTATTTATAGATATTTATCGAATAATGCTTAGCGATAAAAAGTATGGTTTAAGTGTAAATTTAATGGCAACACGTGTAATGCCGTCCTTATTACCACAAACAGTGAATCCATCATTAAATTTGGAACAATTTACAATACTATTAGAAGTATTACAAGAGATGTTAGATCATATTGATCGTAATCAACGGAACAAATTAAAATTAGATAATTTATCATTACCCAGTCCAGAACGTCATCGACCATTACGCCATCAATATAGTTCTGATAATATGCATGCGCCACCATTTAACATACCAAATTTACGTATTGAACAGCGTAAAACATCATCAGCCGAGGATATGGCTCGTAAAAATTCTGCTACCGGTCAGTTCCTGTTACGACCTGTTACATTAAAAATACCTTCAATGCAATCAATTAGCTTATCAGTTTCCTCACAATAATTATGCAAATATTTTTACTATTAATTTTTTTTTTTAAACTGTATTTGTCAAGTTTTCACAATTAAAAATTGTAAATTGTTTTTTCTCTATATTTTACACGATTTTTTTTATTAAATTTCAAATTTTGCCCCAATTCCTAGAATAATTGTTTGTATTTTATAAATACGTATTTCGACTACAAGGTTGTCATCATCAGTATGAATTCGCTAATCGTAATAATGGAGTCAGAGATATGTTACTCCATATCCCGGAGATTCTAATTTCTGCTAATTCATACTGATGATGACTATACCTTGTAGTCGAAATACGTATTCATAAGATACAAATACTTGTTCTAAGAATTGAGGCAAAATTTGAAATTTATTTTCAAAAAACCTATAGAGTTTTCTTTGATTATTTTAATAATCTTTTTATATTTTCTAATTAGTTGAATGGCAGTATTTTGGCTGCGTAGTTTTTCAGAAATTAGAAAGAGAAAGTAGTTTTATGAATTGCACTCGTTTCGATGCATCAAAAAGTTTCGATGCATTTTCATGTTTCACTATTAACACATTAGTGGGAATGTATGTACACTCCCGTTCATAAAAATTGTACCAGTAATGCAAATTCTAATCGTATATATATTGCTAAATATATGTATAAAATTACATACAACAAAAATATTTCAACTGGTTCAATTTTTATGAATGGGAGTGTACGTGGCCACAAAATTAGCACTCAATTGTTGTTAGGTTTTGAAGAAAAACTTCTTAATTATTTTGCTTTTATTTTATATTCAAATACTTAAATATTTTAATTGATGTGACATGTTTCGGCTAATATAGCCATTCTCAAACTGTTATAAACGTAATTAAATCACCTTTAATTTGATAAAACAGTCGAACCTAAATAAGTGAAGAACCGGGTAAGTTTGAAACCTATTTTAAGTGAGACTAATTACTATGTTCCGTCATATTTACCCTTGAAAACTCTTTATGAGTGAGAACGTAGAAATCTCTAGATAGATAGATTGTAGAGGCTGCCCTGGACGGGCTACACTTCGACCATAAGGTCCACTGTGATGCCTAAGGATATGAGGATGTGAGTGGAGTGGAAGGAATTTTTGTGTATAGTCTAGGAATTGGTAGGATATGCGGCTGCAGCCGACTAAGATAGAAACTATGCCGATATACATTTGGAGTTCGAGAAAGAAACTGCAGAAAACCTTCTCAAGCATAGCCGGTTACTTCATTCTTCTCCATACGCCGACAGTTTAGTCAATTAACCACCCTTTTTTTTTCTTAATAATTGGCAAACTGTGGGATTCGACCCCATAACCTCCTAGTTTCCAAGTAGTTCGGCCAATTGGACTGATTAGAAATCTCTATATGAGAGAGTCGTTTTTCACGCATGGACCTCTATAATGAAGATTCTTTTTCCTTACACGTTTATAACTGAAAGTCTGAAAACATTAATGTCGTAGATAAACCAACACGTATTATAAACGAGTACAAATCGAGACCTTTGTTTAGTTTTAAACAGCATTATAAATTCGTGGAAGTTTCAGTTAATAAATCAGTTCAGTTTAAAATATCATTGGCGGCAAAATATCAATATTATCTAAGGCGGATACTCAATATCTAAACGAAGAATTAAATTGTTTTCATGGAGTGAAAACTATATAAAAACAACAACATAAACTTAAAATTGTAAATACTCCCTTGAGTGGAAAGTCGTAAAATGAGCTATGGCATGAGTTTGGCATGACGGTGTCCTCCTTTTATGAAGTTAGCAAAGAATCTTTAATAATTCAGTGCTTTAAGGGACAAAGAAATTCCAAGAAGAGCCGAGTTGTAAATTTTCCTGACGTGAGATGTGCCTAGTGATGTGCATAAAACAAACCCTTAATAAAAACATTCCCATAGACGGATTCAAATAATAGAAGCCGCTGTAATTGAAAGAAGCTACTTTTAAAGTGAGAAAACTTGAAAAGGGAAAAAAAAATCCCTTTGAATTCTTGCTTATCCAGATTCGACTGTAACTGTAGGGATTAATTCAAGCTTTCTACATGCATATTTTTTGGTTGTTGATTCACTTGATGTATTCTTAGATTTGGAAGTATGTAGTAAATGCGAGTCGATCATAGGTTCTCTATTTCAAACTATTTGGAGAGTCGAATTTGGAGTATAAAGATATTTTGGTTCATGTAGTCTCAGTAAATGTAATTTCTGATGTCAAAAGTTTGTAATATCAAAAGTTATCTTATCAAAAATAAAAGTAATACCTAACATAATATTTGACCAAAATCATTTCACAGCCTTTTGTATAAAATAAGCTGTTGCATAACCTAATAATGCACAGCATTTTATAGGATATGAACGAGCAAGACGAATATTGGGTTGGTGTGGAAACTATAGCTACAAAACGACAAGTGTGCAATAACTCCGCCGAAGTTTATATATCAGATAGATAATTCGAACCGTTTATGTTCGAATGGCTTATGACTACCATTTCTCTTATGCCGGCTGCACACACTCGACGAGCCAGGATATATAGCCAATGCGAGAGTGTACTGTGACCCCTCGCCTTACGAATGTCTCGCCGGTTCCCCTTGGCGAGTGTGTACTGCCGGCGTTATATAACACATTTGTCCTTACTTCTTACGTGAGGTTGTTATGTTCTTTTTTAAATTTACTACCACTGTAAAATGCTAGCGTACATTTGCTACCCCAAATTTACGGGTCACGCCCCCATAAGCATATTTTATACAAATACTCACAGGAGATACTATAACACATTGAATCCAGTCTTATTTAGCTTCCACAGCTGTTTTTGGTAACAGTACCGTTCCAGATAGACAAAAGTATGTGGTTCGAAATGAAATATGAGTTTCTTTAGCTATTTTAGGCTTAAAAATCCGGGATATCATCTTTCGGTAATGATTTTCAAGCAGTACTGAATGTTATATTCGTCGTGTACATGTTCGTCTTGCCCGTTCGTACTCTTACATTTCTAAATCGTAGTTTTGTTAAGAGATTTGGCTCAAATAACGGATGAGGTATTGGTTTTCTAATATATAAAGAAGGCACAAAACGATTTAAATTTCGTTAAATTTTACTAGCGATTACAAACAGTGTGAGAACTATAAAGTAGCAGGTAGATTTACGGTATTTCAGTAAGGTTCAAATTGAATTGAGTCATCTTATTAGACTTGTCCCACATAAAATCGAGATTCCAAATTTTGTCTGATGGGTCCATTAGGGGCTTACAGGTTGTGTATTGACGGTTGCATGAAAAGTTAAGTAAATGTTTATAATAAAGGAAACAAATATGATACTTATATCTTCAATTTCATAAAGGTCACTTGTTAAAACGGCAACAGAGGATGGAAGCTAATTAAAAAAAGAAAGGCTTAAAGCAAGTCTAATATAGTAACTCAATTAAATATGAATGCTACTGAATTATTATAAGTCTAGCTTCTACTTGCTCTTTTAGACTAAACTTTGACTAAAAGATTTATATTCGCAATTAAAAGCAAATGTAGATGTCAGCATTGCGAACGTCTAAGATAGGTTTAACCGATTACATATAAATTAATAAGTATAAGAAAGATGAAATGTTAACTGGAATAGATTTGAGAAAGAAGTGTTAACAGTATTCATTTTTTAAGTTAGTGAGGTTAGATGCAACAAAGTGTGATAGAGTCTTGAATTTTAAATGAAGAAACAAGAATAAGATTTTGACAGCTGCCATTTTAATTTTTTCTTAAACCTAGCTTGCGTTAGTAACGGATGTTAACACCAGACGTCAACCACTTTGCTTTTAATTGTGAATATGTTGTACATCGTTTTTATTATTTTGTAAATATTGAGTACAATAAATACATATATATATTTATCAATCATATCTTCAGTTAAATTTGCACGATAACTGTGAATTTCCATTTGAAATTATTGTTATTATTGTGTACAATAATATTATTAATTTATACAAAATATAAATATGTATAATTTAATTACCATTAAATTTCTTCTTTTATTTTTATTTATTTATTTCTTTTTAAATTTATTATTTTAATAGAACCACAAGTGTCTCATTTGTTTGTATTATACTTTCTATTAAGTGTCGTATAATTAACGTTACGGATTCCTCAGAATGAAAGTCAGCAAACTGAGTTATTGCATAAACCGTTGTTTTGAGAAGCATAAGGCTAATATTTCATATCCGCGAGTCGTATGATCAACCGATCTGAAGATACAGCGCCAAGAGTGGGATGTTTGCATCCTTATTAACGCTATATTAACTAACATATTAGTCGCCCAGGTGACCAAGTTCTCACGCGGCAGATGTTTAACTCGAGTTTCGAGTTTCCACAGATATTCAAACGTTCAATAACCATAGCACGTGTAAAAAGTTTTTTTTGAAACTCCCGTGGTTTTGATTATGCAGCAGTTGGAAGATCTAAAAAGATTAAAATTATAGTATTTTTTTAATTGTGTGCAGCAAATATTGAGGGTTGATAATTCAATTCCTAGGCGAAGCGTAGACAAAATTCTTTTTGTTCGTAAAAATAAAAGTTTGTATGACTCGAACAAATGTAATCGTTGCAATATCTACAAATGCCTATTTAGAATCTAAAACCAATTCGGTTTTTTTTACTGTCAATATACATCTTTGTTTAATTATATTTATACAGGCTTTAATAGTCAAAAATAACCAATTTGATACGAAATTTGCAACAGCGTAAATACGAGTATAAGACAGAAATTGAATTATTTGTAAACAAAAAAACAGACAGACCCAGAAATAATATATTTGATGCATGTCTTCTTTGGCCTTTACACTTGTATGTCTGTTTGATACTCATAACATACACTGTTGCAAATGTCGTATCGCAATGACTAATCTTAACGAGGACAGCCTGAATAAAAAATAGCCTATAAAAAATTCAACAAAAACATTTTAATTGTAAAACATTATTGATTTTACCATGCTTTCAAACTAGGTAATACAAACAAAATTTTTCTTGCTGTTGGTCTTGTTTAATTCGCTTACACGTAAAACTGCAGATATATATTTTAAAGTTTCGTTATTACAGATGCAATTTGTTTTCATATGTCATTAATTTGCATGCACTTTGGACGCATGCGTGTATCTTATTTTATATGTCACAAGTTTCACAACTACACTTCGTAGACTTTCTTCAACCAGAATGTCTGTCATCTAACAGTTAATTGTTATTACACATTTTATTTTGTACAATAGGAATGTTGGGAGGTTGGTGGTTTGGAGCATCACCATCATCACCTGACAGCAATTTCCTGCGTGTAGCAAACGCCTTCCCAAATCGTCGTCTATCCGACAACACACTTATGACACCAAAGATTCGTATTGCACCGTCATGTGCTAGTTCTCCAGGTGGAACTCCAGGTGGTGGGTTACCAATTCGTCGACATTCAAGTATTGGACCACAAGAACGACGTGGATCAACAATTAATTTATCACCGCCAACGGTAAGTTTCGATTACTCTAACAGAATTTCTGTAGATGTTAGGTATAAATATATAATCGCTTTTTAGATAGATCAATTATATTTTTGAAATTGAATACACGTAGAAATTCGTGTTAGAATAATGAACATCTAGCTAGCTAGGCCTTAGGCTTGTAGACTTCATTTTATTTAGCTGAATATTATTTTAGATAAATGCCTCTTATGTATTGGAACATGTAACTTAAAACGCGAAAGTAATTATTTTAAAAATTCAATGGAAAGTCCAGCAAGATTTAATTTGGAATGCATTTAATCAAATCTTAAAACTCATCGAAAAATAAAAATCATCAAAACTTCTTACTCCTAAGGGACAGGATCGATTAGGAAATTTTTATTTTTCTTTACATTATATTCTTAGAAATCAGAAACACTTCCAAAAATTAGTTTGAAGATCTCTGACTATCAATATGAAAGATACTTATTTGTGATTTTTTGTTAACCTCGAATTAAGACGAATTTTTTTGTATGTTATACGGTGGTTTAACTACTGATGATGATTAAATTACTATGTACTTTTTTAATAAATTTTTAATACCAATTTCCGTCGAATTTTATGGTATAAGTATATTACATTAATTTTAGCAATTTTCTTGCTTAATAAAATTCAGCTAAGGCCTTTGTTTTATGATTTCATATACTTTAGATCCCATTTGATCTCAATCTATTAAAATTAATTGAAAAGTTATCTATTACTAGACTAAAAAATAAAGATGCGACTGAAATTCCAATTATTTTAACAAACGTTTAATCAAGAACGATGATAAATAAAATTAAAAGACACACCTTCTAAATAATATAATAACAGAGTTTGATAAATACAATAAATACAAAAAGAACAAATAGTTTAACAGATTTTGAGTTTAATCACAGCTAAAAAAAGTTTCACTTCAAATAACATAACTTTGTGCTAATTTGGAACACTTTCATCTTAAATTTTTACATAATAGCTCAGTAAAAACAAAATCAAGCGCGGATCCAGGGGAGTCACGACCCCCATGACAAAAATAATTTGTTTTTTAAACCAAATATTAATTTTTTTTTAGTTATAATTTTATTGCTTCTTACTCAAATCTTACATTAAAATAGTTAAATGGTGATAATTAAAGATAATTAAATATTTAATCTTTATCAATCCATGAGTAACAAATATTTCCCAAATTGGTTATTGATAGTCATGGTCGATTTGATATAAGTTTGATATTAATTATTCAAAATAATTTTCCATGATATTTCTTCTAAATTATGAATAAAAATAATTGTCTGAAGAAAATTAATTCAATTATCAATTGAATAAAATTTTCTCGAGCAATTATTCGAATATTGATATCTTAAAGTTCTTTATAAACTTTTGTTTTCATCATATTTATTTACTTTTTAAACTTAAATAATACTTTATTTCCAGTTGTAAAAATTGGCCATTCAAATTAATTTTAAAACACCTAGTTTTCTTTAATTCTAATTCTTAATATGGAAGTTTTTCAAGAATAATAATAAAAATTATTTTCCCAAGATCAATACTCTTTTTATTGGTTCAATAATTGAAATAATACGAATTTCATAATTGAAATTTTTTTTAATGGATAATTTATTACAATTTTTAAGAAATAACGATTTTTTACTTATTCTAATAAATTTTTTTTTAGTCTGCTTTAGATCCACGCCCGAACAAAATAAATATTAACTTCAAACTATCAATCTATATTATTAAATATGTACCTTTAATATTTTACGAACTTATTAATATTTTACGTTACAACAAATTTGTTTTGTATTTATACCACGCTAAAGTCATAAAATTTACGGGAAAAAATTTTAATCATAAAAGTTTTTGGTTACATGTTCCAAATATTAAATAATTAAAAAATATATTGTATTTTTCAATTCATTATCAAAATGCTTTAATTAGTTTTGAACATTTGACCAGATAAAATAAAAGTTTAGATTTATGTTTTTTGTTTATTAAATTAGACAAGAAAAAAAATGTTTATTGATTGTGATCGAATTACAACACGTCTGAGATCTATTGTTTTCTATGTTTATTATATTACCGACAGGGCGCGTATTCATGCAGTCCTGTTTCAGTATCTCGTAACGGCTCTACACTGTCTGTACCGTCGACGTATGTAAGTGACCCCAACAAACGTGTGTGCCACCATCCGATTAATTTCCAAAATTTATTATATTACTAAGTGGCTTAAGTATATCTAAATTTCATTTGAATATTTTTTGTTGTTTATATTTTGCTACAGTCAAATAAGAAATAAATAAATTCTATTTCAAAGTCACTAAAAACTTAAGCCACTTTGTTATATTTCCAACAATTCATGACAAATCATCATTTTGTAATTGTTTTCAGCTTTGAATCAAAATTGTGACGTCCAAACTATTCTTCATTTGGTTTATAATCAATATTTTACAACTTTCAGGGTGGCAAAATATATTTTTTTTAAATTTTTTATAGATTTGAATAAATTTATAGATTACCTGAGTTTAAGGTAATCTGTTTAAGGTTAAAAAAAATATTTGCCAATTTTAGCACGGAATACTAAAATGTATATTAAAAAATTTTTGTAGAGGATTTAATGAAAAATCTAAAAGCCAAGTGATTAAGATTCGAAGAACTTCGTATAACCGGCCAAGTTTTTCTATTCGTAGTTATGATCACATCTAAATAAGATTATTATATTTAGGTAAAGTGGAAGCCTCGCAAAACCTACAAAAATCTGGTCCCAATTTTTTAAACAAATTTTTTTTGTCATTTTTTCGTAAACTTCGCTGTTTCCAAGTTATAAACAACTTAATGTTTGAAAAAACGCAGAACCAACGTTGCCAAGGCCGTACCAAAATTCTTAATTAACCTTTGAACATCCCTCAACAAAAGCTTTAATTTTTAATTGTTAAATAGATGCTCGCTGCCGATTAGGATATCTAATGTATTCTCACCACTTCCCTTTTATATACGTTTTACATACGAGAGTTTTTACATACATACGATTTTTACATACGATTAGTATAGATTTGACAATTTAAAAATAAAGCAGAAATGAAATTTAGAATGAAATTATCTGCAATTACTTTTCAATATTTTTTTTGTTAACGGATAAAGAAATATTATTTTAGAAGTTTCGTAAACCCAAAAATTTCATTTTTTTATTTTGATTTTAACCTTGAAAACGGCCGATTTTGTGTTTATTTGAAACATTAAATTGTTTATAAGGGGGTGCTCAAGCATTACGTATGCAGGTTTAGGGAGGAGTGCAATTTAATCTTACTTTTGCTGACAAAAGGAGTGGGGGGATATCAAAAATTTTTCGTAAGATAAAAAAATTATAAAACACTAAATATATTTAAAAAAACAATATTTATAATCTAAATTGATAATACTATTTTTATTATTTTATTATGGTATACCGAATTTCTTTTCATATTTCTTACTAAAAATAAATAAATGAGTTTTCCGAGAATTGACTTTACACTACTAGTATAGAGTTTTTTTTTAAATATACCGATGTTCAATTCGGGGAATTCCAGGCGTACTAGGATAGCTTGAAACAAATAAATATAACGTTCATTGTTCTCTGTTTATTTATGACATTGTCTATCGACTGTTTTATTTTTTTGTTTAAATAAAAATTTTTTTATGAAATTTTAAAAGTAATAATTAATTAAATATAATTAATTTCTAAACTGTGTATAGGTATGTAGTGAAAAGTGTCCTAATATTTTTTTGTTTTCGTCAGTTTTTAATGTGGTAATAATGGAATGGTAGAAACTTGGATACGGAGCCCGTGTACAATAAATGATTATTAATTTTCTAATTTTATTAAATTTTAAAAATAATTGATTCTTTTAAATTTTAACTTTAATATTTAATAAAAGATTTGAAAAAATTCTTATGGCTTATCATTTGGGGTAGTGGGAGTTTGCAATTTTCTTATTTTTGCTTATACAGAAGGGGTGGGTTGGGGATTCTAAAATCATAGAAAGTTTGCTTACGTAATACTTGAACGTCACCTAACTCAAAAACGGTGAAGTTAAATAAAAAATGACAAGAGACCTATTTCAAAATATTTGGTAATCTGGGTTGACAAAAAAAATATTTTAAGAAAATTGGGACCTGATTTTTGTTGGGAAAAATCTTGATCTGTATCTATCTTTAAATTTATTAAAATTAAAAACAAATATTTTTATTCAAATCTATAAAATAATAATCAAACAAAATACCAATCGGTAAATGAAAAACTGTCCAATAGTTTTACTAGTTTCATTTGACAATAATTAAAAATTTAAGCCATTTTCCAACTTTCTTACCATTTTCCAACTTTCTTAACATCACAGAACAAAATTTCTGTGATAAAAATGCAAATTCAAATCTGTATATTTTAAACTTGCTTTGATAACGATATATAATCCTTTTTATGATAGTAAAATTTCGAAATCGTTCGTTATTTATACGTTTCCATAGGAACAATTTTATCGGGTACAAATGAATTAGTAACTTCAAGAAAATGTTTACATAATATTTTAATTCGAATTGTTAAAATATTATGTTATATTGGCGTACAGCGGGCGGCACACGTAATACCGTCCGTAAAGCTGTCAAAAAAAACGAGCATTTTAAATATACCATAGATGATCATATTACTCGTATTTACAAATGTCAAGTCACAATCACTTATTAGAAGTTATAGAGAAGATAGGGATAAATATATTTAATCGCTTTGAATTTTAAGCGTTTGCCAATCAGTGGTTATTAGGGCAGGTCTATTATATACGTTTTTAATTACATTATGACTTTTAATCGTCCATTCAGATATTTTTATTACTTTAAAGTATCCATTCTGAATGTACAATTAAAAACCATAAAATATTAGAAATTAAATAAAAATATTGACCTGAACTTCTGGCCGCTGATACTGTACTAAAAATTCGCCGAGAATCATTAACATCAATCCCTTCATAGATATTAGAAACATGAAAACATAGTACATAATTTTGTACCTTTAGAAATACTACTTTTTCTAAAAATATCTAATTGCACTTCTTGGAAGCTGCTCATCAATTTTTTCACTGGCATTGTATGTAATTATTTCTTTATAGTTAAAATTAAAGTTGACTTTATACATGTATATCCGTACGTTTAGGAGTTTTGACAGAACCATAATTTAAAATTAAAAAACACTAGACGGCGCAGAGATCGCCCGCCAAAAATACTTGTATCAAGTATTTCTCGCATATAAAATGTAGTTAATGCTCTCATCGCCGATGATAATAGAATATCAAGAAATAATTGAATCATCATAGAATCATCATTCTTTATATCAAATCACACATAATCATATAAAATATAATCGTGAATCATTTGTGTCGTCTAACCTAAACCATGTAACCGCTTTTAATATAATGTCTAATTGTATGCTCTCATGTGTCGCGATTGATGTTGCTCTGTCTATTATTTAGCTTGCACGGAGCATGATAGTGAGTATTTGTTTAATTTAAAATTTCATGTGAATTAATATATAAAGAATAAAATGAAGTAATATAATTTTTTATATCATGTTAAAAACACATTTGTTCAGTTTTCATAAAACATTGTCATCAAATTTTACGAAGGAAGTTTTTTAATCACTTTTGTAGTATAACAAAAATGATTGAACAACGTGGTCAAGTTTGACACGGAAATTGAACATCGAGTATATATCGTATAATCAACTGATATTAATTTATGTGCTCTCTTTGTTAAAATGTGCATTTCATAAAAAGGATGTCCACTTCCTGAAATGCATCCGCTTGGTGTAATCTCATCTGTTTCCACTATCTACATTATATCATTATATATATATATACAGGGTGAGTCGAACCAGGTGGATAATAGCACACACCTCCATTTCCTTCCTCGATTCTCCCATTCTTTAAAAACGCATATATATATATATATATATATATATATATATATATATATATATATTGCACTTTATTAAACGGTTAAACTTGAATAAAGCAGGACCTAAAGATATATCCGACAAAACCCAAAATTGTGGGTCAGGTTCTCCGCGTACAAAAAGTATTGATATTCCAGCAAAAACAAAAACGTTCCCCTACAAAAGTAGTGAAATCTATGTAAAGTCCAAATTTTTTAACAAAAGTGAAAAAATGATTGGTTTATATTTATTGGGTAAGTTTCTCAGGTGCAGGTTATATATCATATTTTACTTTTCTGGGTGGTTTCAGCCTAAGAACTATCTTTCTTCCAAATATTAACTATTTAGGACAACTGGAAGTATCTTAGAATATTGATTATGATGAATGCGTCATTTAAAAATTTTTAAGGTTAAATTAAATATATTGGAAACTATTAAACGCTACATTTTAAATTTTAACTTCAAAGCTTTTTTGGTTCCTGAGATACAGAGGCCTAACAATCGTCTGTAATCCTTCCAGTTAAACATAGTATGATAGGCGTGTATTCTTAAACTTGCTCTGACGGACTACCGTGCTATGTGATTGTTGTTTTCGTAAATCAAAATCACTTTTGACAAAATGTAAATTGAAATTATTGAGCGTGGTTAATGTTTCGAACATACATTTAATACTCAAAATGTATGGTTGCATATCGCGTTCTTAACCTGATGCTGATGATTTAATTGTTGATCAGCTAATCGCTAGAGAATTAAATATACACAACGAAAGACTTGGGGAGCGTAATGGTCCAAAAAAAGCTACTAAAAAAATGTTACCAAATTTAAAAAAACAACAGTTCATGATAATTGTGTGTTATTATCAGTTCCCAAGGAAAATATTTGAAACAGAAGAATGAACTTGCCAAGTTATAAAATTTTAAAAACAAACTAAGGGAAAACTTGCGAAATAAATTTCAATGTTAAAAATGCAAAAATTTTCCATTTTCCGATATAAATTTGTAGTTTTCATAATTTTACTGTCGGTTTGAGTACTAGAATCTACCTGTATACCAATTATCAACTTTACAGAATATCTGGAAGTAGCGCAGAATATTGATATATAAATATCGCTATTTAACGATATTTGAAGTGAAATAAATTTTTAACGGTTAATTCGTTAACGATGATTGAAAAAACTGTTTCTTATAATTCCGTATAGTTTCTATATTCGAAAACTCACCATTGTAATTCTTTTCGTTCAAAAGTTATAGTACCTGAAAAAACAGTCTAAATTAAGGTGTAGTAATAGCACTGTTAGCACGAAGGCCAAAAACCCCTTAAACGCACTTCCGTGCTCTAGATAATATTTTATTTTAAGATGCAATGCGTCTCTAATAAGTGCGATCAAATAATTGTTTTTTCACGATTACTTTCTTTGGTTATTCTTCGTAGAAAATTCATCGTGTAATAGTAGTATTTGTCTCCTTTTTGTCTCCAGCGTTGATATGTTCAAGTCGCTGTACGTCGTCAAATTGTTCACTTCGTAATCGTTTCATGAAATTTACAATTTTGAGGTGTTTGGCCATTTCATGAAAATAATAGACTATTCGTTCTGACAATGAAATAATAACAGATTTTACACCAAGTGGACGGATTTCATGACGAGAATATCTTTTTCATAAAATGCACAATTTTGCTCAGAAACCACGATATATATAATAAAAACAGAATATGTATTGCTTCATTTTAGTAAATATCTTTTACAAAATAATGTATCAATAATAAATTATCTTTAAATCTATCTTTAATTATTCAATTTTTATTTAAAAAATTTTAGTTTTATAGATTAGGCTAGTAAAATAAACTAAGCTTTATAAATAGAAATAGTATAAACAGTAGTAATACATGTTTAGAACAATGTGCTGCAAATATAATGAATAGTTTTAGCTCTTGAAGTATCTCTTTCAATTTTAGACACTTTGCTTGATGAAAAGAATTGTACGAAGTCAGTGTTTACAAGTACTTAGTTTAATGATAATCGTAAATAAAATTTTAATTTAAGTGACGTTGATAAACGTCACGGCCATTAATTCGTTTTAAAAAAAAACTAGAAGAAATAGAAACTATTTTAATATTCTAAGTAAATTCTAGCAAATTCACAATTGTTTTTCTTGTCAATTTTAGCATTAAATCGGTAAGAATTAATAAAGGGTAATATAATTAAGGATTTATTCATAATATCAAGGATAATATAATTAAATGCCAGGCTATTTTTAGGATTATTATTTTCCATTTTCACTCAAAAAAAAAATTACTTTCTTTTATTTTTTTAATGTTATTAATTCTCTAAAAATTCTTTCTTAACCTTAGAAGAACAAAAATTTGGTTAAAAATAATTATTAATACGGAAAATTATCAAACAAAAATAGGGTGGCAGTATGCCGAATACGAGTAGCAGCGTACCATTCCTACTGAGCAGCAGTATGCAGAGTATACGATCACGTCGAACATCAGCCGTATTAAGTGGATCGCAGGGCTCGGGATTATTACAACAATTAGGCTCCGGCATGGTAAGACTTACGTCATCAGCCACATCCTCACAGCACCCGAGTCCAATCAACAACGGCCGTTCGTTCAATTATAGCACAGTTAGGAAATGTCCTTCTTTGAACATTACTTTTAACTGAACGCGTACGTATGTTGTGTTCCTAATTAGCATTATTATATAATATTTTTATTATACATATATTGTTTTTTATACAAATTTCTCCTGCTTTTGGCCACACACATATAATCTCTCTTTCTTTTATATGGTTGGTGACGTTTGCAGGTGGAAATCACGCACTGATTCTTTGTTAAAAAAATACGCTTCGCTCCGTTTTCGTTGTGTACCGCATTTTCTAAAAACACAAACATTTTTTTATAAACCACGGTACAAATAACAAACAAAAAATAACAAAAAATATACAAAAATGTAAGTGATTATAAATAATAATAATTTTTTTTTTTTTATAGTATTTTTTATACCATTGTTTTTTTTGCACAATGTTCTCTACTGTAGTGGGTTGGTAAATCAACGTTCAGATAAAGGGTGTCTTCTTCAAAAACTTGAATTTTAATTGAAGAAGCTGTGAGCCGAAGATTCTGTATTTGAAGTGAGATTGTTCACTTCTCGCATTTTCATCTCACGTGAGTTTGTTCGACTGATTCTGTAACGTTGTAGTCAAACTACGAAATTACTAGGCGTGAGATGATAGGGAATATTGTTTTTTCTCAGACTGTACCTAAACGAGTAAAAGTAAACGCAGAGATTCGGAAATTGTGCTTTGATTGTTTAATTTTTCAGTCAACATGAATGTAACTGAAAAACAAAAACAAATGATAATAAATTTCATGCGCGCCCACCCTGACTTATGTGCCTGAGTGTTCTTTGTGAAACTCTCATAATTTGATCGGGAGCATCCTCTTCATCGTCGAGTAAAAAACGAGCAGCCAATAATGCTATTTTTCAGCACTTCCGTACTCTTAACACTAAAACACTTCGTTTTCCTTAACCTCTGAAACCTCCAAATTTTCCTTTAACCTCTGGCAACTTAAACTACTCCAAAACACATTACCATGTGTCGTTTTAAGCCATCGATTATTTCTCTTTCTCTCTCGTTCTTCCGTTCTTTCTCTCTCGGATCCACGTATACAATAAGAAATTCCATGTCGAACAAACTCCCGTAAGATGGTTCATATTTTCACTATGATGAAAGTTGCAGAATCGAGAGAACTGCTAACGTTTAGTATTTTCACCAGATTTCATTTACAGAATCGCTCCCCTGGATGCGACTAGACTACTCACACTGTCAACTCATTTGGTGCCCTTGAAAACTAGAGACCAGTCTAATTAAAACTGGCCTCGTCTTGTTATTTAAAAAAACCGTTAAGCCAAATTATAAAAACTTTATCAGGTCCAATGAAATTGGCCGAAGTCGATATGATTATTCGTTGTTCTCGAGATATGTGAGACAATCTTTGACATCGAATGCTTGATATGAACACTCATACACATCTAGGATTGGAGCCAACTCTCTACCTCTGAGCTACCCGAAATGTTATGGTAGTGGAATGCATATGATCTCTTACTATCTTGATGTCAATCTACTATTAATTTATTTATTTACTATTTACATTTTTTTAATTGCTTTTTGTAAACTAACGTCGGTTTATCCATTGTTAGTATGGTTTTCTTTCGGATATATTAGACTAACGGAAGTGACCAGCGTTTAATTGATATTTAAGTAATATATCTGAATATTGATAACATTGTTTGACATCAAATTCTTAATATGAAAAATTATATACATCAATCCCACAATCTCTGGCATTCTAGACCAATGCTCTGCCACCCGAAATGTTATGGTAGTGGAATGCATATGATCTGCCCCTATCTTGATGTCAATATATTATTAATGCGTTTATTTACTATTCACATATTTTTAATTGTGTTTTTAGTAACAAAATTTAAAATCAAATATAAAATTAATTTAGAAAGTTTCGTTCAATTCAAAATTCAAGCCCTTGTTGAGACACCCTTTACGTAAAGTATTTTTTTCTCCGTCAACAAATCACACACAAACCATCTCCGAGTGTTTGTTGCTATCCACGTTGTATTATTCTTCGTATTTTAAAAATAGTTTTTTTCTTATATATTTTGTTTTTCAAACCCTGTAGTTATTTTATATTTGTTATAATTAGTTTATTTAATTACCTAAGTTATTACGTTTTATGTGCAATGTTTTTTTTTTCAATTCAATTCAATTTAATACGTTTTATAATTTATTGCTGTACACCCCGCGAATAGACAGATTCACACACCACCAGAGCACTCAGTTTTACAAATTAGCATGTAACCAATTCAGATGAATAAATTTTACAAATAGAATATATTAAATTGAATTATTTAAAGTTGAATAATTTTCATAACTATTCAGTATTAAATTTAAATAAGTTAAGTTCTTTGAAACATATGAATAATATGATAAATGGACCATTCCATGAGGTCATAAACATTCCATAGGGTGATAATTCGACATATACCCTTTGTTTTTAAGAGTAGATCAAAGTATAAACGAAAATTTGGTTCTACTGCACATCTTCAATACATAATTAAGAATTGATGAATTCAAAAAAAAAAAAATACAGACAAATTGAGAACCATCCTCCTTTTTGAAGTCGGGTTAACAAAGAGGGCTACTTTGCCACCAACGGAAACTTTGGTGGCATCACATCGATGAAACCGATGACCCAGTACCAAACTAGAGCGCTGCTAAAAATCAAAATGATTAAAAATATAAAATTAAAAGGCCTAGCCACAAAACTGATCAGAGTTCAACTCAAAGCGTTCCGAAAATATTATCTCTCTACGATGATCATCCATAGACAACGTTTTAGCAGCCAATGGTAGAACACTGTCTGAACTGTAGATATGCGTCATAACTATTATGCGAGCTACTAAATTGAGAAGGAATAAGAAGCGATGTCTCACCTACTCTGTCACTGTCCAACTCTTGAAATGACTCACCTTCTTGGGTCAACAATTCTTTGGTGACCTCTCTAAGGTAAATTCCACTAGCGTCAAAGCCTTAATGAAGTACTTAAACATTTCTAAATGGTTTAAAGAGTAACAGCAAAGATGGACCAGTCCCACTTCGATATCACAATGGACGTAACGATCTAAGCGTGTCCCATCCAGGACAGCAACTATAACCAAACCTAACCTAAGCCCTACTCATTCGCATACCTCCATATGTACAACTATGACATTTTCAGCTTTAATATTGTTATCTGAAAAGAGCTACGAAAATTAATCGAAATATTATGGTGGAGATAGTAAAATTTCTATATAAAAACGCACGTTTAAGCATCATTATCTCTCTATTATTTGCACTTACATAATTATTTAGTAGTACATTAGTATAGAAATTGAATCACTTATCTATAGAATATTCAAAGTTGAAGTGAACCCAAGTTACACTGATGCATGTTTTAAAAGTGATAGATGAGCCAGGTTTTTACAAATACAGCAAGCCTTCCATAAGTCGAAATTCTCTATAACTCGTTAAAAATCCTTGTTCCCTTTCCTTCAAGTACCAAAACATCCATTATACGATATATAAGTCAAAACAATAAATATTTCCCTTCAAAGTTTTGTATCTATACGATCATAATATTATCCAAATTTCGTATAGTTTTGAAAATATGATCCATATAAAGAATTAACCCTATCTACAATTTTGTTATAAAGATAAATTATTAATCTTATTTACCAACGCTTCCACCTTTTTAAAATATATTAAAACAATGTATTATAATTATATCGTTAACAGCTACAGTATTTCATAGTAGGGTTTAGTCCTTTAGAGCGGGGTGTACATATTTTTAAATAAATTTATGTTTTTAATTTTTATTACTCCTACATAAATTTTTCACAGGATATGTGGCAAAAGCCATTGAGTAATCTTGAGAAAAAGAACGGTCAAGAATATTATTCAATTTTTTGTTTATTTCAATTATTTAATTAATCAGTTTACCGGAGTTGTTTGTTGTTTTTTTTTTAATGAATATCACAAAACACTCCAAATAAATAATGTTTTAAGGAACCCTAGATAGGGGTTATTAGGGTATTTAAGTCAAGACAATGAAACTTAATATTTTAGGGCTGTTATTGTGAAACAAACATTCTACTTAAAGTGTTTCTATTATTTTGTCTTAATTTAAATATCTCATCGACGGAATGGAAAATTCTGAATATTTAGTTTGATTTTGTTCATATAAAAATAATAATAATAATAATAATATATCTACCTGCAATACAGCAACCATTGATCATAAGAATCATTTTCATCTGCGGGGGCTGTCTGAACCATGTGGACATATCTAATGTTTTCTAATTACAATATGCCAATACATTTGTTTAATATATAATATGTTTAAATTTTATTACTGTTCCAGTACTCATTATTTTCATCTGCCAGAGAATAAACTTAAATAAAAATATTAAAATCAACGTATCAATCATCTTTACAATGGACGTTAATCATATATTTTTATTATTAATTAATATAATTATTATTAATTATTATATTGTATTGATTATTTCATGACAAATATTGATAATATATTTGTTTTGACTTGATTAAATTATAATGTCAAATATTTCAGTTATGACAATCAAAAACAAATTTACTTACTACTACTTAACTACTTTTAACTACTACAACTGTTATCAGGGTTTTGTCACTTTAATATATTTAATATTAAATATAGATACAAAGATATTTAGTAAAAGAAAATTCATTTGATTTTATATCAATATAGAATGTTTTCTGTTATACAATCGAGTAATCCGAGTCAGAAATGAAAATCTCTAGAAACTTGTTGAATGTAATCTAGAGATAAAGAAAACATTAAAACAAATATTGTTTTTATTCTACGAAAGTTTATTCCAACCCCAAAATATCATATTAAAAAATGGTACACGCCATGTTGTATGACGCTATTCACCAGTGAGCTGTCAGTCATCAATGTGCTAACACAAGTGTAAACGAAAAACATCTAAACTAACAAAACTCCTGGAAAAATATTTAACACTGTATTCAAAGAAGAAACCAGTTTGAGGATTTCGGTTAGTTATTATCTTTTTTTGTTTTTATAACTCGCGCTTCGGAACTTATATACAAATAACAATCATAGCTGCCAGAACTGTGGTTAATGACGTCACACATTCTACCACGTCCATTTTTAAATGCAGGATAATTTTTACAACTTTTAATATTGAATAATAATAAAACAATTGGTGCAATGCTTTTATTATTTTTTTAGCCTAAACTTTGTAAATAAAGTTAAAAAAAAAGGTATGTCAAAAATTTCCGGATTACTCCGTTCGACATTTCAAAACAAAATTAGCGAAACAAAATATGCAATATATCAATGCATAACATAAACCAATTTTTAACTGTCATTAAAACTATTTGTCTAATGGGATGTAGCATTAAGATGAGAGATAAAATTTCAGATTTATTGGACCATTTTATGAAGTTTAACCACTTCTGGAATATACAGAAACAGGACTAGAAACAAGGATAATACGCTAAGTAGAAGAAAGTATCATAAATCGCAATCTTCTGTGAAAATATCCATTTTTTACTCCAAGATAACTAAGATTGCATTGATAATATATAAGGTGAAAACTTTAAGTGCCTTTTTCTTGGAAATGGCTGGCTTGAGCGCTTTCTTAGATTCACAATCGATGACCCTTAGGGGGTACTACAATCCTGAAAATTCCCATTCTGAAGCCTATTACCTAAGTTGTGCCCTGCACTTGTAGCCATATTTGAACTGATACTAAGAGAACTAGTTTTGAAAACATCAGACTCAAGAATGAACAAATGAAAATAACAACTAACAGAGGTTATTGCTTAAATATCCGATATATACTGAATTTATGAAAAAATTTAAAACAAAACTTGTTTATTTTTTAAAAAGAAAAATTTTTTGTCTTAAATCTCTTATGGTTTCAAAGGTGGGTATTTTTGCCCATTTTGCTTATTCACAAACCCTACCCTACTTTTTAGCTCTAGAACACACATACAAGATTTCTGCTTTCTATCTCTTTTCGTTTTTGAGTTATCGTGTTTATAGACGATACGGACAGACAAACGGATAATATTTTCAACCATTACAAGTCAGGGCTAAACTTAATATACCCTGGTATATATTATATACCGGGTCTAATCAAAAAGGAAGAGGTAATGATACAGTAGAACCTTATCAAATACAAATAGAGAGAAAACCTATCAACATAAACATAACCTGTATCTACTCTGGTATACACAAGATCGATAATTCGATCTGATTTAGATCCTTTTCTCTATAAATTATCTTGACAATTTTAAGCTACTCCCTATATGACAATAAAATTGTGTATTCTTAACTTCAAAAACCTTATTTAGATCCGACACATTACTTTAAAAGCAATAAAAATACAAAAATTTTTGTTTATCTAACCAGAGCATTCTATATTGAAATAAATCTTATAAATAAAATTTAAAAAAAAAAATCATTTAATATACAGACTAAATTCTTTATCAATTTTATAAAAGAATATTTATTTATTTCCAAAGTATTTTCAAAAAATTTTCTAAAAACAATTAATAAATGTCTCACACATTATGAATAATAATAATATATCCCGAAAAAAAAATTAACAAAAATATTCTTAAAAAATAATATCTTAGAATACAAATCGAAATATGTTGTATATATATATTAAAATATTCACAAAATTAATTCTAATTTTTTTATATTCAAAAAATAAATTTTTGAAATCTATGACGTATTTCGAAATATTACACAAGGCGTATTAGAAAGTTTTAATAATGTATACAAAAAAATATTATCATTTATATATGCTTTTTGAATTGTTTACACTTGATAAAATTTGAAACAAGCCCTATCGTACTATAGTATTGTGATCAAATGTGTTGTACATACTTCAAAGTTTTACAGTTTATTTGGGCCGATCAATTTGGTTTTCGAAACAAAAAAAAAGTGTTTACTATAATGGTGCATCCACAATTGTGCATTGCGCGGTACGCGCGCCGCTCGTGCGCATCGAATTTGTTATATTCATGCGCGCGCGCGGCGCACAACGATCCATCTGAAGTCGGTTTTTTTACATAGAGATAATATATATAGAGTAGGCAAGCCGAGTCAAAAATTGTCCCGTCAATAGAAAGAGAAGAGAATCGCGTAGGTTGAGCTATCTCTTTTGAATGACTAATATATAGCATAGAGATAATACATACTCTATGATATATAGTCTTTATATATCATAGAGAATATATTATCTTTATGTTATATATTAATCATTAAAAAGAGGTACCTCAACCTACGCGATTCTCTTTCTATTGACGGGACGTTTCAACTTACATGCGCGCCTATGACTTACCTACTATATATATATATATATATATATATATATATATATATATATATATATATATATATATGGGTTCGTGAAAGGTTTGTCGTTTTTAGCGCGCATGAAATTATTGTTTTTTTTTAGATATTAATTGAAATGTAGTATTTTAGTTCAACTTGAAAATTTTTCAAGTTGAACTAAAATGTAAACATTTTAATTAATATCTTTAGATTATTTTCAGGCTTAAATAACGGGTTTTTGTGACAGAAGCTGACAAAAAATTTTATATTGACCACTTATTTGTTGTGATTTCAAATCCATCATAAGATCATAAGTTCTGAATTATTTATTTTTTTATAAAGTTCAGTGTGCTACCAACGTTGACGTTTCTTTTTGTTTGACAAACTTGCCATTAATAATGCCGCACCACTCATCATCATAATCGCGAGAATTTCCCGTCGCGTAAACATGTTTACAACTTCACTGCAAAATGAATATATGTTCGTTGGTTTTCTATGGATCGCTAGAGGTTCGTTGAAATCAACAATTCCAACGAACCAAAGGCGAGCGCCGCGCACACAGCTCGAGGTCCGTGGAGCGTAAGTGTGAACGCACCTTAATAGTTGTTAGCATTTTTATACAGAAAAACTTTTGGGTAAAATATGTACACACAATTTTGCATTACGATACTACACTACTCATTACTGAGTAATTTAGTGAGATATTGTATGTAATGAAATATTACGAAACTTTGGAAAAATATGAGAAGCTATAAGCTTCAGATCAAAAATCACAATTGGTATCAACCTTACATTCCAATGAAGAGCAGACCAGGTCATAATGAAGACATACCAACATAAAATGCTGTTTTATAAGAAACGAGGGGTGTATATGCGGTTTAAGATACGAGACTCCAAGCGGAACTTGTAAGTTAATTTCTTATAATGTTGTTTTTTTTTCTTAATAAAATATAGATAGGTTTGCTGTGACAACAAATCAGAAGAAATATAATAGTTGAAATTCATCGATAATCTTGTTAATTAATTGTAGAGAGCTTTACTTTGTGGAACTCCATAATTAGGATTTGAAGAAAAGAAACTTCCAATTTACATTGCTAAGTCCACTATATTTTTAATATTTTAATAATTTAAAATGACTTGTTTCGTCTAATATAGACATTTTCAAAACTGTGTGAAAAGTCTATGTTTTGAAAGTCACAGTCACAGTTTCGAAAATGTCTATATTAGACGAAACATGTCATTTTAAATTATTAAATAGTAATTTGGAAGTTTCTTTTCTTCAAATTCTGATAATCTTGTTATTATTGTATAATGTTTATTTAGATTCTTGTTAAAATTGAAAAATTAGTAGGCCACTCTGCAAAGACAATCATATAATATTGTGCGAGTCCTATTATTATAAGTATTGAACATAATAATCGCATCAATCTATATCAAAACAAAATTGTGCATTAATTTCGCATTCAAAGTATATAAATTTGTATTTTTTATATATAATAATATTCTGTATTGAAAAAGGAACTTACGAAAAACTATCAATTTTTTCCTAAAGCGATTGATATCAGTTTCAACTAAAAAATTTTAAGGGCGGGAGGGATGCTAGGGAAATGGACCTCGATTGATCCATTGAACAGATATATTAGTGTTAACTAACATATTAAAATTATTTGGTTAAGGTAGTCCGGCTGACCTTTGAGTATAGTCAAATCAGTAATTAAATAAAACTTCAAATTTTCAGTTGAAACCGATATCGATCTTTTTTACCTGATTGTACCTAAAGTCCTGTCGTTTGTGTCTCAACGGTTTCCAAATCATCCCTATTTTCATTTCCAGCCAGCATTTCCTCGGCACCCCCACCTACAATTTTGTTGTCCTTCGTTTTTACCTCAATCAAAGTACCTCATCAATTTTAATGTTCTGAATCACTTACAAACGAGGTACAAACGATTGATATCGGCTTTAATTCGAAATTTGAAGGAAGGGATGCCGAGGAAATGTGGGCTGTAAATGGAAATAGGAATAATTCGAAAACCGTTGAGGTTCAAAAGACGAGACCTGAGATACAATCAGGTACAAACGATTGACATCGGTTTCAACTCGAAATTTGAAGGTGATAGTGCTGGGGAAATGGGCTTGATCAATCGATGAGTACTCTTCACTCAGTCATAGATTGGCATACAATTGATATCAAAAATCTATAGAAACTATTTTTTAATCATCATTAAAAAAATAGTATCACTTGGCACACGAAAGCGGTAAAAAAATAGACAACTCAATAATAAGAAAGCATTTATGTCACACAATATTGATAATTAAATGGTTTAGATAACATAGAAATAATTAGTAGTTTGACTTTAGAAGGTTTTTTTTTTAATAATCAAACTTCAGTGCGAGTCTCAATTACAAATCATTTTCAATCACTATAATGTTACCGTTATTTAAAGAAGTGAATAAACATGCTTCAAATAATGGAACAGGTAAAGGGCCCAGCATCAATTACATTAATCTGATACAATTCATGTATTTTAACAAAAAATTAATTATGATTAAATATGATTTCTTGCATGTTGTTGCCAAAATTTCTGGTTGCAGAGTTACGGCGGGAATGAACCTGCGGGAATAAACATAACATTGAAATCGGATTTTTCATGAATGTGAAATTGTCCTTTTCGCTTAGATACTGATTATCACAATTATAATTAATACACACTATAATTATGTACTATATTTTAAAGATATTGTAAATACCCTTAGATAGCCCAGTCAAATAGTACTTTTACCTCTTCAAAAATCCATGTGGAGATTTTAAAGGTCTTAAGAGGTTTTAATGGTCGTGAAAATCAGCATTGCTCAGCTATTGGTTTTACAAAAAATTTACGCAGAAACAGTACCTCGAGATATACGGCTGAAAGAAGGCTAGGCGTAACGACTAGGCTAGGCCTAGAGACAAAATGCGACGTGTAGCATTCTATTGTAATCTTACTTGAAATATAAACGTATTGGACGACGCATTTTGTCCTTTTTAAAACTCAGTTTAACAGTGTTACGCATCGGTAAGCACAACATTTCTCAACCGTATATCTCGCGAATTATTGGTCGTACATAAATTTGTATAAGACCTTTTTTATATAGATTTGGACTTTGTTGCAAGTGCGATTGCGTTATGCGATTTTTGCGATGTTTTCATAGTGCCAAAATGAAGATAATTCCGTTGGAAAATCTCCACTTTTATAATATTTCACTGTGCTATAGATATATTTAATGTGAAATAATTTGAAAACTAAAAAAAATGGCAATTTCCACTTGGCATAAACACAGAAAAAAACTACTATTGAAATGGTGTTCCTGTATTTTACTCAGTACCTAAATGCAATGAATATATTTTATATATATATAATAATTTATGGAAACAAATGTAATTATTATTATTTTTTGTATAAACTAAAAATACAACAATGTACATTATTATTCTTTACCGTAGTACATAAACGGGAATAATAAATTGCATTATGACAAGCCTTATGTAAAGAAGACAAAAAAATGAAACAAAAAAAATAGCAATAGCTAAAAAAATATATATCCGGCCTACTAATCATCTCTAATATTAATTGTACATAATACGTTCCATATTTTCATTCAATAATTTTAATTGGAAAATAAATTTTGTGTTCAAAAACAAAGAATTATTTCCGAAAAGAATTATGTACCCGATGAATGTGATAAGTTATGAATCTACCCACAAGTTTCATGTTGTGTAATCATGCGTCAACGGTTGTTTAAACTCACCCAAAAACAAATGTGTGATGTATGTATGTGTAATTCGTTATACAGCAAGCATATTTGAAGTTTCAAGAAATTAACTAACTGTTTGGACAAAACAAACGCTGTCGGAACCATATAATCTATGCAGAAAATTCGATCGTATACCGAAATATTAACTTTAAGCTTTAGTAATCATTTTAAAAAAACTGATGTTTCATACTCGAAAATATCTCGTACTAGAAAATGCCGTACTCGAACAAACCTCAAAGCTAAGTAGATAGATAGATAGATAAATTTTGGGATATGAAAAGTTGTGCACTTTGACATTATGACCCTCGTCTACTTCGATCTGGCGAGGTTCGCTTCTCCCATATCTTGAAATGTCAAGATATGGGAGAAGCGAAGTATATTGAGCTTGCTTATCAGGTTTTTCTGAAGGTTCATGTATTCGGGGTGAGTTGCATCGGATATATTGTGTAGCTGACACATAATGTATACGTTATAGAGTCCTATTGTGTGTAGGCGCTTCCGTAGATGATAATGTCCGGTGATAATTGCGGCAGCCTGTCGAAGATATGTCCTGTTCATGTTGAGTGCATTGAGAGACAGCCTCTTGGATGCATTCCACACCTCTATTTTCTCAAATTTTTGTTGCGATATGTTTTCCCGATGATCACAGGGTTTAAATCTATCCACTTCTTGATCACTTGTTTGTATCCTGTTTTTGGAATTCCTAAAATAGGGTCTGCGTCTTTGAAAGGTAATTCGATTCCTTTCTTTGCTAAGGTATCTGCTTTTTCGTTTCCTTCGAAACCACTGTGCCCTAAAAAATAATTGACCAATAAATCTATATGTATACATTTTCCTCTAAGGTACGATTTCCTCGATGCGACTATTACGATGATCGATATTTTCTAATCAACAACACATTTTCACATTCCGGTCTATTTAAATTTCATTTAAGTATTCTAGCTGTTTACTTCTATTAGTAAGTAACCTTTAAATCATAATTTCGTAAATATATTACGATTGCAGTCGCCATAGAAGTTTTCACATAGATCTAGTGGTCGTATTTCGGGGTCACCATGAAATTCTACTATATTGTTACATCACACATCCGCAAACAGTGTTATTTTTGATTACTAAGGACTAATAAAATTATTCTACTATATGATGGATTTGTTAGATTATATACTGTTATCACTTCGAATAGGTAATTGTAAATGTAGGTACAAATTGTTTTATTTATGTATTTTTTTATTTTTCTTCCTCATCATCGCCTTGTAGCATAAATTTCCTTGACAATCATTACGATTTTGATTTATTAATTGAAATATATATAATATATTAAAATAAATAGAAATTATATGTATCTTTTTGGGACGTCTTCAAATAATATATCCAATTATTTATGTATAGAGAAATAACAATATGGTGATTTAAAATGAATTGTGTACATTTTTAAATCATCATAAACAAAAATGTACTTATGCCTTTCTTAACAAAAACGTCAGGACTAAATTTGTAAATTGAAAAAGCCATTCAATATTATATTATTCAAAGCCACAATATATTTCACTTGAAAAAAATAAAACAACAATAATTTTTCACTATTGATTGGTTTCTTTAATAATTCACGACTGTCGTAATATTGAAAAATAAAAAAATAAAATAAAAACAATCAAAAATGACATAATCAAAAACACCAATCTAGTTTTATTGTTAAAATAAATTAGGTATTTATATCTATCTATATGAAGAGATATTGTTTTAAAATATGTTAAAAACATATTTTGTTTTCAAAACTAATAATAGATCAATAATATTCATTTTTTACATAAACATTGAGAGATTATATTCGAATACAAATCAAGTTATCATCGGTAAACATCATTGAATTTATTCCACCAACCAAATTTTATTTGAAAATGAATAGTTGACCACTAAAAATAAATGACCACTTTAAAATAAATAAGAAAAATTTTTAAAATCATAAATTCACTGTACTTATTAATTAAGAAAGAAACGTTTGTATGTTTTGTAACAAGGCTTTTTTGTTTGTTAACGGCATCTGAAAAGACACAAACAACAACAACAACCAGATTCAATTTCAAAACAATATAAATGTACTTGTTGCAAACAAGTATTCTCAAATAAAGTTCAAATTAATAAAATAAATATACAATGGATGGAAGTAATTTCGAAAAAATTTTAGAGAATAATGAATTCGAAATTAATTGTTTTGAAATTTTCGATAATGGATTTTTGTTATCTATATTAATAAATTAACTAAATTAAATTTATCTTCCATAAATTTCTAAATTATAAAATAATAAGCAATTCAGTTAAAACCTCATTCGGTGATTAATAAACTGCCCCTAACGAACTTTAAAGTTATTAAATTAAACAAATATTTTAGAGTTTCCTTTTTTTTTTAAACTATAATTTCGAAAATACAGTCCCCTCCCTAAACAATATATATAATAATGACAAAAATGCACAAATTTTAACAAAAAAATAAACATAGGTACTAATTTATAAAATTATATGATATAAAAGAAGAAAATAATTTGTAATAATTTCAAATGTATCCACTTAAAATATTATTATATAAAATTGAAAGTTTTTTATGTATAAATTTCTTTGTATAACTTTTATTTTGTATTACCTGTGTTTTATAATCTTTGTACCTTTTTATTAAAATTTGTTTCATTATCTACTCACATAAGCAGATAAAGTCGTAAATCGAAAATTTCAAAAAATTTCTGAATAAATCAATTACGATGACATTGAAAGAATAAAATTCTCTCAATTCTAAGCCAATAAACTTGTACCAATAATATAAATTGAATTATTTAAGTTGTACTATGATGTATCCAATTGAAGTATGATAAACCCTCACATCTTCCTCCTAATATTTAATAAAATCCATTAGCATGTCCTCAATCCAAAATTTTAAAAAGTAACTTTTTACCCCATTAATAACTGTGATTTCTACATATTAAATTGAAAATTGAAAAATATAAAATGTATGTGTACTTAATACTCATGTTTTTAAATAGTATTGAGTTATTAATGGCTTTTATTTCCAATGGTTGTGCTATATTTGCTCAATGTTAAAGAAAAATACTTAAAATTTGTATGAAATATATAAATATTTATTTAAATACAAAACAATTTAAATTTATAAGATTTTTGTGGTCTAGTGTGATATAATTTGTTGCCTGGGCTAGAAGTATATTGCCATTATAGACCAATTTTCTCCATTTAAACTTTGAAGTGTGTTGTTCCTCTTCTGTGACTAAGGGGTACCAACTGACGCAGTAGGAGCAAGTCAGAGTAAGACAGATGACAAAAAAAACTGCTTGGCGCAGTTGTTTATATTCCGTGCACCTGTTTGACAATGGCAAGGGTAGAGTTTTGTAACTTTTAACCATATATATGCGCCCAATGTACAACCAGCTTTAAACTAGGATTACTCTTGCTATCAACTCACTTTAAACATAGTTTAAGGCCATTACACAATGAAAAAAAATAAGGAATAAGATATAAGATATAGCACAGCGACCAAAACACAATGGACGATAAGATACAATATTCAACCAATCACAGCGGTTGAATGCCAGCTGCTGGTGTGTGCATAAATGTCGAAAACATAAGTCGGAGAGTCGACTGCACATAACATCCTGCGTATAACATTGTGATTGGCTGGGAATAAGAAATAAGGAATAGATATCCAACGCGACGGAAATTATGTTGCTATATCTTATTCCTTATTTTTGAATTGTGAATTAATCAACGGTTCTGCCATCTGCTGGATTCCACTATTCCTTATATCTTATTTCTTATATCTTATTCTTAAACCTTATTTTTTTCATTGTGTACTGGGCTTTACTTTGCTAATACCTCAATATGCAAATCACTTATAAAGAACGATTTATTTAGAAAGCCTACATCCAATATAATTACTTTACCTAGGGTCTATATAATTTCCCCTCACAGCCTCAAGTGTGATCCTTACATAATCTATAAATTTTTTAAATTTATGTATTATCATCCAAATTTTGGCCAACAAAAACAAATATAAGCCACTGAATTGAAGAAAAAAGATTGCAATGCCGAACGAAACTCGTTAAAAATAAGTGAAGTATGTTTAAATCGTACTTGTGCCTTTTAGTAATAACTTTGCCTTACTGTATGTACTAATGAAACAAACCTTTCTAAAATTAATTCGTTCTTTGTAAGGACAACATTTTCTTTAAAAGCTCTAACTTCATTTCTAAAAACTGCGAAAATATTGGAATAGAGGCACAATTTCTGGAAAAAAAAAAAACATAATCTAATTCTTTATTAACATATCCGTAAATTTTTAATCAAACGTATATAAATATATTTCTATTTTCACTACTCGTAAAAGCACTTCCCCCACCTTGTTTGCTTGGATTTTCAGGCATATACAATCTGAGAAAGGTTCTTATAAAATCTAGGCAAAGAAATAAAGTGAAATGAATAAAGTTTTATAGAACAAACTCACCAAATATAAATTCTAAACGGTTAAATTAATGTCGCAAGTAAAAATAAACTCCCTCCATTTTGATTTTGGAAAGGATAAACTTTTTGCTGAAAAATGTGGTGGAAATCTTGGATAATTGACGATGACAATCGTGTTGAAATATATTCGCAATTAATAAAACTATATTTGTACCTATGTAGATATTTATAATAAATATATTTCATTGTAAAATGTCAAATTAAATGTAATGACAATCTTTTAAATTATTCATAAGTAATGTAAAAATACAGTAATTATATCAGATCTATGGACATATAAAGCAAACATTATGAACATAACAACCTTCCTCATAAATACCAGTAACCAGATTTCACAAGATTGTTATCATATGAGTACGACATGGGTTAAACGGAATGCATAGACGCTGTGCAAAATCTCTTAACTGGCATCATCATCGAAATCAATCGAATCGGTGTTAGTATAAACATAAATGAGACCAAAGTTCTTACAAACAGTGTTAAACGACAAATTCGGTTAGAACTTGAATATGTCTATCTAGACCAGTTGATTTTTTACTCTGGAAAGAATAATAAAGAGATTTAGCGAAAATGTACCGCTTCAAGGAAACGGTACTAGTCCATTAAAAATTTGTTTAAGTCTGACTTATCTCAAACTATTAAAACCAAAGATTTTTTCGCCTGTATTACTCCGATTCTAACGTATGGATTTCAGACGCTCGCTTTGAACAAGAAACACATCCAAAAGCTATGCGACTTGCTAACGAAAAATGGAACGCCATATGCTTAGCCTTAAACTAAAAGATACAGTCAGCAATCAGAACATACAAAAATAAACTAAAGTTAGAGACGTTAAGTATTTTTCAAAGAGACTCAAATGTACTCAAATGGGCTGATCATATGATGTGGACTGTAGATGCAAATTAACTACGATCTGGTTCCCTCTCGATGGAAATAGATGTCGTGGTAGACTTACTAGATGGTCAGATGGGATGAGACTGACTCATGACTGACGGGCCAAATCAAATGTACTAAAAACACTTCGGATAATTTAATCTAACATTCTGGAAAGGCCACATACACTTTTGATAAAGGTCATTGGCTTTTATTATTATTATTGCTACATGAACTCTGTAGGTGAAGCCAACTACACCTATCTAAAACCAATTTTAATTTAATAGATTTTTATCGGGAAATACCTACAGCATAGTATCGATTAGATACTATGAAATATAAGGAAAACACAGAGTTTTGAATTTCTCTCTGAATATTTATAAAATTAATAAATTAATGGAATAAAAAATAAATTTTATTGAAATTGCTCTCGTGACCATTTTTCTGTAACCCTAAAAATTACAGAAATTTTTAATTGGCAGTTTTAATCTTACAGTAATTATAGTTAATTCAACTGCAGTCTTGGTGACTCGATTTCATTTATACGCAGCTCCTACATGGAGATTTCTTCATGATGTTTGCTCTATGTATCTTAAAATATTTGAATAAATGTTTATAAGAATGAATATTTCCTAAAAATAATATTTAATAAATAATTGAATGTAACTTACTGTTCATTAAACAAGAAAAACTTTTCATGTTGAATCAAATGAAAATTTAGATCAAAATATCATTTTCTGCTGGCCAGAAAAAGTATTTTAAAATCAAAAATAAACAATTAATTTAAAACTGTATCACTCCTAAAACTACCGATATGCTCTTAAAACAAGATTATCAGCTTGATAAATAAAATAAGATTTGTTTGTGAGTAGTTTTATCTTGGTCTGATTGTTTCCAAGAATTGGATAAGGCATAATATAGATCAGAAATGCAGTAAATACTCTAGAGTTCAGTAAACCATTCACTGAAATCAATACAACTTGACAATAGCAGTAAATTACACTCAATATAATTGTTTGCAACTTTTCCAAAAAAAAGATTTTTCAAATTTCACGTTGATGTTGAATAATAAAATTTTAAATTCTGAATGTAATAATATTAAATATAATAATAATATATTTTTAAAAAGACATCGCGGGTTCGATTTGTCTATTTGTATATATAAAAAATAAATAAATATATAAAAGAAAAATGTTAGTAAAATTTATGCAAAAAAAACTGTTTTAAAAACAAAAACATTATAAAATAACACAAATTTTTTTATTTATTTTATGAAATTGAATAAATAAATGAAATCTTAGTAGAAACAATGAAATTTCCATACAATTTAACTTTTTGGAGGTTTAAAATAGATTTATGCACAAAGTGCTTTAAATACGCTGTGAAAATTAGACAACTTTCAAATAAAATTTATTCAATATTTACATTTCTAATTTAAAATAGGGATATGCCTTCGGAAGTTATTTTATAATGTACGTTGAATACTTTTATTAGTATTTCTGTGGTGAAAAAAAAAACATCGAATAAATGAGTTCACATCACTGTTTGATTACACCAAAGTAACTGCTAAAGCCTCTATACCTGTGGTTGGCTCATCGAGTGCCTGGATTTCATATCGATATAGTATGGGGTAGATTTTTGTTTTTCTCTTGTATTTACAAATTATTATTCAGAAATAAAGTCTTAGCTTTATTCCACTTCATATTCCAATTAAAGTTTGACCATCTCTAACGAAAAGGTTTGAAGTAACTTCAGCTTAAAAATGATTCATTTAATTAAGGTATCTAAACCTACAGAGTCCATCGACAAAACATATACATTCACTGAACACGTGAAAATATGCCAAAAAATTCATCTTTGATTCATATTATTTTGTTATAAATATGAATATAACGAATGGAAATAATAAAAATAATAACCAGAACAAATATAACAATAAAAACTAAAAATAAATACTATATTGAATGGGTCGTTACTTGACGAAAATCTGTTATAATTATTAAATAAAACAAATATTTGAAATTTTAAATTCGCATATGAATTAATTCATTCAGATTTAAAGGTCCAAATTATCAAACGAACCAATCATTTGACACCATGTGCTCCGATCACATATTTCGTCTATTTATGACTCTGTGGGTTGATTTTACTGTAGATAAAATCAAAATATGTTTATTTTCTTGAGTACTTCTAGATTCGAGAAGCATATATACTTCTCGAATCCTAATGTGGCAACCCAACCGCCATTCGAAATTGAATTAAAAACTGATGTGTTCTTATTTGTTTTGATAAACATCCATACAGCGCCAAAATCTGTATACTATTGTAATTAAAAATTGTATGTATACTTTATAATTGTGAGTACCATCTTGTTTCTTTATTGTATTGTTTATATCAAAATTCTCCTGATTCTCCAACTTATTAATGTTCAAAAACAATGTTTCGTTGGCATGAATGAATTATGTATGTACGCAATGATTACAAAAGAAAAAAAACGTTTAATGTAATATTATAGCTATTAAAAACGTGATATCAATCTTATTAAAAACGTTATTTTTTGTCAATAATAATTTGTTAACATTTATTTCAAACCAGTCAATTGAATTCAAGTTGGATATTGAAACAATCATCATGCAAGTATCATCCGTTTCATTTGGTTATGTTCTTCAGATCGGAAAACTTTCATTTTATCCTTCGGAGAAGTTCAATTTGATTTATGTTATTGCAAGTTATGTTCCTAAGTTATGAACCAATGTTCCAATGTATTAATGGTAGTAGTAGCGGAGGGGTATCGTAGCATTTTTTACCAAAGACAAGAAATTTGTATGTAAACTAGAAATTGGTAGGTTGTGCTACTGTAGCCGACTTTGATATTCATCTGGAGTTTTGTGAAAGGAAACTGCAAAAAACATTCACAAGCATAGTCGGTTACTTTCGTTTTTGTCCATACGCCGACAGTTTAGTCAATCTACCGCCCGCTTAATTTTTTTAAAATTAATTTAATGGACAAACTCTCAGTGTTGGAAATCGAACCAGCAACATCAAAGTTCCGAATAGAGCGCCTTTAACAACTGGACTACACGGACTGGTTAAAGTTTTGAACCAATATAAATGATTCTATTTTTATTAAATTAGACAGTCTGTTTCTACCTCAACAATTTCACTGTCAATTTTATGAACCGAAGAAAAAGGGTCAACGGAATAATATAATACCAAAAAAATGTTTATAATATTAAAAGTGGAGACATATAAGAATTTTTAAAATAGTTGGAAAATTAATGAAGATCAAAGATTTAATTAGAATAAAGTTAAAATTTCAAACTGAATTGGCTCAACCACATAAATTAGACTTGCAAGTATACAAAAGGTATAGAGCCTTAAAAGGGAGATTTAGACAAAGAAATTATACAATTGTAACGACACCCTTATGCTTTTATATGTTCAGAGAAACAGATGTTAAATAAAACTTTACGAAGTTATTACCATATAATGGAATTCTGGTATTATTATGGTTGTTAAAAATGCGGAGGGGAATCTGCGTTAGTACGTTTTGGAGCTCACGCTCTTTTGCTGCCGTACCTCAATGGGTAAAGCTTCTGTGAGCGTGGTGTCTATCGTCTTGAAGTCAACCATTAGCGCGCTTTGTCAACATACACAGCCTAAAGGCGAACACTAAAAATACCGTTTGATATCGCTGAATTGGTGTAAGCGATCAAATCGAATACAACCTTTGTCTCATACAGCATCAATATCAACCGTAGAGGATTAATCTTCTAAATATTGAAAATTACGTATTTTAAACCAAGATCTATAAATTATTAAATTTTATAGGATCTATAAAATTATTAAATTTTATAGATCCTGGTTTAAAATTACTTGGGAATATATTATGGATGATATTAATATACAGTTTTCAATGGATACGAAAAACGATTTTATTGTTTGTTTGAAACGCGGTTCATTTACACAAACTTAAATCTTTATAGTTCTTAATAATATTTCCAACTTTAATAAACGTTTCATTCAACACTTCTTTTTCTAATCCATATTTGACATATTGATGTACACATGCGTCATATTCAAACATGACCATTGCTTGAGTAAGAACATTTTCAATATCACGATACATAGAGCTGTTATTTGTCACCAATGTCATAAATATTGATTCATTACTAAGTGGTCTACTTTCATGCCAATGCTTTAATCTTGATTCTGGCGGAACCCAAGATGGATATAATCTACTTTCTTTTAAAGTATTCACATCAATAGAGTCACTATTACCACGTGTGATTAATAAGTTTGCAACTGCTTTCACATAATCATTATTTTGTTTCGTGGCCGTGCTCGTATATCTTAGTTCCCAATCGATTGACGATGGTGGTTTCAACATTTGTTTAGCATGGGCCATTAATTCTGGCCACTTTAAAGATGCCTCATAGCCTAAACTAGTTTTATTCAAGTACGGTGAACTCTTTATTTGCAAGAATTTATAATCAGGATGTGAACCTAATTGATCAACAATATTCCATACTCTATTATCGCCAACTGGCTGAAATAAACTTGCTAATTTCTGGGCGATAATCGTATTTAAATCTTCAAAATCAACTTTAGGCGCATTGCATACTTTTTCAGCTAACCCTTGTAATTGTTCATTTTGAAATAATAAACACAAATCACAAATATCATAAATTTTTTTCACTGTTAAAACTGTATTATAATTTTGGGTTACTAATTCACCATGCTCATAAGGTAAAACTAACGCATTTATTAATGGACTATTAGGATATTCATCATGAACTTCTTCCAAAATATATGATCCTACTCCCGAACCGGTACCACCGCTTGAACTTTGAATGGTTAAAAATGATGGTGATCCATTACAACATTCAACTTCTTTTCGTATATTCTCTAATACATCGGCTGAGATTGTAGATCCAATATCACAATATCCATGTGCCCAATTATTTGCAGCTCCACCAATACTTTTTTTCACAAATCTTTGATATAAAAATCGTTTATTATTAATAAATGTATCGATTGCCTTACTTTCTGTATCTACTAGAATAGATCTAGTACATAAATGACCTTTCGCATTCCGTCTGAACCACCGTTGTAATGCATGTGTTTCGTAGTCTTTCCTATGTTGTTGTTGAAACTTTGAAGCGTCACTTTGTATTGAATTTTTAATATCATCATGTAAATATTGAAACAACGAATGTGTCACTTGATTTCCACATTGACCGAATGCTAACGTAATTATTGTCATTTAATATAATATTGTAAATAAATTTTAGAATAGAAATATACGACTTCTTATTGTATTACAAAGTTATGAACTGAATAGTTATGGTGGTACAGTTGTACACAAAGTTTATATAGTGTGGTGTGGACAAACAGGTATGGTAGTGCCATCTGTTATAAACTGTCGAAACTATTATTTAAATAAGTAGGTTTGTGTACATGCCTCTATTTATATTTCACCATACTAAAAAGTTTAATGGTTTAATATTTTAATTTAAAAATCTAATATATATTATGTTAACTACGAAAAGAAATTTAGGAGCGTTAGAAATGTTTAAAAATTTTTTAAAAATTATAGTTTTCTAAAAAAAAATAGAAATTTAGTAATAAGAAAGAAATCTTTCTTTTTTTAAACATTCCAATTAATAATTTATTTGTAAACAATGAAGATTATTTTCCAGATAGCAATTTCAATCTTAAATTAGGGTGTACTCGTTTTAGGTTCTTACAAGCTTTCACCGCCATGAAGCGGTGATTTTACTGTTCCACTTGACGCTATGTATACTGACAAAGCGCGCTAATGGTTGAGTTCAAACGATAGGCACCACGCTCACAGACCCTCTATTCGAGGTAGAGCAGCAAAATCGTATTACTCCCAAAACGAATAATGTATAAGCGATTGTTCATTTATCTGTCAGATGCACCGGGTTTTTTTTTTAGTGTATTCCATTGCATTTTTCCGGCATACTTTTTCAAATTGTCAGTTTAGGGTGTTTTGCTTTGATTTTAGAGAAGCTTTTGAAGTCACTCAAACAAACATTATATTGCTTGAAAACAGGTATACTGTTTTCATCCGCCATATTGGCGTGAGCGCTGAAAGCGAGTAAGCGCTCAAAATGAATACGCATATTCCAAAAGATAATTACTGATGGAATTTCTTTAAAACATTATTTTTCATATTTTAGTTCATTCTTTTGATTGATATCAGTTCTATTTTATTAACCCGACTTCAAAAAGGAGGATCGTTCTCAATTCGTCTGTTTTTTTTTTTTTTTGTTAAAAAGATTTCGTTTATATTTTTTAGGGCTACACATTGCCACAAAAGTAGCGCTCATTGTTCAAAATTTTTTAGTTGATTTATACCTTAATATTTCGGTTTTTGGTAAAATGTTTCGAATAAAAGTTGTTCGTATATTTATAATGAGCAACATTTATCCGAAGCTTTGTTTCGAAAACCCATTGAATTCGGCACAAATCGACTATAAAATTTTGAAAGAGAGAAGCTATTATTGGAGTGAATATTACATAATAAAACTTCTATTATATTATAGAAGACCATTTTATGAGATTATATTTATTTTATGAGACCATTTTGAGAGCTGACTTCTTCAAACAAAACCGACACCAGCGACAGTAGCGGTCATATTAAGAACCTCCTTGTTTTCTTAAATGGGTTAACATGTAATACGACAACAAATTTAAAATCACTATCGCCCACATATTAATGAAAATATGACTATCGTATTATTAGTATGCAGAACATAAACATTTCCATATACACTGTTTACATATTATATACAGAATGCATAAATTAAAAAAAAAATTCGCTACGCAGGAGCCGCATCAACTTAGCGAATTTCCTTAGAATACATCAAATACTCTCTAGCAGCCACAACTATAGTCTAATCAAAGTGAACTGTGGTATCTGATTATTAATAAATGACATAGGTCAAGGGCATAAAGAAAGAAGAAAACACAAAATATAAAATATCTTTCTTAATATTAGAACAATCAAAAAATGTATAAGTAGTAAAGTTGTAGAAAATCAAGTTTGCTAAAATTCCTCACGTTATCATTTTTTCTAAACTCTAATGTGTACAGAGATATTTAGAATTTTAACTTTCAATCTTTAATTGTAAATATTTCTGTAACAGAAAAAAATAATAAGAAACAAAATTACATTAAAACTTAGTGCCTACAACTTTAGTTCTTATAAATTTTTCGATTTTTCGAATATTAAAAGAGATATACTAAATTTTGTGTTTCCCCCTCCCTCTAAACCCCTCTCTCCCCTTGTCCGATGTTACCCATTAACGAACTTGCCATTTTGAATACCAAAAGCACCTCAAATACCAATTTTCATTCCAATCGGAATAAAACTGTGACCCCTAGAGAGACCACAGACCACAGATATATATATATATATATATATACAGGTTGTCCCAGAACAACCTGGAACCCTTCGGTGAAGTTGTTCCTTAGGTCAAGACGAACTCATTTTACCATATAACATAGGTCCGGAAATGATTTGTTTATCCGCTAGCCGCCATTTTGTGTTTTTTGCTTTATAATTTATATCTACACAACGCGTTGTCCGATTGAATTGAAAATTGGGACGATTGTTGCTTTAGCATAGACCAATAATAGAAATAAATTTGAATTTTCAAAAATGTATTTTCACAAAATGGCGGCTTTTAGAAAAATTCATAAATCTGCTTGTTTTTGACTTACGTAAGTTTGAATTTTTCTGTTTGCTTTTAGAAAAATTCAAAAAATTCATAAATCTGCTTGTTTTTGACTTACGTAAGTTTGAATTTTTCTAAAAGCCGCCATTTTGTAAAAATACATTTTTGAAATTTAAATTTTTTTCTATTATTGGTCTATGCTAAAGCAACAATCGTCTCAATTTTCAATTCAATCGAACAATGCGTTGTGTAGATATAAATTATAAAGCAAAAAACACAAAGTGGCGGCTAGCGGATAAACAAATCATTTCCGGACCTATGTTATATGGTAAAATGAGTTCGTCTTGACCTAAGGAACAACTTCACCGAAGGGTTCCAGGTTGTTCTGGGACAACCTGTATATATATATATATATATATATATGTATATATATATATATATATATATAAATTTTTACGATAGTGATTTTTAACATCTAATATTATAAATTATAAATATTATTGCTAATATTATTGTGTTTGACATAAATATTATCGGTCAAGATAATTATTGTCAAATCAGTATTTAATTGTTTATTGTTACTAAATTACTAGCATGATTAGAAATACGATATCTTTAATGACGTCATGTACGTCAATAGTATAATAACTTTAAGGACGTCAAACAAACGTATCAACTGCAAAACTGAATACGAAAGTGGTTAAAATTTTCCTTTCTCATTATTTATCTAAGAAAATACCTGGGTATATAGAAACAGTATCGTATTTAGGTTTAATATTTAGTTTAAAGTAAACGTAGTTGATTCAACTATGCGGCGGGTATAAATACGGCGAACCGAATGAATCAGTTGTCTGAACTATGCGACGTATTTACTAGAACTACGCGGTGTAGTTAAAAGCATTATACTAAGTTTGACGCAAATTTATAAATTTGTTGATTGAAAGTGATCATCGATCACTTGAACACAAAATATACATTATTGAAATGAATAGAAATAAGTGGAAATAACAATTAAATAACTGAGCAAATTGTTTAAATACCCTGTATATACTGAATTTATGCAAAAATGTTTCGAGCAAAAGTTATTTACTTTTAAAACAGGGACATTTTTTGTCTTTAAATTTTTGTTCTATTTCTTACGGTTTCAAAGGTAGTCAGTTTTGCACATTTTGTCCAAACATGATCCGATTTTGACAATTTTTCGGAAATAGACTAATTAAGTCATTTTATGAACACCTATGCCAAATTTTTTTTTTCTGCGATCAATATTTTCAACCGTTACAAAAACGGAACTAAACTTTATATACCCTGGCATATATTATATACCAGGTATAAAAATGTTATTTAATGTATTAATCGTCGTTTTATTCAGCAGTTATTGCTTTGGGTTGTGACTTGAATTAGTCACTCTCTACACTATCTATGCCTACAGAGTTCAGTTTCAATATTAACTCTGAACACATGTTGTTCGCATACACTCACTATATATACCTACCTATCACAATAGAACATGTTACTAGCGAGAGTTAGCGATTACTAATAGTTTCATAATATTTTGAAACTTTTTATTTATTTTGTATTGATAACTCGTAATTCGATACAATAACATACAATTTCAACTACGTCGTTTAGTTGGGTTCAACGAAGGAGAGGTCGAAGCCTAGTAAGTAGTCTTTTCTAGGCCTTTTTTACTGACCCCTAAAGGACAAGGAATTTGTATGTAGACTAGAAATTGGTAGGTTGTGCGACTGCAACCGACTTTCCTCTTGTAGTCAGTCCTTGGAGTATCCCTTTAAAGGCAAGAACAGAAATCTACAAGCATGACGGGTTCCCATCTACTCTGATAATGTTTCTTAAATAATAACACAAACGTAATATAAATATTTTGGCTTCCCTCAAATAAACATGAACTATAACAACTCAAAGATTCCATTCAGTTATGAATTTCACCCCGATTGTATGGAACTTTAGCCCCACTGCAAACTAAAAATAAGACAAGAATTTATAGAGAAAAATTTGGGAACAATTTTTTTGTGAAATATACAACGCTAAAATTTCAAAAATTAGAATGTGTATGAATGTAAAAAAAATCGGTTTGATAATTATTGACTACAAATATAGTTCCGCTAATCATGTGCCGGTCCTTACTTAAATGTTACTCTAAATGCATAAACAACTAAAATATATTTTATTAAACCCCATTCAATAACAAAAACACGTATATCCGCACCTGATTCGTGACAACCAATTATTAGTAATGGTCTAAGAGCTGGCCACACAAAGCCAATTGATCGTGATTTTTTCTCATAAGTTTCCCATGATATCGTCAAAACAAGAACCGCATTTTGCAGAAGTCTCATTGAGTTTTGAACAAAAAAAAACGATCGAAAATTGTTCTGAAAACTTGGTGTAGTATTACATTTTGAAAATAGAAATTGAAAAAAAATGTTCCCAGAAGTGTAGGTTGAAATTGAACTCATAAAACATAGTTCTGCAAATTTGTTCACTGCAAGTTTGCGATACAATTAGAATTTTCATAAATTTGCAGAGATTAAAAGTGAGGCTAAATGACCAAAAAATTTAATTTTAGTCCAAAAATTGATGATGTCAATTTCGTTGTGACATTCTGTAGTATAAAAGTATTTATATAAACGTTTCAAACATATATATGTTCACACGTTTCGTAATTGCATAATGTCTATACTCTCAGTTCAACTGAATGAGTAAGACAAGTTTTAAAAATTAAATCAATTACAAGAATGATATTGTCAAGTTTAATTTAATAAATTAATACCTTACAAGAAAGAAGACAAGCAGACACACTTAACTCTCAACTGAACACCATTCATTCGGATAATAATAATTATGTATTTAACAACATTGTTTGTGTACAATAATAATAATAATTCTTGTGACACTGGCATTTCATTGAAAAATGTAGTAATTCAATCTACATAGTTTCAAATACTTCTACATATTTAGTTGACAATAGTTTTAATATGAAGTTAATACGTGTGAATTCAAAACATCGTGTTAAAGGTATGTTAAAAGAACACTTTCAAATTGTAATGTCATTATTCGATTTTTGCATGAGAACAAAATCAAATAAAATTGTTTGAAGGGCAACCAACCTACGCCTCTATATGAAATCATACTTTTAAAACAGTTCATTTTGATAATGAAATGTTTACTTTGAGTTTTGATATATAGTTATACAAATAACATTTTTATTTTATAAACGAAATATTATATTAGAAATTTTTTAATGTGTCAACTAAAATCACCGCCAAGACATCTAGTGGTAGTTCTTTGAAACTAATATTACAAATCGTTTTGTTTACAAAAATGGCATATATACATGGATTAAGTATACTTAACACATGAAATAAAAGTTGCACTGAAATCATTGTCTTTGCAAGATATTATTTCCAAATTTTTCAATTTGACTTAAACAGAACAGTGAATTGGCATTTAATTTTCACGTACAACTTTTTATATCCGGTATATATATATATATATATATATATATATATATATATATATATATATATATATATATATATATATATATATATTTATATATATATATATATATATACATATCTATATATATATATATATATATATATATATATATATATATATATATATATATGGGTTATATTAACTTTAATCCTGACTTTGTAACGATTGAAAATATTAATCGCAAAAAACATTTTTAGTATAGGTGTTCAAAAATTAACCTAATTAGTTCATTTTCGCATGTGGACACGATAAGTCAAAAACGAAAAGAGATAACGAGCTGAAATTTTGTATATCTGTTTTAGAGCTAAAAAGTAAGGTCAAATTCGTAAATGGAAAAATCGGACCGTGCGTCCCCCTGTAGAATATCCATCTCTGAAACGGTAAGAGATAGAAAAAAAATTTAAAGACACAAAATGTTCCTTTTTAAAATTCAAACAACTTTTGTTTGAAACGGTTTTTCATAAACTTAGTATATACCGAGTATTTTAGCAATTAACTCAGTTAATTGTTATTTGCACTTGTTGTATCTAATTTATTCGATATAGCAATCATCATTGATTAAAATGTTCCAAATTTGGATATTTCTCCCAGAGTTTTATTTAAATTTTCAAATAAATTTCATATCTACATGGGAAACGTGATTATTTTGAAAAATTCAATGTCGAAATTTTTTTTACATTATTTGTTGGAAATAGCTGTCGTGTCAAAAAACATTTACATAGAAATATCCTAAAAACGGATGCGCACCTTCCACTCTCCACGCGATGTCCTGAGATCGATCATACAAAAAAAATGCATGGAATCTATGCAAGACGAGATATTTCGCAAAAACCAATTTTCAATCTTTTGACGTTTACTATCTTAACTCCTTAATACAAAATTAATACATTAATACAAATTAATACAAAAATTAATACAAAGATTAATACAAAAATTCAACTTTCTTTCTTTTATTCCGAGATTGACCTTTGATTTCACCTAATTTGATATGGATTTTTTTTAGCCAGACAGATTGAAGGAATGAAAACAAACGATTCACAAAATTGCACAAAGAATTATGAAGAAATAAATGATAACATAAAATTTAAATCATGTACACCTATGTGGTTGGTTTTTACTGGAATTAGTTTTGGTGTAATTGTTACTTTAATTATTATGATATTTATATTTATGAATAATTATAGTTTTTGATACAGTAAATCAACATTTTGATCGATAAAGATCGATTATGGAACTGTTTTGAATAAAAGTGAAAAAAGAAAGATTTATTTATGAAATTTTGATTTTTTTTTTTTTAAATTTGTTATTTAAGTATAATTGCGCATTTTGATAAAAAATTGTTAACTGTTTTGATACGATAAAAAATGTAAATAAATAAGATAATAAAAAATTTAAATGATTTTATGGCTTATAAATTTAATATCGAATTTAATCCATAAAAATCGTCATTCAAAGTTAACGCATTTTGATTCCTTCCTCCTCCTTTGTCACGCTGCATCACATTTTTGCAAACCCCCTGCCTAATGCATACGTCTAATAGCCCCTTACCTAAAAGTACCTATCATCAGAGCCGCCAGGGCCCCATTGCTGATAGGGGCTCCAAACTGTCGACACACAGACCTATTTTAATCAATTTTAAAAAAAAGGCGTTACGCAGGAGCAGCGTCAACTTAGCGAATTTCCTTAGAATACATAAATCACTCTCTAGTCACAATTTAAGTCTGATCAAAATGAAATGTCGCATCTGATATCATTTTAATATTTTCAAAGCCAATTTTATTAATAAATGGCATATGTCAAGGGGAAAGGGGGGCATAAAGGTAGAAGAAAACACAAAATATGAAATATCTCTCTTAGAATATTAGAATAATCGAAAAATGTATAAAGAGTAAAGTTATAGAAAATTAAGTTTGCTACAATTCATTACCTGCTCATTTTTCTCAGACTCTAATGTGAACAGAGATATTTAGAATTTTAACTTTCAATCTTTAATTGTAAATATTTCTGTAAATATTAGTGTAACAGAAAAATGATAAGAAACAAAATTACAGTAAAACTTAGTACCTACAACTTAACTCCTGATAAATTTTTCGATTTTTTTAAATATTAAGGGAGATATACCGAATTTTATGTTTTCCTCTCCCTCTAAACCCCCCTTTCCCCTTGTCCGATTTTACCCATTAACGAACTTGACCATTAGAATACCAAAAGCGCCATAAATACCAAATTTCATTCCAATCGGAATAAAACTATGACCGCTGGAGAGTCCACAGACACATAAATGAATGAATATATAAATGATATATATATATATATATATATATATATATATATATATATATATATATATATATATATATATATACAAGTATATATATATCAATATATACAAATTTTAGCGATAGTAATTTTTAATATCTAATAGGTAGGGTTGATGGATATTTGAACAAATTTTTACGAAATTCCAACATTGGTGGTCATTCCATCACTCGACACGTAAAAGAAAACACTGTATTCAGAGATTTTTGCAATTTTTGTATAATGAGGTGCATAAAGGGGGCCAGAGTAATGGTAATGCAGCAAGCACGTGGTGGGAAAGTATACTGGTCTTTAGGTAAGAAAAATTTGAGGGCCTTGATGCAAGAACCAGGTAAGTCCAAATTTTACAATTTAAAACAATGTATTTTGGACTGTGGACAATATAGCTGTAATGCAACTAACACTCAAGGCATTTAGACGATTGATTGTGGTTCAAAAGCAGTACCATACTTCCAATCTCCAAAAAATTGATCAATTTTTTCTTGGACTTGAAAAATCGATGGGAAATATCTGACACATACACAAAATGTTTAGATAAAAATTAAAGATAAGTTTGGAGACATTAATTGTAAAAAGTATTAGGTCAACAATTTTATCAGATAGTGAAAAACCCAATAAATTATTGTTACTGATGATGTTTTAATATCAACGTCTCAATTAGCTATTGCAACCAGTGGTGTTAATATTTTCAATTCAAGTGATGTACATTTGGTTGATGCTGTGCATAATTTCGGACCATTTACAACCCATAAATAGTTAATCATCGATGATCTTGAAGAGAACATAGATCAACGATTACATAAATATTCAACTTCTACTAATAATGAAAGTGATAACGGTGATAATAGTCTAGATAATATAAATCAATCATTTGTCCCTGAAAACAATTGTGATATTCAAATTAAGACTGGAAAACTAGATTACGGACTTTGTATTATAACAAATAAAAACGTAAGTATTTTCAATTTTCATTACAGTTATTTAAGTCGTAAAACGCTAAATTTCTAACAGTCTACATAATATGTTTCCAATGACCTCGTTACGTTGAAAGATAACAAAGATCTAATGATGCATTAATAAATAGCTGGTATTTCCCCCAACTTGTATTTTAAGTTATGCTTATTCTTCCGGTAATACTCGCAGTGTTACCAACATTTATAATATAAGTTTAATTGTTGTAAACTGTCGCCTTTATCCACATATTATTATGGTTGACTATACGGTTATCTATATTACTATGACTTTACGCTACATATTGTAGTAGTTATTTTCTTTATAAAATTTATCTTATTATTCACCAAAAAAGACTGTTTTAAAATGAAAATACCACTGACCTGACCCGTCTTCTTAATATTCATATTTTGGTTGGTTTTACCCGTTGGTTTTAAGCCAAAAAGAATTGCCAACCCCTGGCATAGAGCTTATTAAAACGTATAAAAATTATTACAGTAAAAAAAAGTCCACTTAAATAACTATATTTAATGTAAATTTCATTTCAGTTAAAATAAAATAGAAAATGAGTATCCTACAAAGTATATTCATTTCATCCACAGTTGGATTCATATTTGGGTTTTTCGTAATTATCTATTTGAAAACTGAATGTGATTCGCCAACCTCAATACCAACACCAACACCAACGCCAAATAATGGTAAATAAAAATATATTTTTATTTTAACCCATTTTAATTATCTCTCTCTTTTAATGTGCCTTGCTAAAAAACAATCATTTTGTGTACACAACTATAAAAATAAAATGATAGAGGATTACGCGTGTGCGCATCACGCAAACTCTACTGGATCGATTTAGGTTGTTTCTTGTTTTACGATATCTTCATTCAATAAATAAATATATATATATATATATATATATATATATATATATATATAAGGTGAGTCGAACCAAGTGGATAATAGCACACACCTCCACTTCCTTCCACGATTCTATCATTTTTCTACAACATCCAATAGAGTGCAATACATTATAACAAAACGAAGACCACCCAAAGACATGATTTAAGCCACAACCAAAACACTCAGATCAAGTGCGCACAAGAATAAAGCAGACGGGTCAAAAAATCCGGGGCCCGAGGAACAAATATACGAAAAACAAATAAACGATATGGCTTACCAGGGTAACATGTATTAAGACAGAAACAAAAAATCGTTATCATTCTTGTATTATGATATTTATATATACATAGACGTATCTACATATTGTATTCAAATTTAATTGTAATTTTAGGGTGACCAAATTTAGCCCCCCATAATTTTTTTTTAAATTTTTATTTTGATATATCGTTAGTTTGTCTTTTGTTCTTGATTGTTCGCTATAAACAATTGTTTGTTCTTAATTTGTTTATTAAAAAAAATTAATTTAAAAAAAAAAAAATATATATATATATATATATATATATAAATATATATATATATATATATATATAAATATATATATATATATATATATATATATATATATATATATATATATATATAAATATATATATATATTTATATATATATATATTTTTTTTTTTAATTAATTTTTTTTGACCAAATTTAGCACCCATAATTTTTTTTTAAATTTTTATTTTGATATATCGTTAGTTTGTCTTTTGTTCTTGATTGTTCGCTATAAACAATTGTTTGTTCTTAATTTTTTATTAAAAAAAAATTAATTAAAAAAAAAATATATATATATATAT